>VZRN01006386.1:317952-336891 GCA_013397935.1 Dasyornis broadbenti | reverse complement strand
TTTTTTTTTTTTTTGACCTTTTTCTCCCTTTAGTTTTGGCATGCTTCAGGTTTGAAGGCTGTCAAAAGGGGGAAATGCAGTGGGAAGGGCTGGGGTAGCGCGGAGAGGAGGCTGTCACAGGCAGCGCGGTGCAGTAAACCCGCAAACGATCCAGAAGCACTGGGGGAAACAGGCTTGCTAGAAGCCAGTGTGCGGTAAAAAATATAATTTTTGCTTCAGCCACTCGGCGGCTCTCAGCGTGACCCCAAGAGAGTCACGGGCGGCGGCCGAAAGCCGCAGCAGTACCACCCACGGGCGTCGAGACCGGCACAACTCAGCGCAGGTAACGGCGGAGGGTGGGGCCTGCAGCGCGGCCCCGCCCCGCCCCGCGAGGCCACGGCCCTCGTCTCCCATTGGCTACGTGTCGGCCCCGCCCCTGCCGCCATTGGCTGGTGCGCGGGCGGGTTTCCCGCGCGCGCGGCCGGGCGCGATGGCGGCGGAGCGGGCCATGGAGTTGGTGCGGGAGCTGCACCGCGCCGTCGGCGGGCACCTCCCGCCCTTCAGGGTGAGCGGGCCGGGCACCGGGAACACCGGGGTGGGTCCCGCCGGCGGCCTGCTCTCACTGACTGTGTCCGCTCTTGCAGACGGAGGGGCTGCGGCAGGCGCTGGAGGAGATGCGGGCGCTGTACGAGCGAAACCAGGCGGACGTGTGAGTTGGGCGCCTGGTCCCGGCGCGTCCCGCAGAGCATGGGCGGTGCTCCCCGGCCTGCAGCTCTCCTCCCACTATTTCTCCTTCTCCTCATTCTCCAGGTCCGAAGCGAAGGCGGGACGGACGGACTTGATTTTCCTCATCCGGTTCCGGCACTGCTGCCTGCTCCGGAACCAGCGCTGCCTCCTGGCTTACCTGTGAGTGCGGCGGGCGGAGGCGGGGGCGGCCGCCTCCCCTTGGTTGACCTCCGGCAGCACAGGGACCCCAGGGGCAGGGTGTTGGGACTCTGGGCCCGGGCAGGTGTTTTTTCCACGAGCAGCAAGGCAGCTGTTGGCGCTGGTTCTCCTTGTATTCATTGCTGGTATCACCACAAAGAGAAGGCTCTGCTTCCTCCTGCTCTTTAAAAGTTTGGATATCGGTGTTGCCTGGGGATGTTGCCAACACTCACCTCAGCAGAGATGCTGAATTTGCCCCATTTCTTCCCCTAGGTACGATCGGTTGCTGCGGATCCGAGCATTGAGGTGGGAGTATGGTAGTGTTCTGCCCAACTCCATCCAGTTCCATATGTCAGCTGAGGAAGTGAGTCAGCCTTGTTTCAAACTCTTCCCCTCTTTCCATTTATTCCTCCTGATGGATTATTTAGTACAGTCAAAATCGGGTAGTATTTTTATATAAACATGAGATTTAATATGCCTTTCTGTAAGCAGTTATTTGTGTATTCATTGTGTATGGGTACAACCCTGTTAATGCCCACAGGTGGAGTGGTTCAATCGGTACAAGAAGTCTCTGGCTACCTACATGAGGTCAGTAGGAGGAGAGGAGGGACTGGACCTCACACAGGACATTAAACCTCCTAAAAGCCTGTACATTGAAGTAAGTGCAAGATTTCTGATTTCTGTCTGTGAATAAACATTTTTCTGATCATTGCTTTTCGAGCATTTCATCCCCATCCCAAATCAGTTCATCAAGCAAAGCTTTTGAGAGCAACAAAGCTTTCACCAGGATTCTGTGTTGTACTCTGCCTGCCAGCATTTTACTCCTTCTACTGAGGGCACAAAGTATGTTGAAAGATGGCATTTCTAGTCCGCAGGGAGTTTGTGGTGGGGTGAGTTATCCGGTAAAAAGTTTTTGCAGCTTTTTTCAGAAACTTAAATAACTAGATCAACTAGAAACCATGTTCCTGTGCTGAGGACTGTTACCTAAGGGGGGTTGTTGGCTTTTTCCAATGGACTTCTACAGAGCTGTGTTTCCACTTTGCAGGTGCGGTGTTTAAGAGACCATGGGGAATTTGAGGTCGATGATGGCACTACCATCCTACTGAAGAAGAACAGCCAGGTACCTGTGACAGGAATGTGTGCTCTCTTCCTTCCTTTTCACTTCTGTGACATCTCCCTGCTTATCCTGGCCTTGTAGCATGTCCCAGTCCTTGCACAGCTACTTGCACATACTGCAAGCTGTCTGCATGGTGCCAGCTGCAGCTCTGCCTGACCTGGTACCATGAGGCACTGGATTTACAGCACAACAAACAGAGCTGGTTATGTGCAGCAACAAATTCAAGGAGAGTTTTTGTGTGTTTCTGTGCAGCATTTTTTACCCCGCTGGAAATGCGAGCAGTTAATCAGACAAGGAGTCTTGGAGCATGTTCTGTCCTAAGTGTGCAGAACAGAAGGGACACTCTCGCTTGGTGGCCTGCCCACAACGGGGACTGAACTCTGGTGTGTGCAGGACGTCAGACACCTCAGTATTTCTGCAGTGGCATGCTGCCACTTCTCCTAGCTGCCTTTGATGCCTTAAAACCACATTGGTCAGCTCCTCATGAGCAAAGGGTGCATACTGGTAATGGAGCAATCCTGGGAATCCAGGATAGTCGGGGGACATTATCCAAGCCCCACAGCTACAACCAGGGTTTGTGAATACATTTTTGTTTGGAGTAGTTTTTCGTTCATGCTGTGCATATGGGGGTAAGACACCAACTGACTGGGCTCTAGAAGCCAGGAAAGCCCCGTGGTTGCAAAATAAAGAATTGCTTCAGCCTCAATCTCTTGGGTTTTAAGAGTTAATGTGTTCATTCAGCACTCTGATCTGGCTCTCCAGCCAAACCCATCTCGATCCTGCAGTGTGATGGTTATTTAAGTGTCTCAGTGAAGTGCTCCTCCAAGTGTCAGATAAGGCTGCACAAGCTTCTTTCCACAGTAAGACATGAAGCCTTGTCTCCCATCAGAGACCTGTAAATGTTGTTTCTTGAGGTCCTGTGCAAATGATCATTACAGTCTGGGTCATGGGCCTGGATTTCTCCCAGTGTGCTTGGGCTGTGCCTCTGTTCTTCTGAAGAATCTCCTATCCCAGAGCACTGGTCTGGCAGGGCCTAGGGGCTGTTTGGAGTAGGGGTGGGAAAGGGAGTAGAGGGTTCCAGTTAGCACAAAACCAGAACAAGGCTGAAGAGCTGCTTTCTCTATGTGGTTTTCCTAATGGAGCTCAACTCTTGCACAGTGTCAGAGAGAACACTTGCAAAAGTATTGCAAAAGTATTAGCCCTAGGTAAGGCTAGAGATTTACTTTAGCCCCCATCTCAGACTAGAGCTGAAAAAGCAAACAATTAAGGAAGAATGCAGGAACAGGATAAATGCCTGGGGCACTACGGCATTCCTCTGTCCTGCTCACTGCAGAGGCAACAATCTGGAGTTTAGGATCCCAGGCTCAGGCTTTAAGAGGACCAGAGTCCCCTAGACCCTAAAAGTTCAGCAACTGTTGGGGAAGGTTATTGAAATACAAAGCAGACTGGGGATGGCAGGAGGTGCTGTAATATTACGAACATTTTAATGCCACAACACAGCTTTCCTGTTCGGAGTGAGCCAGGCACAGGGACCTGCAAGCCCCCTTCTGCCCTGGCTTTTGAGGTGTAACTGTGGCTCCAACATCAACTTTCTGCAGAGAAGCCTTCTGTCTTCCTGCATCATCACCAAACCCTGTGCCCAAGAAAATCCTGAGAGATGGCTGCCCTGAGACAGACCTGATATAACAGCACACTGCCACTGAGAAAGGCACCAACGCTGCTGCTTTCAGTTGGAAAATTCAGCTATCTACAGGACCAATTTCCTTAAAGGACTCTGGGTTCCCCATCTATTTTCTGCACAGGAAAATCCTGGCAAGACCAGAGAGGACAAGGCTGATTTTCCAATCCAGCCGTACCTCCCATTCTGTACCTGACCAACCGTGGCCAGGACCAGGGGCTGCCACTGCAGATGTCCCGTCACCCACTCAGAGATACTGGTGTGATTTTTCCAATAAGCTGCTTCAGAGCTGATGCTTGCTCCTCCAACAGCTGGTTCTTCTCCTCCATGCTCTTCTGCTTCAGCTCAGCAGCCTGAAGGGCCATTGCAAACCTCCTGTTCTCTCCATGGAGCTCTTCAATCAATAGTTTGTTCCTGGAGAGCTGGGCCTACAGCAGGGACAGGAGGCTTCAGGTTCAGCATCCCATGCAGGGGTACAAGACAGGCAGAGACGTGCAGCACTGGTCCCTCTTGCACTCACCTGAGCATCTCTGAGATGAGCTGTCCTCTCTGCCAGCACAGCTTCAGCATTCCTCAGACTGTGTTCCAGCCCCTCTGCCTGCTCCATAGCTGCCTGCAGCAGATGCTCATGTTCCTCCTGCAGTGGGCAAGAAAGCCTGTCTTTGGGTTGTCCCAGCACACTCCTGCCCTCTGTCAACCCTATGCTTGTACAATTCCCCAGGGCCCTGTTCGTAGACTCTCACACTCCTTGAAGCAGAGCAGGGGGGCATCATCAGAGGTGCAGGATACAAAGAGCAGTGGGACAGATGTCTAGAGCAGTACAGCCTTCCCTAGGTCTGCACCCAACCAGTTTTAAGACAAGGCACAGATTTTCCAGCAATGTTTTCTATAAAAATAAGCCATTGGCCTCCCCTCTCCCAGCCATGTCCAGGAAAGCTCAGGGAGAGACAGTCTCCTTGGATGCAGTCCTTGTGCCTGCTCATCATAATTCCTTAGGTTACAATTTGCTCTATCTTTGCCCAGAAGACAAACTCACTACAACCCAACACCTGATCACTCAATGCCCTAGAGATAAACCCACCTGTTTGAATGCAGGGCAGTGACTGAGTTCATGAAAAATTAAAGCATTTTCCACGTGAGTTCTTTATGTATAGCATCTTCCACCCAAACCTCTGGTGGCTTCAAGCACTGCTGCCTTCCAGGCTGCCAGGCCAGCAGTGTTCCCCTCACAGCACCCTTGACTGAACTCCTGCAATTCCCTGCTTACCTGGGTCCTGACCAGCTGCCTGCATGTTTGCTCAGCCTGCTGCTGGAGGCCTTCCTGGAGCTGCTGAGTCTTGCACTGTTCCTCTCTCAAGGTGTTTTGCAGCTGCTCAAACTGCTTTTTTGGCACCATGTTGTTTATCTGGGCTTTGGCCTGCTGCAACTGCAGAGCATGCTGGGTCTGGGCCAGGCTCAGGCTTGCTTTGGCTTCCAAAAGCTGTAACACAGAAAGGTTGACAGCTGGTTACAGCTTTGAGCCAACAATGGGACAGGCCCAGGGTGTGTTTTGGGGGAGAGGAGAGATTAGGTAGCACCCTCAGCCCTCGCCTCAGCTCTCACACCAGCATGGCCACAGCAAAGCTGCAGGACTATGGGAGTGCTGTTCACTGGGCAGCCTGCAAGGCAAGGATTGAGAGCTGCAGGAGAAACAGTGACCTTTTGCTGAGAAATGCTCCACTTGCTGAGAGGCAAGCAGCAGGAGTTGCTGGAAGGATCCTCTGGGAGGGAATCCCAGCACCAAGGGCCACAAGGGCAAGAGACAGAGGAGGCTGCTCACCTGGGTTACTAGATAAATCCCAGGCTAGCTGTGATGTACTACATGTGCTGTACTACGTGTTCTCTGTCTCCTGTAACCAGCAAATGGCAAACGTGGTACTGGGAAGTAGGTCTGGTCCAACTTTGCACTAGGGCTGCCTAGGGATAGCTGGCATGGGTAAGCTGTACTTTGGAAAGCCAGTCCCCAGGGTAGAATGCAGAAGAGGGATATTAACACGTTGGAAGGTTTCTCACATTGGCTTTCCTCTCTCTGTCCTAGCGATCCTAGTTACTCTGCTCTGACCACCTCGTTTCCCTTCCCTCAGACAAGCCAGGTCTGGCTGCTGTTATCCCTGCCCAACCCTTACCTGATCCTACCACTCTTCCAGCTCTTCTGTCAGCTGAGCCATGGGAAACCACAGCTCCAGGCACCCCTGTGTGACCCATCTCCACTCAGCCTCCATTCCCTCTGCCCAGCTAGCCTGCACAGGACAAGGACAGAGGGAATATCAGAGGGGCAGCTGCAAGCAAGGACCTGTCCCCAGCTGCACCTGAACTGGCTTCAGCCATATCTGAGCAGGAGGGAGAATCCTTTGTCCCCCACAGAGGAAAAGGACAACTTTTTTTCTGACTGGGGAAGATGTCCAGCACAGCCCCAATATACCAACATCACAGAGACCACTCAGCAGCCTGCCACCACATGAAGGACACCCACCTTTTCCTGCGAGGTCTGGAGCTGCTGATGGAGCAGCTCCATCTCCATCCAACATGCTGCATGCCTCTGGTGGTGCTCCAGCCTTGCAGCAATCTCTGCTCCTTGTAGCCACTCAGCCTCCATACGCCTCTGGCTCTGCAGTTGAGCAGTGCCAGGGCCATCACTGTGAGCAGCCTTGTGCTCAGGGGGTTCACAGCCCAGCTGATGCCTCTTGACATCCAGGGGAAAGAGCTCCTCCTTGCCCTTCTCACTCTGGAAAAGATTGAGAAAAAATACAAAAATCATGCACAGAGGCTTGGGGTGGGAACGGAGGCAACAAAGACCAACGTGTCCAACAACCCGTGAGCATGTGGGTTTGATTCTGGGAGTGAGAAAAATCTGCAAGAAAGAGTTAAAGTAGTGGAAGTCATTAAAGACCTACCATCCTGTAAGACCTTCAGTGACTTTCGTCACACAAGTTTTCATGGCTTTACAAGTTATAAGATGAAACTGGTTCTTCAAAGCAAGACTGGTTTTGAATGTTTCAAACATTTTTACTCTCCTCTATGAGCATGTGCAGTTTTTGTCCTTCTAAATCCTTCAGCCAAGAGCCTGTCTGTTGGGGTTAATGGCTTCTTACCAGTGCTGTTAACTGCTATTTCAGCCAGCTCCTCCACCTTCTCTCTACCCAACTCACTCCCATATTTCCTGCTGGGCAGAGGGATATGATCAGCCTCAGGCCAGAGAGCAGCAAAGTACAGGCCCCCAGAAGAGAGCCCTGTTTTGGGTAGTCCCACATCTGGTTTTGGCCTGCAACAGGAAGCAAAGCCAAGCCAAAAGAGATACGCCCCTGAATTGATTCAGGACTGAGTCACGTGTCCGCCCTAACAGGTGACTCAGCCCAGCCCAGGGCAGACAGCCTGGGGACATCCAAAGTAATGCAACACTGTCAGAGGCCTAAAAGTCAAGGGATGAACAGTGGGTGGGACAGCTTAGCAGACTTGGGATCATCCACACCAGAAGCCTGTCTCTCCTTGGATTTATGGCTCACTGGGTGACCCCAGTACCTATCTAAAGCTCCCTAAGGAAGAAATCCATCCCATGTTAAATCTTCAGCAAGCTGTTCTCCAGCAGCCAGCAGAGGTCTCCTGTGCACGGAGAGACAACAGAGTGAGAAAACCATGCACAAGGCCCATTTACTTTGGCATTCTATGCTGCCTCCCTGATATTTTCCAATTTGGTTTCCAGTGACAGCAAGGACTAAAGAAACTTTCAGTCACTCAGGCAAAACATGTGGGGACAATCAAGAGACATTAGTAGAGAAGGAGCAGGTCTTTAAGGGAAGGGAAATTAAGGGGAATAAGGACAAACAGCATCAGACTGAATTTATGTGGCTTCCAGCTGGCTAAAATTATTTTGCAGTCCTCCCAAGGAGTGGATACAAAGTGATTTGACTCTTCAAGACACACCAAGACTTTATTACAGGACAGCCAGGTGCTGAGCCCAATCCCTCAAATGCAAAAAAGGCGACATCTGGAGAAATCAGCTTGTTTGTGAGGCCTCTGTGATTCCACAGTGCTGGACACAGCAGCTGTGACCCCAAATCCAAGGTGGCCTCTCTGCCTCATTATCTTTCACGTTCTGTTGGTACTCCCAGTCTCCCAGCAGGCCATGAACACTGGCACTTGTGGGAATGAAGCTTAGTCCTGTGTTAGACAGTCCTATCCAAAAACTGCTGCTAAACCCCAGACCCATATAGGACCCAAATTCTTCAAGGGAAAGCACAGGATAATGGACCATCCATCCTGGCAGGGAGGACAGCATTGCAGTTTGTGGCACTGCCTGCAGGATGCAGAGGAGCTGTGTGAGGAAGCTCTTCCTCTCTCCTTAAAGCAAGAGGATCTGTCCATGGGCTGTGTGGTGTTTGCTCACCACAGAGCAGCTACTTTCCAAGTTTTACATTGGGATTCCCATGCTGTGCTTCCTGTGGCATCTCCAACACCCACGTACAAGGCAGAGGAGATGAGTGTGCAATCAGCCACAGCCACAGGAGCACATCCCAGCTCCCTGGCCACACTTCCATGGTCAGTAAAAGATACAACATAGCTTTTGCATTTGTCTACATGTGTTCAGTAATATTTGTTAACTGGAAGTATCCTAGATCATAGTCCACTTCATGTTACAACTGCAATAGTAACAAGGCAGAACAAAGCTGCTATTAGAAAATCCAGAGAGAACATAGCTGCTGTTAGAGTGTTCTGCACCATCATGGTGTTAAGCAGCCTTGTGTCTCACAAGGCATCTGCTTTTTTTTTGCAGCAGCAGCATGTTAGTTCTGCAAACTGCCTTTGCACTCAAACCTGACACTCTCTTGAGCTCTGGGTTCATTTTCCAACTACTGCATGACATCTCTGTGTTGCATCAGCTCCAGTTTCAACCTATTCCTCTTCCTGTCCAGCTCTATTTTGACAGCCTGAATGTCATATTTCCTCCTATGCTGTTACACCATCTCCCAGAGCTTTTTTCCTCCTCTTCTTGCCCTGCAGGTCAGGTCTATGTCCTGAAATGCTGCTCTGTCTGCTGTGTGAAGGCATTTAACTTTGCACTCTCTGCCTCCTTCCCAAGCGCATCCTCTTGTCTATCAAGGTTCCATTTCTCACTGACAAATGCTTTCCACTTTGGCTCCAGCTTCTAGATTGAACAGGCCATTTGTTACATCTGCACTGTCTGCACTGGTCTGTCTATCACACAGTTTTTCATTTCTTCTCTGTTCCTTTGGTGTGGAAGTTGCAACAGAAGATTTTGGTCTACCTGCTCATCTGAGTCTTAGGGGATCAGCTCCTTTTGCCCCAGAGGACAGCTCTCCAGACATCTTGTCCCTGCAACACCATAGCCCTCAGCTTCACTGTCTCTGCATTTAATCCTTCTCCCATTTCATCCTGGGGCCTTTTAGATCTGTTTATACTCAACAGCCAGCATTTCACACATCTTGGCTTTTTCATCATTAACCTTTTCTTACAACTTTAGCTTCCTCTGCTTCCACAGAGACTTGGGTCTTTTTTCTTATGCTTCCACTGCTGCATCTTTCCTAAATACAAAAACCCTTTTGCTGGTCTGGATTTGATATCACAGCTTGAAAAGCCCAGCCAGCCTCTGAATGTGTATTTGCTGGAGATGTAATACAAAGGGGTTTTTATGTTGCAAAGTCAGGGCAATTTGTTAAACTTTACAGAAAGTTCCCACACCTTTTGCACTTCTCAAAGACTCACACCCATCACATCTTTTCCAACAACTCTGAAAGCTCCTCACTGCAGTCAGTCCACCTGCCATTCACCAGAGATAAAACAGCTTAAATGCCATATATTCCTGTTAGTTAGGTTGTTTCCTAGTACACCACAGACCTCAGCCAAGTCACCTCCTTTCTCCTTCACCTGCCCTGTATCTCAGCCCTAAAACAGGGATATTGACCTAGCAAAATCCTCAGCTTGTATATTGTCAAGGGGAACACTGCTCCCAAAGGGAGACACAGCAGGAAAGAGCCAGGAGGAAGGGAAGATAAAGTTATTCAGTGACAACCTCATTCTTTCGAATGCCAGCCTGTTTAGGCTATACAGAAAAAATTAAGACATTTTTTACTGCTTTTAAGAAAGCAAGTTGCAATCATCTAGCAAGGAGAGGCAGGTTTCCCAAAGGACCAAGAGTGAGGTAATAAGAAAACACTAATGAGAGTTCTCTTGTATCTCTCACTATTTTAAGATACAGTCTTTGCTGAGCACTGCCTCTAACACAACCTTGTAGAACATGCAGGGAAATGTAGAGTCTTGAAATTAAAGCACTCATGTAAGGGGAGTTTAGATTTCTCACTTCAAACAACTGCAGCCCTGCAATGTTGCCCAGATTTTCTTACAAATTAAAACAGCTCTCCAGCCTGGAAAATCAGCCCAGCCTACTCTGGCATGAGCAGGGGATGCACCCCTAATCTCCTGCTTAGCCCCAGAAAGAGAATGGTGCCAGACCTCAGGCACAGTCTGTCCCTGTGCTGCATCTTTATCTCTTCTCTGTCCTGGTCCAGCTGCTGCCCTGGATGGCAAATGTCTTCAGTGAGCTGCTGTCCCACTCTGGCCTGCTCCATCTCAAACCTCTCCTCCAGGTCCATGCTCCATTCACATTTCGCTCTTTCAGGCTATTAATTAAAGCCCACTACTTTGCAACTGTTTCTTCCAGATTTCTTTTCCGGTCTTCCATCTTGTGCATCTCAGCCTTCCTCTGTCCTTCCTCTCCCTCTCAAAGTCTTCCCGCATTAACTCTATTTCTTCTTTGTAATAGTTTATCTGTTGTAAGCAGATAGGATTAGCACCATGCTCCTGAGAGCTTTCCTCACCTCCAATAGCTCCAATTCAGATTGATCTATTGGTTCCATTCAACAGGGGACTCTCTTCTGATCCCTGTTGAACTTAGGGCAACAATCAGTCTCATGCAGCAATTTCTACCAAGCAGAAACCAGTGGGTCCCATTTCTTGCCAGCAAGCAGCAGAGCTCTCCCCATTCTCCTTCTTTGCAAGGAACCCCAGGGAGGAGAAGGGAGAGGCCAGGGCATCATCTGTTGCTGTTCCTCATATCCTTCCGCAACTGCAAAGTGGTTCCTTGTCAGGATGTGGTGGTGAGAAGCTGCTGCTCCCCAAAGCTCCCCTGTGAATACCAGAAATTCCAGGATTTGATGTGCACAAAGGCAGGACTATAAAGCAGGCAGATCTGTAGGCAGCTTTGTGCTCTTTGAACTGTTCTGCCACCTGTGTGGTGGTTTAGGATTTTCACTTGCAGGGCTGCAACAGAAACCCAGCAAGCATCACTGACCCCTCAGTTCAGCAGCAGCAGGAGGAGTAAATGTGGAAACTGAGGCCTCTCCCATGAGCATTCTGTCTAAAGAGGGGGCTGGGCTCACACTGTCACCTCAGAGCATGCAGGTCAGAAGTGTGTTGCAAGCCCAGGGTGACAAGGCTCTGATACAGCCCATGCCATCAGGAGACACCTGGCTGCTTCATGTCTAGGTCCTGTCCCTGGTTTTACTGTGACAGCAACACTGAGTGATCTCTGGTTCCCCACAAGACCCACACAAAGTGATTTTCACAAATCACTATCACAAGGTGATAGTGATTTCCACAAAGCCTTTGCCAGCCAGTGAGGGCTCCAAACCCTCCTACCAGCTAAGAAGGGCTGAAGAAGCACATGAAATAACTCCACATGTGTATGTGATGACCACCCTGCTCTTCAGCCTGAACTCTCTCTCCAGCAACCCTACTGGAGCAGATGTCTCATCAGTCACGCTGTAGCAGCTGTGCCTACCAAGCTGTCAGGACATCTCCTCCCACCCCACTCACCTTGGTTTCCGGCTGCACCTTCAGGTCTTGCCGCTGCTCTTGGAGCTGCTCCACTGGGAGTGACATCTCTGTAAACACAGTAGGAACAAGAGGGGTTGAAGAAGGGTGTGCTGGCAGAGAGGAGCCCTGTGAGGATAGACCTACAAGACAGGAATGATGAGAATGGTTGCAGCTTCACCCAGTCCATACAACCCCAAAAGATGGAGATTCCCCATCTATCTGGCAAGTATTCCCAGGGCTGCATAACCCCTCTTGGCCAAAAGCTTTTTTCTAATGCTCAACTTGAATCCTCCAACCCACAGTTTCAGACTACTTCCTCTTCATTGCATTGTGTTTCCTCAACATCCTCAACAGTGAAAATCTGCCTGTTCACCCATAGCTGCCTAGTTCACAGCTCTTGAGTTGGAAAAGCCTCCTTTCCTCCATCTCTGTCCTCCCCACCACCCATCTTCTCCTTCTTCCCTCCCATGGCTGCCCAGGACCAGAACTGGCAGCAGTAGTTCAGGCACAATAAGCCTCCCCACAGTCCCATATACACTTGGATCCAGAGGCAATTTCGCTCTTGCTGAGAAGATGGACACTGAGCTCTCCTGCAAGTTACCTCCTGCTGGCAGCCCTCCCTCAGCCCTGTTCTCCTGCAGCTGGAGGCGCAGCCTTTGCAGCTCCCTTTGCAGCACTCCGTTCTGGTCATACAGCACCTGAAACAAGCACTGGTCAGGACACAGGACAAAGCTCCTGCCGCATGAAGAGAATGAAGAGCCTCCTCCAGCCCCAGCACTGAGGGATTTTAATTCCTTCCCAAACAAAGGCAGGCATGAGAGTATTTGGAAGAGTCAAAGAAATACAGCCCCAGACTACCAAGACTACCACCACTGGATACTGTAAAGCACAAAGCAACTTCCCCTGAATGCAAAAGCACACAAAACCACAGGGGGTTTGCAGACGCCTCAGGGGGCTGGGCCTCCTGACACCCTCCTGATCTAAACAACCAGTGCTAGATTCCACCACATAAGAAACGTCATGATCTCAGCATGGCCCAGAGGTTTATATTTACATCAAGACTTTCCTGTGGGCATGCTGGCTGGCCAACAAGCACTACTCTATGCAGACAAGCAGCTGTATTTACAGGGAAGCAAGGCTCACAGGCCTCTGGGAGGGAGCCTCTGGGAGGCTGCAGAAGGAATAAAACAAGGTAAGAAGGTGTTGATCCCATTGGAAGCACAGCACGAGGCAGGTCCTGGTCTCTTGGTGCCAGAGACACCCCAAGGCCAGCACAGGAGTTTATCCCATCTCCATCAGCAGGGAGTCCCACAGCTGAACACCAAGTAATGAGCCACCACATCAGTGCAATGAGCCCTTTCATGCAGGTGTTTGGAGATGGGCAGCTGATTGTTCACATTCCCTATCCTGTACTGGAAGCAACAGCATACAAGGCATCATGCCTGCCTCTGGACCATCCACTTCGAGCAGATATCAAATTACATTCCATATCCTGCCACCCAGGAAACTGATGTGCTGCAAGAGACTATGAACTAGGATACTTCCAATTAATAAACATTACTATGCAGATGTACACAAATGCAAACCCAGTTTGTTTCATCTCCATTCTAAACAGGAAGGGGAGGCTGACAGCATTCAAAAAAGGTAAAGGATAAACCTGAGTGATTGCCTTCACAGGGGCAGATGAAGCCTGAAGATCAAACCTTTCCAACCATCAGCATTCTCATGGACAACTGTGGGGCTGCTCAACAGGAGGGAAAATTGCAGCACCAAGCATATCCAACCCTCTGGTGCCACCTGGAGCAAGGCTGCACTGAATAGTGCTCCAGAATGTTCACCTTTAATTACAGGTTTGAGAGGGGCTGCCTGATGCATCCATGGAATGGCTTATGCTGAAAGTCTGCATTTCAGCCCTTGCTGGGGAGATGTGACTGTCACAGTCACTGCTCAGTGGTGCTCCCCAGCCACACACAGCACTTGGGAACAAATGGGCAATGTGACAAGCACAGGACTCAAAGAACAGAGCACCCAACAACTCACAACATGCAAGATAAACAAGTTACTTAAAAACGGGAGAAGGGAAACAGATGTTGTGCTCAAGCTCCAGAGAGCCCCGAGCCCTGGGAATGAGCACAACACCCTGCAGGAGATACAATACACACAGCACCAATTCTTGGACCATACACACACACCCCAGATATCTGGACTGGCTCACCTTGACTCTCTAGCAGAGTGCAGCAGGAACAAGTTTTGTTGGGTTTTTTAAAGTGAGGGAAGGAGAAGGAAGGGAAAAACAAAAAGATAGAAGACTTTAGTTGTTAACATGCTTTCCAAATAAGGAGAACAGCTTTCTCCTTGTGCTCAAGAAGAAATCCAGCAGAGCCCAGGGTGGTCTGTCCTTCACAACAGAGGTACATGGTTCCCTAACAAAATAGTCCATGGCTACAGGCAGGCTACAATCCACCCCTACACTCCCCTGCCAAAATCCCAGCAAAGCAAACAACCCATGGAGGGCTTCAGGAGTGAGGAGACAGGTTCTGAGCAAGGCAAGAGGGATCCCTCTGCCTTATGATCAGGTCTGCCTCCTTCCACAGATGTGCTGCAGAGAGCAGCACTGTCACATCAGCACTGCTGGAGAGCTGCCCACACATACCTGGCACTGCCGCTCGTACTCCAGGACAATCTCGGCAAAGCCCTCGCTCTGCTTCAGGAACTCTGGGCTGTGGGGCTCCCCCTGCTCCAGCTGCACAAGCACAAGGAAACACTTCTCATCAAGATAATTATCATCTCTCCAAAGGGAGAGTCAAAAGTTCTACTAAATTATTGGGGTGATCTATGGTGCTACACCCGTAGATTCAACAGAAGGTTCCCTATGGGACCCATACCTGTGGGATGGGTCAGAAAGAGGAGGAAAAACATTTTTCTCCACATGTGAGACACCAAACCACAGGCCGGTTTTCCTGGCTAACAAGATCACAGACTCATTTCTTTCCCCAGATTCATTTTAGGAGTGGAAGATACTAAACCAAACCTTTTATATCAAAACTAGTGATAAAGAAAACTTTTCTGGAAACCAAACTCTGGAGTTTTCACTTGAAGACTGCAGATTTGCAGAATTCTCTACAACTGCAAACTTTCCTCACCCCCTTTTTTTCCAAGATTTCCAGGTTGTCATTAATGCACAGGAGAACTCACAGAGGGGGAAACCATAGTAACTGACCCAAAATATGCAACATCATTTTTTTATGAATTCCTAAAAAGTTCCTATTTAACTGCAACAGAGAAAGGTTACCTTATCCTTCACAATGTGGTTGAGTTCTTTTTGCAGCTCCAACACCATTTCCTCAGAGGCTGACAGTTTCTCAGCCATCTCTGTGACCTTGTTTTGCAGCTGTGCGTTCTCCTGCAGAAAAAACGGAGATTTCCTTGATGCAGTGGGTCCTGCCATGGCAGGATGGGTTTATTAGCCACAGGTCCACAGCAGAAAGCTGTAAAACAACTGACACATCAGAATGCCAAATACAGCACAGCTCCCAGGACACCCTGGACAAAGGCAGCAAGTCCTGTGCTATCTCCATATGTAGTTCTACAGTGAACACAACTGGGGTAATCCCAGGCATGCAGATACCATCACCTCTGCTTTTGGCATGATCCCTGGCACAATTTTAGCTTTGGTCATTGTGTTTTCAGGTGTTACCAAGGGCCAAACCACTCCCAACAGACAACACAGTTTAGTAATGTCATGGCAAGGTAACAAGTTCTATATTTAATGCAATGTATGGATGTGGCTGATGCCACATGATGATTAATTAATGTATGGATGTGGCTGATGCTTCTTCTGCACAAAATTCCTGTTCTTCCCAACAACAGCAATGTGAACCATCTATATTTGTCACCACCTCTGCTTTGCCTGCTCTGAAGAAGCGAAGATATTTCATCCAGGGCAGTTTTACTTACCTTCATCACATGGTTCAGTCTCCCCTGCAGGCTGGCCTCTTTGCCCTGGAGGAGCCGTGTATCAGCCTCCAGCTTTGCCTGGTGACTCACTGCTTGCTGCAAAAGCAGGTCTTTTGCCTCTATTTCTGCCTGAAAATCCCTGGGGGAAAAAAGCAACACAGCTGGGACAGACAGAGCATGTTCCTGGATGGTCACAAGGTACAGACACTCTCTCTCACCATGCACAAAGCAGGGATGAGAGCTTGGTTGGAAGGATGCTGAGACCATAGGCGCTGGAGGGGGGTCTTCAAGGACTTTCCTGCCACTGACATATTGGTAAAACAAGCGGGAGATTCAAAAGGGAGACTGGGATGAAAGGGAGAGGCTGTGGGCACATTTTTTCCACCCCAGCAAAAGAACCCCTCCTACCTGAGCTTGTTCTGGGTGTGCTCGAGAGTGACATACTGCTCATCCAGCTCCCTGCCCAGCTGCAGGCAGTGTCTCTCTGCTTTCTCCAAACTGAGCCTCGCCTTGTCCCTCTCCCTGGCAATCTGCCTCACCTGGGTCCTGCAGACACAACCAGGAGGGCATTAAGAGCCACGTCATGCACGCCACAGAGGGGCCCTCCTCACAGGGAGCTGTACCCTCACCAGAGGCACTGCAGTTTGTATCCATAGGAGGTGACAGCTGCATGCTGAAGGCCACTCCTGGGCACCATGAGTGTGTTGTCCAAAGCTGCAGGCAGCCCTGCCAGGCTCATTTGCTCTTCCGTGCTGCTGTTCCACCTCTGCAGGAACAGCACAGATTGAGATCACTTCCTCCCTCTTCTAACAGTTCCCACGGGATTTCTGTAGTTACATCATCTGACCTCCCTCCAGTCTTTCAGAAATGCACTCCCATCTCACAGATAAGCCTAGATCACATCCACCTCAGATTTCCCCCAGCCTTGGGGAGACCAAACCCACCCTGAACCTGGCTGCAAGTGCTTCTCCCACCCCAGACAGTTGCACTTCACACACCACCACCGATCCAGGCAGCACCAGGGACCCTGAGGATCTCCTCTAAGTTCTTCCAGGGCTCCAGTGGCAATGACGAGTTGAAGCTTGGCAAATCCAGTGCCTTTGCTGATGCTGGAGAAGTGATGTGGGCCCAGGTAGCTTGGCCAGAAGGGCAGGCTGCTTCCCTGAGCGTTCCCCTCTGACGCTGAGGGAAAAAACAGCAGGGTTAAGACAGTGGAGCCAAATTGGCAGAGGAAAACTGATGGGTTTTGATACCAAAAGGAAACTTTAGAGACCAAATTAATACTGAAGAACATTTTAGAAACAATCCCAAGATGTCAGGAGGGAAATGTCCTGAGCTGCCCTCACAGCAGCTACAAGGAGCAGGTTTGCAGGCACAGACCATTCAGTTTGGTCTCCTTGCTAACCCAACAACACCCAGTATCCACAGATCCACAGAAAGACCAACACTGAAAGTTATATAGCTTTCAGGTTCTTGTGAAAACTGTCAGATGGGGACTGCCAGCCAGCATTTTGTTTGACCAAAAGGCAGGACCCAGAAAGCTGATGCAGAACTCATAACATCTCCAAAGGCACCAGCTTCATACTAGGTTTGGTAGAAGCCTATCTTCAGAGAGCTGTTACCTCAAAGTCTTAAGCCAAAACAACCTGAAACAATTATTTTTTCTTTTTTTTGCTCAAGATCCTGGATGGAGCTGTCCTGGCTGTCAGGGTAATCAGAGATTCAGTTCCACCTTAGTGCATTAATGTGGAGTTACTTCAAAAGCATCTGCAAATGCCCTGCCAGTCCTTGGAATTGAAAGCACTAAGGAGAAAGAAGTATTTTACATCAAACAAAGAAAATGTGGATGAAGCTTGCTCATGCACTAAAAAGAGGACAATCTGTGTCACATGTACGTGGGAGATGCGGAGATGTCAGCATTTCTGAGGTCAGTATTAGAACTGGGGTGACCTTTTTCCTCTGCTAGGATGTGCATCTGTCTCCCTCCCATAAAAAGATGAAGCTCAACAGCCCTCTTGTTCTGTATCACTATCCCACACCACCTAAGCAGGGATTGCTCCTACTCAGGCAGTTCCCAAGGGAGCCTTGCAGTCACCATGAAGTGGCTGCAGTACAGACCATACCTAAAAACTGACTGACAAGTGAAGAACTCGCCCCAGGTCACCACCCTCAGATGTTTGACTGAAGTCTACGAAATCACCCCCATGTGAAAAACATCTTGGCCTGAATTGGTCCCAGTAAAACCTATTCTTTAGCGCCCTTCCCCTGTTTTGGTTTTTTTTTTTTTTTTTTGGGGGGGGGTGGGGCTGGGATGGAGGGAAATGGATGGAGAAACCTTTCTAAGTATGCGATGTACGGACTCGTGCCTGAAACTGTCCTGCGTTGGGAACTGGCCATGACTTACTGTTCCTTACCCAAAGTTAATGGAAGTCACTTCATGGAGCTGCAGATCAAGGCCAGCAACCAGGATCCTTTTTACAAACACCCCAGTGAGTGCTGAGTCTCGGCTGCTTGAGAGACACTGACATACCGTGGCAAACAGGATTACGCATCCGCAGGGACGCCAACAACACTGGGTCTGCCGGGCTTCGCTCGGCCCCGCTCGGGTTCGCCTCTCCCGGCCTTCATGCCCCGCGCGTGCGCAGACCACGCCCGCCTCCCCGTCCAGCCCCCTGGATGTATTTCCTGCCGTGAATTGGGAAGACTATCCCAGGCGGCAGAGCGGGTTGATCCTGCCCCTGTACCTAGTCATGGTGAGGCCGCTTCTGGAGTGCTCCTGTGCCCAGCTTTGGGTTCCTCAGGGCAAGAAAGACAAGGAGCTACTGGAGAGGGTCCAGCGGAGGGAGACAAAGATGATTATGGGACTAGCCCATCTCTCCTGAGGAAAGGCTCAGGGAGGTGGGCCTTTTTAGTCTGGAGAGAAGAAAACTGAAGTGATTTCATCAATACATACAAATACCTCAAAAGCGGGTGACAAGAGGATGGTGCCAGGCTCTTTTCAGCGGCGCCCAGCGACAGGAAAAGGAGCAATAGCCATAAACTAAAACACAGGAAGTTCCACCTCAGCATGAGGAATAACTTCTTTGCACTGAGCGTGACAGGGCACTGGAACAGGCTGTCCAGGGAGGTCATGGAGTCTCCCTCTTTGGAGACATTCCAGACCCACCTGGACGCGTTCCCTTGTCACCTGGGCTGGATGGTCTCCAGAGAGCCCTTCCAAGGCCTGGCAATCCCGTGATGCCGTGCGCGCGCCCCGTGGCCTCACGCACACCCCGCGCACGCGCACGGAGCGCCCCGCGTACCCCTCCAGCCCGCCCCTGCGCAGGCGCACACCTCGCGCGCTACTCCCGCCCGGCCCCCGCGCAGGCGCAGTGGTGGCGTAGGGCGCGCGCGGCGGGCGTTGTGCGGCGGCGGC
>VZRN01006386.1:271746-317889 GCA_013397935.1 Dasyornis broadbenti | reverse complement strand
GGGGTCCGGGGGCGGCTCGGCGCGGAAGCGCCTCATGAAGGAGGAGGACATGACCAAGGTGGAGTTCGAGACGAGCGAGGAGGTGGACGTGACGCCCACGTTCGACACCATGGGCCTACGGGAGGACCTGCTGCGCGGCATCTACGCCTACGGTGGGCGGCGGTGACGGAGGGAGAAGGGAGAAGGGACACGGGACTGAGGGGGACAAGCGGAGGCCAAGGCCTCCTCCAAGGGGTTCGTGGCCCCTGGCAAGGCCCGGATGTGGGCGCCGCGCCTGCGCCGTGCGGCCGCCGCCGGCGGGGCCTTGCGCTGATGGTGTCCCTTCGCCCCCGCAGGGTTCGAGAAGCCGTCAGCCATCCAGCAGCGAGCTATCAAGCAGATCATCAAGGGCAGGGACGTGATCGCCCAGTGAGTGCGACTGGGGGCGGGGCGGGTGATGTCGGTCACATTCGCAGCCTTGAGGCTGGAAGCGGGGTCGGCCACCGTGTCCTGGGCTGGTGCCTGGCAGGGTGTGGAGAATAACCTGAGGGTGGTGGGATACTGGGACAGGCTGAGCAGAGCAGCTGTAGATGTACCATCGCTGGAAGTGTTCCAGGCCAGGCTGAATGGGGCTCTAAACAACCTGATCTAGTGGAAGTTGTCCCTGCCCGTGGCAGGCAGGATGGAGCTGGATATTATTTAAGTTCTCTTCAAAACCAAACCACTCTGTGATTTGATGACATGACAAGCAAAACAGTGAAATTGTCTAACTTGCTGTGATCCTAAGAGTTGTTAATGCCAAAGTTTCTTAGGTTTAGTCACTGTAAAAATTATATCATGTCTTAAGAGACAGAGAAGGATATGCATCCTACTGTAAAAAATCCTTTCTTGGTCACTAGTGGAAATTACCAGCCTTGCAAATTGCATTGCCTTATCTGTCATTTGCTTGAAAAAAAAAAAAATATGTGTAACAGATGGCAAAAAGTTAAGATGCTGGTCTGATAACAAGTAAAGATACCATTGCTGGGGACCCTGGAGTGCTCTGTTTCTGATACTGCAGTTCTCAGAGCTGCTTGACAACAGATCAGGCTCTGATCATAACAAGCCATTGTTTGTACTGTTGAGTTCTTTGCAATGGAGAGGTGGCAAAGGGCAGAGGGGTGGAATGTGTTGAAATTGCCTATACTGTTGTTCCAGATATTGAGCATTCATCAAATACCTGTTTCCCAGGTCACAGTCAGGAACAGGGAAGACAGCAACGTTCTCCATCTCAGTTCTACAATGCCTGGATATACAGGTAATTTCATAGCACATGCTAAAAATAATTTTTACTGAATCACTGTTCTTCATCTTAAAAGCATGTGAAGAGTGAATATATGAAGCTTTACATTGAAATCTTTTAATTATGGGCAGTGAAGCTCAGACAAAATTGTGACTGAAAACTTCACCAGACTCTACCCTAACAATTTAACTGTTAAAGCCAATCTGGCAAAATAAGTTCAGATGAAGTCTTGTAATCATAAAGTTGGCTTTAACAGCTGACCTGTTTCACCTATTAGAGGGCTAAGTTAGTCTCTCAGCAAGCAGAATTGTCGTCAGACAATCCTAATATCATCATCAGCGTATCTGAACAATGGCCACAGATTGCACAGAATCAAGCTTAGTTTTTTGACTGACAAATATTTGCTTTTGTTCTGCCCAGGGGCATCATGTCCATCCAGTAGTTTTGGGGTATAACTTGGATGTGTAGATGCCATCAAATAAAATGATGGTTTTCTGTGGGATAATGTCCTCTTAAGACTTGGATTGTTACTCATCTGTCACTGTCTGGTGACATAAAGGTTGCATTTTCTGAGTGGAAGGGTTAGCTTTTGCTTCATTTCTATAAAGTGTTCATAATATTTTTCAGAGGTGACACTTAGAAACATTGTCTTGGAATCCTTGTGCAATGAAAGGTGTGTATCTGAATCAAACACACAGAACTGAAGGGTTTGAAATTTGTTTCTGTTCTGCAGGACATGTACACGCCTTTTTATTTTTTAGCACAAAAATCTATGATAAATCCTTCAGCTGTGACATTCAGACTGCTGTGAGATCCATCATCTCTTGTTTGCTTGGCTGTCTGGGCTGTGATTAACTTCCATGTGATCCCCTGTTTTAACCAGGTTCGCGAGACCCAGGCCTTGATCCTGGCACCAACTCGGGAGCTGGCTGTGCAGATTCAGAAGGTAGGAGCATTTCAGTCCCTGTCTGGAAAGCACCGGCAAGGCCTGGGGCCAATGCTCTGGTGTTTTCCCAGCAGAGCTCAAAGCA
The DNA here is from genome assembly GCA_013397935.1 of Dasyornis broadbenti. Classification (NCBI taxonomy): domain Eukaryota; kingdom Metazoa; phylum Chordata; class Aves; order Passeriformes; family Dasyornithidae; genus Dasyornis; species Dasyornis broadbenti. Next base: position 315,597 of record VZRN01006386.1, on the reverse strand, counting down.
CAGCTTCCGCTGTTTCTTTCTATTCCTGAGAGAAATAACAAAGTATCATCTGATACAGGGCCATTTGCTCATCTGCATTATATTCATGACGTTAGAAGTCTGAGGTTTTGCACAGTCCTAACTGAGTTTTTAAGGCCAGTGCTTCTAAAGCAGCTGTGTGACCCCTGAGGAACTAAGTTCCCAGTGTCTGAAGGCCTGCTGTGGTGAAATTTTGGGTAACAGACATTAAAAACTCCCTCTTAACTCCTTGTGCTAACACCTCTTTGAAAAACCCACAGTATGGCTGCACAGACCTGCATCTCTTCACAAATGCAGACTTAGAGCTCAGGTAATTAAATAATTTCTTTGTATCCACACAGGGGCTTCTTGCCCTGGGAGACTACATGAATGTGCAGTGTCATGCCTGCATCGGCGGCACCAACGTTGGGGAGGATATCCGCAAACTGGATTATGGGCAGCACGTTGTAGCTGGCACTCCAGGCCGGGTGTTCGGTGAGGAAATAATGACATTTATTGTAACACCAGTAATGTAACATTAATGTGAAGTGTAACAAGGTAACAACTTACTGTTGCTGTACCTGGAAAAGACTAGAGGAAAATCTATGGGGATGGTATTTTCATTTTTTCTGTTTATGTTTTGCTTTTCATTGTTGAGATGACTCTTTATGTGATGGCTTAGGAAAAAAAAAAGAGTATTTTTAAGGAGAAAATATTACAATTCCAGAAAATACTTCAGAATCTTTGAGAGGAAAGGAGCCAGGCCTACATGAATGCCAAAAGTAGCTCCACATTTTCTGTGTCCTGGTAGTTGCTCCCTCTTTGTTAAATCAGGTGCACTTGCAGCTGTTACTTTCTGGTTTCACTGCACAAACATTTACTGTTTGTGACAGTTATCACAGGACTAGTGTTGGCCTTCGTGCTCACATCTTCTGGGTCTCTGAGAAACACATAGCCCTTAGACAAGCTCCTGCCACTGGGAGAATGTGAGCTGCTCCTCACAAGTGAAAAAAAAAACCCCAAAAATTAGCAGCTGCCAAACTGGGCTGACTCTCAAACAGGATTTGTGGATTCTGTTGACATAAAGTTCACCTGGCAGTTTGTATTTCTCACATCTGTCCTTCCACCACCAAAAGGCCCTGACAGTGGTGGGAGCAGTATGGGTTCACTTTTTTTCAGAGCATTCTCATCTCACAAAGTGAAATCTTACAGATATGATTCGTCGCAGAAGTTTAAGAACTCGTGCCATCAAAATGTTGGTTTTGGATGAAGCAGATGAAATGCTCAATAAAGGTAAAACATTTGTCTCCTTTTCACTTGCTTTCTCCTTGCCTCTTGGAGATTATAGGCTGTCCCAGCTGGCAGGCCCACTTCTAAAAACTGTTTTTTACAAAGTTAGATGATTATAGCTAGTTATAAGCTGTAATGTGTTAAACTACGTAATATGCCTTGTCTGATGTTGCTGATTTACACATTCATGTTCATCCCATAGTATAGACCCACTACTGAATTCCAGATCAGATTGAGAAAAAGGAGGAGATTCAGGAGAAAGATGTGCTAACTATTCTATGTGGCTTGATTTGCACTGCAGGCTTCAAGGAGCAGATTTATGATGTGTACAGGTACCTGCCTCCAGCCACACAGGTGGTTCTGATCAGCGCCACTTTGCCGCATGAAATCTTGGAAATGACCAACAAATTCATGACAGACCCCATCCGCATCTTGGTGAAACGGTGAGTGAGTTTCCTTGGAGAGAACAGGGACTCTGAGCTGGTCTGGCCCTGGGCAGTTCACAATTAACTGATTTATATGTCCAGAGAGTCTCTCAAGTTCCTTCTCACTATTGCCTGAGTGTTTGCAGATGTGCTCATGTCCTGTTTTCCAGCAGGGGCTGACTTATCTCCCTGACTTTGTCCTTGTCCAGTTCTGTATGCTGCTGCTCAGCCTGGCTGCCCCCTCATCCTCCCCATGGAGAGCAGTCTCTCCTTGTGGAAATCCATCTTTCACAATTCCTGGGCTCCCCCAGAAGATTTTTTTAGACTTCCTGTTATAATTTCCTATTATATAGCAGGCCAAAAACCCCTTTAGCTGATTAATCCTGGATGTTCTTGGAGGCATAGCTTATATCTGGTGGTGTCACAGGTCCTTGTGCACTGGACCTCGGGAGGAGTCTCTTTCTTGCCTGAGCTCTTACACTGCCCCATTTAGTACATTCAAGCTTCTTGAGACTTTCTTTAGTCTGTCTTGTCAAGCAGCTGGAATGTAAAAATGAGAACAGAAATACTCCCCTTTGGAGCTGTCTGGCTGGAGCAGAGCAGTTCCAGTCTTTGCTGAACGGGTCATGTTCAAGGCCCTTCTCAGGGCAAAGTTTTCCGAGGACTTTCTAGAACAGCTTGGACTCTGTCTGGACCCAGCAGCCCTCAGCAGGCAGGGCAGAGGTGTGGTCTTTGGTGAAGCACATCCAGCCTTTCTAACTGCTATTCACCTGTTTGTGGTGTTCTTCCCTACAGTGATGAGTTGACCCTCGAAGGAATCAAGCAGTTTTTCGTGGCTGTGGAGAGGGAAGAGTGGAAGTTTGACACTTTGTGTGATCTCTACGACACGCTGACCATCACCCAGGCTGTCATCTTTTGTAACACCAAGAGAAAGGTACAGGAGCCATCAGAGGGGCATGGTACTTCCTGAGGGTGACTCAAACAATGCTGGGTTAATTAAAAGGTCTGGTTGCTTCCCCATTTGGAAATAGTTTAGTACGACCATAAGTTAAACATTCGGGATGTACCTAACACAAAACAACAGAGAAGCAGACCTGATATAGCTGACAGGAAATGCCTTTTTAGTGAAGTATGTAAGAATGTGCTCAATCTAATTGCTTATAATTCTTGGAGCAAAACCACACTTTCTGAATAAATGCTCTTAATTCCTTTTCTTTCAGGGCTTGTGGAGCCCTGTATCATACAGCTGATGCTTTGTAAGGAGTATATACTTCCCTTAATTTCAGAATGCTTGTGGAAGTGTCTCTCAGTCCGTACCAGCTCATTTCTGCAAACATTCTGGAGCACAACTGAAATGTTTGGCTGTCTGAGCAGAGCTAACGCAGGCTGTGTTCACAGGTCGACTGGCTCACAGAGAAAATGAGGGAAGCCAACTTCACAGTTTCATCCATGCATGGGGACATGCCCCAAAAGGAGAGAGAGTCAATCATGAAAGAGTTCAGATCTGGCGCAAGGTAAATGCCCCAAACAGCGTTGCTTACCTCATGCTACTCCTCCTCTCAAAGCTTTGTTCAGCTCAGATTAGGGAGAACTTTGATTCCCATCTAAACCCCCTGTGGTGTTGAAGGGTTGGGAAATTGCTACTTTCCAAGGAGGGTTGCTCATATTTCCAGGTGTAGAATTAATCTGTTTTATTTTGCTGAAGACATTGGGCATTGCTGCATTTAAAATGTGTCAAGGAGAAAATATTTTGAACACTTGGGAGCATTATTCCTTCTGAAAGATCCAAGCTGTGTTGGTACTGTCTTGACTGACGTCTGGTGTTAGTGCAAGAGACAGCTTTGCATGCAGCAAAAGTGTGGGTGCTGCTGGTATGCTGTGGGCAGGGGGCAGCATGGAATAGCGGGGGATGCTGTGCGCTGCAGACTGGGGGTTCCCAGGAAAGTCCTGACTGTGCCCTTCTCTTTGCAGCCGAGTTCTTATTTCCACAGACGTTTGGGCACGAGGCCTGGATGTGCCTCAGGTGTCGCTGATCATCAACTATGACCTGCCCAACAACAGAGAACTCTACATACACAGGTAGGCCTGACCTTCCCACAGGGCACTGTGGCTGGGGGACTCTTCCCAAGGTGGCTCCATTCCTTCTTTCCTTGTGCCTCTGCAGAATTGGCCGTTCGGGCAGGTACGGCCGGAAAGGCGTTGCCATCAACTTTGTGAAGAACGACGACATCCGCATCCTGCGGGACATTGAGCAGTACTACTCCACCCAGATCGATGAGATGCCCATGAACGGTGAGTGCTGCTCTCCCTCTTCCCATGGGGAAGCTGCTGTGCTGCACCTGAAAGAGAAATGCCATATGCTTGATTCTGCCACGTGCCTGACCGATCTTTTAGGAAGAAGCTGGGACCAGCAGTGTTGTGCTGTCCTGCTTGGCTGTGGCTCTCAGCAAACTCAGTTCATGCTTTTAATTTTTTCATTTTCTCTCTTTTCAGTTGCTGATCTTATCTGAAGGTCCATGGTTAGCAGTAAGTTGTACCATTTGGTACCCTCCATAATTCTGTTTTGGACCCACATCCTTTTTATCATATTTTTGGTCATATGTTCTTGAGTTGAGCTGCACTTGGGAACTTGTGTAAATATTGTCTGTACTCCCACCCATGTTTTTCAATAAAAAAAAGGAAGCTTTACCATAACCTGTGCTTAATTACTTTAACCCAGCATAGTAACAGGCAGGGAGGTTTGAGACACTGCCATACTTGGCTAGCATAATGAGAAAAAAAAACATTGGACACTCCCCATATCTGGATTCATAAAATGCAGGACTTCCTGTTCTCCACCCTTTCGTTATTGTTGTGCCATGCCACTTGATGCACTTTTAGTTTCCTTGACTTAACCTTTAAGGATCAGACATCTACAGGAAAAATCTGTGGCCTGGCCCTAGGCTGCTGTAGGAAAATTGAGTTACAAGATAACCAGAAATTTCCTGCTGGTTATGTGTGTCTGGAGCCATAAATCACTACATTTGTTGCTCCAGATGAGGATTTCCTCTCCCAAGGAACTTGGACTGGCACTTCTGGAAGTAACAGAAGGAGCAAGTATCCTGTCTTGTCACCTTCTCCACCTATTTCTGCTGCTGTGCCTTGTTACATCTTCCCAGTCACCTCTGCTCCAGTGTCTCTCTCTGTCAGGATGCTCTGCTGTGTCCATTTCTGAGGCAGGAGTTGGTCAGAGCTTTTCTGCAGGGGGTGGGTAAGTTACTGTGTTCTGCTCTGTGCTTTTCATGCTAAATTGGGGTTTTTGCATGCTCAGGGAGGACAGGGGAAGCAAGGCTTGAATACACCACAGTTTGCACAAAATTAGATCAGCTCTCAGAATTTCTTTTCTGAGTAGTATTTGAGTAGCCCAGGGTAGAGAGAGGAGCTGTCATCTCCTTTATGCTCGTGTGTTCTGCCAGTGAAATTCCTCAGTTCCCTGTACCCTCTCCACACAAACCTGATGTTCTTAACAGGATGTAGACAAAAGTTGAGAAATACTAAGCTTATTCTACTAGGCATACTAATTGTAAGGGGTTACCCATGGAGGTGATACACTACAGCTTCATACACCCATGTGAAACCAGCAGCAAGGCTGAGCCAGCATTCCCAGTGGGCCCACACACAGAATGTGCTCACACCATTCATACAGGTCAGCATTCAGCACTGGCACAACAGCACCAACACTCTCACCCTGCCCCTCCACCTGGTCACCATGAAGGGCTGTGGGGGGAAATACACACACGGGCTCTAAATCCCTCCAGTAACTGGGCAAGGAGGCTCAGCTCATCCAGTATCCAGCCTCTGGAGCACCAATCTGCTCCAGTGACTGGCTCCTGGACACGGCCCACAGCTGCACTGCAGTTGCTGGTTGATCCCACCCTTGCACATCCCCACTGTGACTGCCCACAGCAGCTGGCCTTGAGACACAAGTTTATCCTTCACTGGCCCTTGCAGAGCCTCTTTTGCTTCCACAGAGGGAGGCTTACAAACAAATGGATTCCAGTTGAATCCCAGACCCTCCAAATCAGCCCAGACCTTGCCCTTCCAGTTGCCTCACTCAAAAATAGATGAGTCCAGCCCAAACTTAAAACTGCTTCAGCATGTGGCTCCCAGGCCCCTTACCCTAATTGCTGGCTAAATGCAGCTTGCTCCTAATGGTGACACCTCACTCCAGGCTGCTGCCACTCCAAACATGCAGCCCCTGTGACCCCAGGCCCCATTCCAGTCTCTGGCCCTTTGACCTCCATGCACACATGCATACAGAATGGAGTGCCCTCTTCCAGAAAAGGGTGAGATTGAGTTAACAGTCAACATGGCCAGACAAGGATACGCACCAGCAACTTGCTGCCACATGACCAGCCTCTTTTATCTCCTAAAACATCAATTCCCACACTTGATTTAGTCATCTTGATCCTTCCCACAAGCTTGAGGGGATTTTACATTCATTCTGCAAATTCGTGGCAGTGTTCAAGAAGAATCCAGGTAAAGCCTTGCACTCCTTGTCCACATGCTGGGAAGAGTTCTGCTTTTGCCATCTCTGCAGCCACAGCCTCAAATCTGACTCGCACCTTCCTGGAGAACACAAGCAGCCAGGGAAGGCATGGTCCTGTGAGCCCCCGTGTGACTTGAGGCATTGGATTTGTAAGAGATTAATCACCAAAGCACTGGCTTGTTTGAATAACAGTATTTAATCTGTACAGTTTGAGATATCATAAAATGCAACATTCCTACCTCATCTTCAGCATCATTCCCCTGGAGCTGAGCCCTCAGCTGCAGAGGGCAGGTAACCACCACTCCCCAGCAGTTCTTTGCAATGCAAAAGTCACAGTGCAATTGCTTTAGTCCTAGACAGATGATTTCCCTCACTTGAGAGAGGGGAGACTGATAAAGCTCAAATGTTGATGAAAATTGTTACCATTTAGGAATGCGAAAAACCCAGCTATTGCACACAGCCATATCCAGCTGAAACTACAGCAGTTAATTATTTAGCTGCCTTTACACTCCACACTGATTTAGCCAAGAATGAAAGTAAAGTCAGTAACAAGATTTCAGAGTGATACAATTGTTGGAGGGCAGAATCTGACAAGCAACTCCACAAGTCAAAAGCGTGCTTAAGAACAGCAGGAATTTTTCCTATACAGGGCGGGGGTATGAGCTGGACAGATGTCACCTTCCAGAGACAAGCATGAGAGGAACATTGGCTTCAATAGAAAGCTATGAAGTACAATAGAACAAATCTGTTCATATAATTGTCAGGATAAGTATTTGACATAGTTTATGTAGTAGATACAATACTTGAACATCTTTTAAAAATAAGCACGGATTTCATTTCATATATACACAACTGATTTTAATCATGTACTGAAAATAAATTACAGGAAATAACTTTAAAATGCAACAGAAGACAAGAGTTTCACAACAAACATTCCCACTGATTTTCCCAAGGGGGTGAGAGATTGCAGTGCTCAAGGCAGGTAAATATCACAAATATATCAAAAAACTTCAAATTGTTGATGCATTCACACATTTACATGAGCCACAAACATTCCTTTACAGGAACTGCACTTAGCTACCACAGAACCAGGTTTTGCCATAAACTACAAAACTTTGATACAAAATCGTATTTATATATTTATATTTCATATACATGCCCTATCTGTGATTTCTTAAAAAATAAAAACTAAACACACTGTACAGACAATCCTAACTCATTGCTTGGTAGCTGTAGGCAACATTTTTGGATGGAATTTCTTCCCCAGTAGAATTAATGGCAATATTATATACATGAAGGCTAAACTGCAGAAAAAGACAGCTCAGTTCCGATATGCATCTCCCTCGGGACCAGGTCTGCGAGTTCAAGGCAAGACACCCTCTGTGCTGAGCCACTGCCTCCCTGACACCCCAGTTCTGCGTGAGGAACCAACACATGCATCTGTGTAACACTGGTAAAAGGCAAGAAAGCAAGAGACATGTTGTAATGGAGTGGCTGCTCCGATGGCTCCACCGGATGCACACACAGAAACACTCGCTGGAGCTGACCTGGGGTGGTGCCGAGCTGGGGACATTTGGTGAGAGCACACCTGGCACGGGTCTGATCATTACACTTCCCTGAAGTCAGCTCCTGCAGGGGACAGACTCCCCCTGTAAGCCAGAGCCTGCACAGATTCACAATGCTGGGGAAGCTCCCCCCTCCCTCCCTCAAACATAGGTCACCAGGACTAGGTAAAACTGAGCCCCTCCCTCCCACCCCAGTGGGCTCCATGGCACCAGTTTGTCTGAGAAGCTGAGCACTGACAAACTTAACTCTTCCCCAGTGATGGCAGCAATCTGTGAAGCCAATCACACTAAACTACTTCTACAGTTGATTGTAAACTTTGGTTTATTTTTATTTATTTTTTTATTATTATTGAGTTCTCATGGTACAGCAAGCATGTCTAGGATGAGAGGGCAGAGTTGAAGAGGAGACGAACTGTCAGTCTGTCTTTAGTCTGGCATGGTGAGCCACCTGCTCGGTCAGGCCTGCTTTGATAGAGTTTTTTACAGACTGCCTCATATGATCCTCCATCAAATTATCACTCATGGGCTTCAACACCTGTGGAATGAGAAATGTGCAAAAGAAACAAGAAAATGAGGTAACCAAGGAAAATAAAATAGAAAACCATATAAAGAGATGAGACTTGAAATCATGAAAGAACTTAGAATGATGAAGTCTGACACAAAGTGGCATGAACTGAAAGAGAAATGAGTTTTGCTGCTAGAGTAATGAGGTTAAAGCAGTCACATGCTATGGACACAAGTGATACCCATCCTACACAGCAGTATTTCACTGAATTCAAACCACTTTACAGTTCCTAGAAGATGGATGTGCAATTCCATACCCCATATGCAGCATCAGTCTGGTATGGTTACAGCATTTATGCAGACCGGCCCAGACGGTCCAGCTTATTGTCCTATATGTGTAAGTGTGAACACTTCAGATACAGAAAGAAAGTTAAAAATACTGGCTAGTTTTTCTTCTTGTTATTGTTGGATGAGAGTCGCTGTCGCGGCACTGATGTAAGAGTACGACGAACCGTTCGGCGTCTAAGGACTTCAAAGAGTTTGGAAAACACCTAGAACACGAATTCAGCTGTTAGGAAAAACGGCTCTTACAACACAGCAGAAAGTCAATCAAGTTCAGAAAAAAAACAAAACCTGATTGCCAGTAATTTCTCACCTTCCTGGGATTCCTCTGAAGCAAGGAGGGAAAAGAAAGGCAGAGATTCAGAAAAAAATCAACAGCAAGAATGTGCATTTAATCAGAGTGACTCAGACAGGACCTGCAGTGCTTTGCATATTACTGGTGATGTGCAGCTCTAACAGCAACACTGCTGAGATCTTTGAGACCACCTTCCTCCAGCTCACAAATGGCAAGCTCCTGTCAGCATAAGCCAAGTCCTCCCCCTTCAAGGGAAGGTAGCAGCCAAACCAAGCCGTACATGCTCAGGGTATCCTGCAGCAGCAGCTCCAATAGAACCACAGAACCTCAATTTTAATCACTAGTTAGTGGTGTTAATTCAAGATTTAGTTACTAATTTATTCTACTGATGCTCATTTCCCTCCTATTTTTAAAAATCCACTTTTTCTGCTCCAGTGTAACTCAAAACCTGACTGGGACCCTCAACAGGTTGCTCAGACAGATCTAATGTACTGCCTAGGATGAGCCTTGAACACAGGAATTTTTCAGCTGTAGAAGCAAGCATCTGTGCAGAAGGCTCCAGTTAGTTATCTGCTCATGCCTCACAGGATACACTTTAATGTCATGCCAGATAAGCTCAGTGTGCCCTTTATTTCCAGTAACAACAGCAGCAAAGTGTTTCCCTTCTGCTGGCACTGGACACAGCTAGTCAGAATGCTACAAAAACTACTGGTCAGGAATTCTCTATGTTGGCCTTACCGGCACAGCTGTGTCAACTGAGTTCAGGCAGCAAAATCCCTATGCAGGTTTTCTCCTCCAGCTTTGATGCTGTTACACTCACGTCTTTTCTTCCAAGAACTTGTCTGCTGAGTATTCCTTGCAAACTGGAGCTGTCACAGACAGCACAAGTCTCCCTGATCGAAGAAACCTGCTGTGTACCCTCTTGTAGCAGCTGCTGAAAGCCATCAGCCAGCCAGCTCTCTCCAAGGACTAATGAGCCTTTCGGCATCACACCAGCAGAGAAGGCTGCTGTTTTGCCTTTCCCACTGCACTGAGATATTTTATTCACCACATCTACATGACAAGTTTATCTACAAACATGCCTTTAAAAAACAGAATTCCTTGCTCTGAATAAGGAAAGAGTTTTTAAGAGTCCCTCCACTCTTTGCCACCAAAGCACCTACCAAGTAACCTTCTGCACTTTAAGTAACACTTCTTTGATAATATCCTAAGCTTATTTTAACATTCCTTGTGTGCAGTCTCTGTTCTTGAAAAGAGCAGTCACACTACTGAGCAGATTTTCCCTTTGGCAGCACTAGCAGTCTCTATTAGGTCTAGAACAGCTTTTCTCTCTCAGCACTGAACAGAAACTGTTTGATATGTCTGCTCAAGACAGCAAGATTTTGCAATAAAAACAGATACCAACCTGTTCCCATATAGCTTCAGCGATCTGATCAATGGCTGTTCCAACTTCTCTGAATTCCCCAGAGTACTTAACATATGCCCAAGTACAAAATGATATAAGAGCCATCCCCAGCACAAGATTACACAGGGCAGCTATGGAGTTCATGCCAAGGAACCCAGTCAGTCCTGAGATTATGTACATGGCAAACATGACTGCAAATAGAGTGGCAGGGGTACGAGCAGCATAAAAGATGTTTTTGCCATCATTGTGCTTCACAAAGTTTGCATAGATCTCATCGATTTCCACTTCGAGTTGTTCCTGGTAACGCCGGCAGAACTCCTCCCCTCCCATCTTCTTCACGGAGCGGAACTGCCGGATGGCGCTCTCTCGGAAATCCTGGTGCTTCCGCTCGAGGTCCGATGGGGCAATGTAAGGCTTATCTCCCCCACACACCTGTCAGAGCAACCAGAGAGCATGGAATCATACCCTGAGCATCTCCTGCTGCACAGAAACCACCTGCTCCTCGCTGCCCTCCTCCCCCTTGGCTCTGTGAGCTCCAGGCCTATCCAGGGAAGCAGCCAAAGGTACTTTGGATCACAGGTAAGGCACTGCAGGAGCTTCACCTGTCCAACCACACACAGACCAGCAGCACAGGACTGAACACATACTTTCACTGTTCTCTTCAGGTAAGCCCAGAAGGACAGGACAACAGCTACGTGCATATCCCTGCTTTTTCACATATTGAAGTCTTCCACAACCAGCAAAATTCCCTGGAAAATGGCTACTAGTCTCATCCTTCAAAACAGTTTCTTCACATTGCTCAGGGCATGTTAAACACTAGGAGCTACTGAGGGATCAAGAGGCTACCACATAAATAACTGCCACTGTTTCCTTATACTCTGTGACACTGCACCTGTTGTTCCTTACATTTCAGGTCATTAGGGGGACAGTATTTTGGTTATGCACACTCAGCAAAGGAGGGCTTTGGTTCATGAGGACAACTCAGAAGCTGCACTAAGAATTACCTTTACATAATCACATTTTAAATCCGAAGAGTTCCCACTTCTGTTCTTAAAAATAGAAATTTCAGAGCTGTGTCAGATCAAGAACATCATATGAGACATCTGGATAAAAAAACTATTCCATAATTTGCGCATATCTCTAAAGTGATACAAAAATATATAGTACTGGGGAACATTACTATGGAAACAAAGTCTGTTTAAAAGAACATCTGTTTCTGTTTATTCCCTGCTCCAAGTTAGAAACCTTACAACTACAGTATCTCAACAACCATTGAAGATTCAAGTTTGGAAGGCAGATTTGACACTTACTTTAAACAACACATTTACTATTTCAAGACATTTTCCAAAATGGAAACAGAGGAGTCCCTTTCAACAAGCAGAACATTCTCTACACAGCCTGCTAACCAATGGAACTGGGTTGTCTGCTGGTTAGCATTAGGTCTTATTCTAATTTCAAAACAGAAAGCTACTTCAGCAATTAAGACCACAATTAGCCTAATTAATGGAGAGCTTCTCACACCTACTGGGCTTTCTGGTAGAACAGTTTCAGAATAAGCACAGTCCTTTTAAGCTTTACAAGACATATAATGGTTTTTTTCAAAGTAATTATTGTATTTCAAGGGGTTTCTTTAAATTTTAGAATCATTTCAATCCTTGCATTTTACAGCTAATGAACGGGCACAGTTCAGAAGCATGAGACTACAAAACTAGAATTCCACCACTGCGCAAGCCTGGCACAACAAATGTCTGCTGCTCACCTGTTTGTGCATTTCATGTCACAGGATTTTGAGATGCCTGTCAAGAGCCACAGAGGGAACTAACAGGTGGTATACCCTGCAAACACACCCATTTTCATACCTCCCTAGCATCAGACACTCAGAGCAGAGTGCAGAAAACACACAAGTCTTGGCCCTAAACTACTATCCCCCATTAACGCACTCACATACAGAGTACAACATGGAAGCTGAAGGCCTGCATTTGCACGCAGGTGTTTAGGAAAGGTTGTGCCATCATACCTGCTCCATGCCTTTGCTGTACACATCTTTTGCTCCTGCCACAGCAGCAAGATTGTTCGCCTCAGCTGTTGCCTAGAAAACATGGAGAATCCTGTGTCATCACAGCATTAACAAGTTACACACAGCATTACATTCCCAACATAACCCCAAAACCTCCAGAATTTCTGATGGCCAGGGAAAGACCACACAAAAATAAGTGAAGTTTAGCAATACACATTAAAACATATTGCTGCCTTTCTTCAGCTTTTTAGCACAGCTGCCAACAAACCTCAACTTGCTAGTACAGGCTTTCCATCATGAGCAATCTCTTCTGAATGCTCTACTGTTAATAAGCACATAAAGGTCATAAAACTATTACATATTAATCCTAGTACATCCCTACGTGGGAGGAAAGAAGGAAGCTAGTATTATTTCTGCATTATGGATGTACAGTTTTGGTGTCAACCGTAACTGTCAATTTTGTTAAGAATTTAGGACTTATTTTCATCCTGTGTCATGTCAGCGACAATTATTGTAGTTAAAGTTGCAAGATGTCATTTTCTGTATCTCTCAGCTAAACACTAAGTTACAGGAAACTCATGCTTAGAAACTAAAGCAGCTAAAAAACCCAACCAACCAGGTAGACCCCTGCTCCATTGGTTGATTTAATTTCATTTGGTTGATGAAACTGAGGGAAAAGTACCCAACCATCACAGTTCAGATGGCTTTCAAAGTACAGCGATCATCCAAGAACTACAGTTGTGTGAGAGAGATTCAGGCCCACAGCAGTCATGATTCTTCAATTGCTAAGAACTTACAAAGTACACATCATCTAATCAGATTATTTGAAAGAAAAATAAAATACCTGCAGCATAGATTTCGGATGAGGTAGCTCCTCTCCTTGATAGATTTTAATGTAAGCCTAAATGGGAGAAAAAAAAAGTTTCTTTTTCTAAACATTTATGATTAAGAAGAATGAGAAAAGAAGGGTGATACAAAGATAGGGCTCAGATTATTTCTTTGTAATAGTGCTAAATATTAAATTATGCAAACTTCTTCATACAGGTCTGGCTTTTTTTTTCTCCTTCACTTTCCTGTGCCTGAGACTGGGGCCCACCAAGGCAGCAGAGCACCCTGAGGAGACATCACCACTGTCAAATCTGTCAAAAAGTGACAGGTTTACCAGCAGGTTTCTGCTCCCTCAAATACATAAGGTCTTTGCTAAACAGGGAATCTTCACCCGTAACAAGAGTGGAGATGACTATTCCAGCCTTTCTGGCAAGAGGTCTGCCAAACTTACCTCAGTGCTGGGAGAACCATTACTTACATTTCCCCACATGCCTTGATCTACTGAAGTGTAGGAGGAAAAAAACAGATCAAGGCACTTAATGCAGACAAAGCTGAGCAGACAAAACACTTTCAGAAGCTAAGCGGGCAGCCTATCCCTCTGTGCCCCACCCCACGTATCCTCAGGTGTCCTTTCTTTCCCCAGGGTTTCAAAGGGCTGGAAGAGAACACACACTCCATTTCTTCTCCCAGCCCACAGGCTGGCCCACGGCACAGTTCCTGGGGACAGTTAAGTGGGGCACAGCAGGCAGCAGCAGCCATTCCAGTGCTTTGGACAAGCTGTGCAAACTGCATCAGCAAGGCCACTCTCAGCCCCTCGAGGGGGTGGGGGGGGGTCTATCTTCACTATTTTTCACACTACTACTACCTTCCTCCCTGCCTTATCTACAAACCTCGGGCCTGAGGATTTTTTGCTCTAAGGGAGGAGAGAACAAGGTTATCAGGGTCCTCATGTACTCAATGCTCTAGGTTGTAGAACAACCTACAAAAACATATAGAGTTATACAGGACTCTGCTCCCTTGACACCCTCCTTGCTTCTGTAGCTATTTCCTTCAACTAAAAGCCCTACAGTTTCCAACTCAGGCCTTACAATCTCAGCTTCAGATGCACAGTCCCAAGGGAGCAGTCCTCTTTAAGTTACATAAGCATGGCATTTCTACAGCACCCCACAGGACTGCTCCCAGACTGGATATGGGATGTGAATCAGGCAGCTTTCCAATAGAGGTTTTACACTTGGAATTTAGGATGCAGTCCTTTCTGAACTGCTGCTGAATATGCACTCCCTTCACGGTACCTGACTGGGTCCTACTAGAGAAGAAATTGGAGCAAAAAGCAGCGTGCAACCATGTAAACAGAGAGACTGAACCTCTGAGCACTGGTATTACTTTTATGCTTGTCAGCACAGCCATCACTTCTGCATCCCATACCATGTCTTTCCTTTGAAAAAGTTACTTCGTTTTAAAAGTGAAGTTAAGTGAGTTCTGGTCTCAGATTCCTTCATTGCACAGTTTGTTTCTTAACATCAGCCTAGCTGTTCTACCCCAAAAGTTGCAATGCAAAATTCCTGTCTTTAGGAGACAGCGGTATCATTCTTACCAAGCCAACTGTCTAAGTCATTCCAATTCCAAAAAAAAAAAAATGCTACACACACCAGACCAATCCCTGGTGATGCAGAGATTATCACATATCTGCTGGTGTCACCACGATATCAAAAAAGCTCACGACTAACAGCTGTGAGATTCATACATAAATATTTCACAGCATAGTGGTGCTACACATGCAAGTGTTTAGAAAGCACCTTCCTTGCATATTAAAATTCCAGAGGAGAGTATCTGAAATTCACTGCATGCCCAGCATTCTAAGAGCTGGTTTTCTATCTGTAAAAGCTACATGAGACCTACTTTAATTTTAAAAGCCAAAAAAAAAAACCAAAAGAAAGCAAAAAAAAAAAAAAAAAAAAACTGAAATTTCAAAGTAGGAAAAAAAAAATCTAATAAAGCTTGAGCTATTTCAGCCTATTCACAGAGAGGAAAATAAAAACCACCAACCCACAAATTTTGCTAATAGTAGCTTGCTAAGAGCTGTACTGTTAGGAAGTAGTGTGCCAGTTCTGGAAAGTCAGAGTAATGAAATGAAAATAAAAGTGAGCTGATCAGTGAGTATCAGCCTAGATATCTTATCTTCTCTGGGAACAACATGGCCTAAAATTAGAATACTGTCTTTTAAGCTATTAACAGAAATAATTAGTATGAGTTTGCTTACCTTGAAGTATTCTACAAGATCTCTACAGGTCACCTTGGATCCACTAATCTCTTTTTCTACCAAGTTTTCAGGGGCAAGCAATAACGGTACCAAATTCCGCAGTTCATTCTTAAAATCCTCATCTATATCTAGTAAAATTCAATCAATTTCAGGGAAAAAAATGGTTAGTTTTCAATCTTGTATTTCCTAAAGGAACACTAATAGCCCATGAGCCTCCAAAATCCATAGCGTCACAACTCTGAACAATGTTTTTAAGGTATTTAAAGGCTTACATACATAATATAGCTTTAATAAGTTCTACCTACTCGTAATCTACCAGTCTTAACTTCAGACTGGGAGAACACAGTTCTGTTGTCCTTTGAATATTTAAAGTGCATTTCCCCAATTACACCAACATCTTGCACAATGACCCCGTAGGTCTGTGCCCTCAGCACAGCAGGGGTTGGCATCCCACCATTGCAATTCACTTTCACAGCCTTTGCCACTCTGCTGGAGGACAGGTATCCATTGGAGAAATCCTGACTGCCTCTCATGCTGCAGTAGCAGAACCCTACAGCTTTTATTTCTGCCCTTTTGGAGCTGACCTGTGGTTCAGCAAGTTCTTAGAGAAAAGCCTTTCAAGAAAGTAAAGTCTTTTAATCTTTCGAATTCTCCCCTCTGGAGCCCTTAGTTATCTTTGGAATCTCTATTTAATGACCTTTAAGCATGTCTCAAGTTACCAAATTACAATGAACAGCTAGACACAAAGATATCCACTCGCTCTGCCTAGTTAATTCCTCTGCCTTTAAACCGCTACAAAGAGCACACAATGCACATTTCTAAATTCGACAGTTTCACCTTTTAGCCTTGTATTTTCCAGTCAGGCATTTCAATAGCCAACCATTACAGTGCTTAACTTCCATCATAAAAGAAAACAAACTCCGTGATCTGAATCAAGAAACACAAAATGAAAAGCTTCCTACCATTCAATCTCCCATCAAAATTTGGATTTGTTGCAACTTTAAGACCAGGGTGGGGCAACAGGAAACACCCAAGATTACTGAAACAGGAGTGAATATGCTTCCTTACATTCTGTAGCTCTTCATGTTGGTTTTGCTTTACCTGAAGGAAAAAAAAGGCAGTAAGAACTGTTACAGTTTTGCAGTACTGCAATCAAGATTAAACATCAGCTTAAAAGCAGTAATAGCATGAAAAATGTGTTTAAGCTCTTATTCCGAACCTGATAATGGTGACTTTGCACACAAGTGCAAACACCACAAACGTATTTTATTAGCACAAGGAGCCAGCTCATGGTGCATCATTGCCTTGATGGCAAGGTGTAACTTAGAAGATCAGAATAGGACTATTGGAGATAACTCACCTGCAACCTTTTCTCTAGGAACTTTTTTCCTCCTTCCAAGCCATATGCATGTTCATAAGGATAACTCCAATCTCTAATTAAGAACATTAGTGTCTGTAACAGGAAGAACAACAGCAGTGAATGTCTTGATCATTCCTAAGGCCAAAAATTCTATCACACGTGTGATGGTTTTAAGAATTTGGTGGCTCTAAAACTAAAGGTATTATAGATAACAAGTAAGGGTATTATGCAAGTTTTTTGGGGTATTTGGCTACTCTAAATGAAGCAGCCTTGTAGTTCTGTCATGCGAGTATGTTTGTTTAAAAAAAACAACAAAACAACAAACCCACCACCGAACAGGACCTTTTCTTGAACCATCCACCACCAAAGATCAATCATATCTCAGAGTAATAAATAAGAAGATAGCATAAAATTTTTCTCCTTTAACCCTGAACATCACTTGACATTTTGATTCCTTTTATGCCTCATAACTAAAGCACAAAGCTATACTTGCCCAAAATGTGGTCCTCTTCAGCCTTTTTCCATTGGATTTTTGCCAAGCAATGGGGCAACAGTGAAGGAAAATTACTCTTGCAAAGAACTGGCTAGCTTCAGCCCAACTAATTTATCTTCAGAAATTACCCCGAGCTCATTTTCTACAGTTTCAACTGCTTAAATCCATTTAACACATAGTTACCTGAAACGGCTTTTGGTAAATTTCTTCCATAGCTAGTCTTCCATATTCTGTAAACAACTGAGAGAAAGAAGAGTGTAAGGATGTGCCACATAAAAAACACATTTTACTACTGTAAAATATTCTATCATGGCACTAAAAATAAAAACATTCAATCTTAAATCCTACTATAGGTTGAGAATGGCAAATAAGCCTCAATAATGAGTATACCAACCCTCAGTAAGATTCAGGTAGGAGACATGATTTCCACTGGCTTCACAGTGCCATTCCTAAACTGTCAACACACTGCAGCTCTAAGTGGGTGGCTTGTGGGCTATTCTCAGAGAAAAGCTGGCTGCATCTCTCACCAAGCCAGCTTCCAACACTTGCTTCCTAGGCTAAGGAGGTAAGCCTGTCTAACAATTGCTCCTTACTTCCCACAAAAGGTTTATTCCTGGAAATCCCAGGGAACTTGGCTCTAGCCAATGTATCAGACATTTAAATACAAGCCACATTCAGCAGCTTTTCAAATCTCTACTTCAGCCCATGACCTTAACTAATAATTGTTCCTTCCCTCCCATATAAGGGCAAGTGTCAACTGTCTTCCTCTCATTGCTTTCACCATCTTTCATACCAGCAGCAGCATTCCTCACTGGCCTGAGTAGGCCAAACCACCACAAGAATAGGAATTATGGACTGTGCTGGCTGTTTCAGCAGAGGTCAATACCAGCAGGGGTTGATTCATGCCAGCCTCCTCACAGATCATGAAAGTCAACATGATGGAAGCACACCAGAGTTCTCCAGTACCAGGTAATCATTGTTCTGCATTAAACTGACTCCTAGAGCACCTCAGATAAATTACGGCTCAAAGGACAGTTCCTGTGCTGATCACAAGAGCACCTGAGAACTTACAAGACTAATTTAACACAATTTAACTTCCAAGCCCTTGTCACCCTGAGCAAAAGCAGGTGAAGCAGACAAGCACCCACATGAGTCCAGCTTCTCTGACCCAAACTCTTCACCTCATTCACTTCCCTGCCAAATGACAAAGGCATTTGGAAACTAACAGTATTTCAGAATTACATGAATTCCTGTTAAAACAGAAATTCAGAATTTCCTTCCCTCAGACCATGATTCCTTGCTGCAACTTCAAATGCATGGGTGTCCCCTACCCAGTGCTTTTACTTATCACCCTCTTCTCTCCCCTCCCTCAAATCTCACCATCCAGTATAACAGAAATAGATTGTTTTATTCAGATTACACTGAGGCTGTTAAAGAACCAAAGTCTCGAGGAAAGCCTGGCTTTCAAATAATTATCTATGGATTTTTTTGTTGTTGTTTTCAGAGCCTGGTTGGTTTTTTTAGGGGATGTGGGGCATGTTGGCCCAGTGATACAATCCTGTTAACTGAGAACAGCACTACAAGACTACGTTCAGTTAGAGCTCTTCTACTCCCAGCATTAGCAGCCAGTATTCTGTAGCACTGAAAGCACACAGAACAGTTTTAAGCTGTGCCAAGGTCATGGCCTTGGCATTTGGTAATATACAAGCTAGTCCCTAAAGCTACAGGTTTTAAGTTAAGGAGATAAGATTCTTGCAGCATTCACATGAAGCCAGAATTCAGCGGCCTTTGACCACAATGTTCCATTAGAGGATAAAAACTCCATGGTGAAGAGCTGACAACTTTTTCCTACGTTTATTTCTAAGTAGAAATAAAACTCTGTAGCAGTTTCTCAGCTGAAAAATCAAAGATGGCTTCTCAGCAGAAGACTCTTTCTGCCCTGACCCAAGCTTCCACACTTCGTAACAAACATTCTCCTCTTTTAGGAAAAATGGGAACTATTGGAATTTCACCATAAACTGTTTCCATAAATCATTTTCCTTTCTCATTTTTTCGGGAATTTCAGAATTTGCAATACAGAGAACAGACTTTAAAAGAATTAGCCAGATTAGAAGCCTGTACTATTTTACCTCTACATTGGCACAGTAGAAGCATCATGGAGTTGATGCAAACATAGTCTTTTCAGACAGTACCAGGTCAGCTTCCATGTTTTAGATAAAGTAGCAAAGAGCTCCCAAGTCAGTTACATGATTAGTAACTTCTAGAACATTGTCAAGATATCAGTTCAGAAGCAGCTTAACATAAATTCAGCATATTCCTACCTGCAAATGTTGAAGGTCATCTTCCTGAATATTCTGAGACAAGTTGTATACCTGCAAGAGACAGTCAGAGAATTACAGTGCCACATGAAACCACTGTCTTACATTCATATAGTCTCTTTTACATACCTTCAGTATTTTTACTGTCTCCAGAAAAAGTGTAACTACCTAAAAGTCAGGAACTAGAAAGGTGTCACAGAACACCATCTCAAACAAAAAACACCTCCTCATTCAAAAACAAGCCAACAGAGGCAACTCCACAGGACAGAAGTAGTCTTCTACATACTCCTATTCTTTTCATGTTGTAGCATGTCTGAAGAAAGTCAATTGTCACCCCTCAAAAACCTGATCACTTTTGGCACTTTTAAGGCACAAGCTTAGAAGTAGTTTTGGGTATAGCACAATTGTCAGGAGTTTGACACTTTAACAGACGCAGCAATTTTAAGTTTAGCTGATCACAGTGTAATGTCACCCCAAACTGTATCTAAAGTCTGAAAAAAGATTCTGTAACACATCTGTAAAGAAGCAGTTGCTACTTTGACATCTTTGGGGGGGGAGGGGATTTCCCAGTTCTGTCAGCAATTTAACTCAGCCTGGCCTTACATAACCTCAATTCCACCAAGAAACTTGGATAGTTTATATATTACACTGAAAATAAGGCAAAGGGTGACATTTTAAGTCAGAGTTGGAAGAAGATATGCAGGTGAACTTTCCAAGTGTGGCTCAAGAGATACTCTTTGCATGTTCAGGATAGAGGGTTCTGCCATTATTTGCCAGCACGGATATTCTCACCTGGACAGAGCTCGTCATGGTGCTCAGAGCAAAAACCGTTGCACAATCTTTGATAGTGGATTGGCTATCAAAGGCACCTTGGGTATCCATGAGTAGTACAGCAACCTGGAGAGTTTGAAAGAACAGCAGCAATTAACCAAATCATGAACGCTTTCGTACTCCAGGTCATTGGGGTAAGTTCTATTTCAAGCAGAGCAAGTCTCTGCCCCTATGCCTACTGATTAAATCTCAGTCAGCTCCCTGCACACGTGACTACACACACTCAGAGCTGAGTAAGCAGCAGCCAGAGGGCCCTGTCAGCAGCCTTAAGTCCCTGGCCTTGCCTAGTTACCTTCTCACAGAGAAACAGTCCTCCTTGGCCCAAAGGGGGTGCAGTGCAGAGTAACTGACAGCTCTCCCTTACTGGAAGAACTTCTGCCTCAGTTGCAGAGTTCATTAGAGCTAAGAGTAAGATGGTTACTTACAAGTACATATATCTTAAAATAATTATTTTCAGCAGAAAACAAGATACTTGATACTGACTGTCTGCTGGAATTACAAGGAAGGAACTGAAATTTACGAAAAAAGTTAATCAGTCCAACTCCCATCTTTGGGATCTATTACAACTTCCTTCTCTTTCCCACTGATAAGCAAGAACAAGTGAGAGATTCTTTCCCGAAGAACAAGCAGATCCACACAACATAACTGGTTTTTAACCAGAGAAATGTTTGGTTAGCTGTGAAATTCATTATAACTTCCTGCACACCACTAAGACCCTATTTTTAAGATCCATGTCCTACAAACTGGGCATCAGATGTTTCCTTTCCAAATGCAAAGGGTATGAAATTTAAATAACCTAGAACTGATGGTTCAGAACACAAATAGTTCAAGATCACCACCACTATTGTGGAATAAATACTTATTAATGACATTAGCACTTTGTTTCAACATAAGTACCTCCAACAAAACTTTGCAGTTAAACTGACTTTAAGAGTTAAAAAAGAATCAAGTTAATGCTTTTTTAATGACTGTTAAGACTTGGTCCTTTTTTATACAGTACCTGTTAAAATTATATGGAAGGACTAACTTCCAGATACTGAAGTACTTACAGCCATGCATTACCTTTCACTAGAACACAGCTAGAAGCTAGAATACATTCTCACCCTTCAAAGAACAGTGTTTGTTACAGAACTTTTCACCACAGCATTTGTCTGTAGTTGATATTTATAGTCATTACCGTTTTACAACATTCACAGGATAACCCACCCATCAGCCTGGCCGGAGCAGACTTTGCCAAAACAAAGTACTCTCAGAATGAGACTACTGTTGAATTTTTCTGCTGGGTTGTAAGAATCGATCTCCATCCTTACACTGACACACAGTTTCCAGATATGTTACAGAACTACTCAGTGCAAAGGAAAGCAACTGATGTTCCAAGTGTCACCATGAAACCCATGACATTAAAGGTATACACAGAGGTAAAAGTCCCTACATACGTCCATTTAAGTTTTAGAATCATAGAAACTATTTAGGTTGAAAGGAACCTTTAAAGATTGCCTTTCTCCCATAGGCAGGGACACTTTCCACTAGACCAGGCTGCTCAGACCCCCACGGAACCTCACTGATAGCCACTTCCCAGGACAGGGCATCCACAGCCTCTGTTTTGTTAAAAAAAAAACCCACACCCAAAAAAAAAACAAACCCACCACAACACTTCCAAGAGAAACCTTGAGTAAATCAAGGTTAGTCAAGCACACACCTTTGTTCCATTAGGTTTATCAATTACAAACACTTCACTCCAAATCTGAATGCCAGTGGTTTCTCTTTCACATCCACCTCTCCATGTAAACCCAGTCAATGGTTCAGTGTTTCCACCTATCCAGCAAGGAGAAGTCTACAAAACAAAAGGAAAAACTTATGTAAAACCAAGGAGATTTCTATTCTTTTTTAACATGCTATGTTTTAGCAGACTTCCACATTGTTACTGCATTTCCCTCAGAGCCAGCTGACAATACTACACAAACACAATGCTACTCTGCTGTGTTTCAAGGATCATCCACAAAGCAACACCACTCCATTTCAGTGGCTGCACAACTTTTCAGTCATGGAAGAGTAAATGTGCAGTTTTTGAGTCTCAAGCACTCAAAGCTATTGAGAACAGCAGAATTCTGTCCACCAGTTTCACTTAGCATTCATGCTCTTTTCTCACAGTTGAGAAAGCTCGACTCAAACACAATAGCATGTATTTTAACTCAGGAACAGCTAAACCTCTGCAAGGGACAAAACACCTGATTTTAACTTAATCCTCTCCCTTCCCCCTCACTAACAGAAGTTAAGCATTTGAGTGCCCGCACTAACAGAAGCCAATACAAGATTCCAAATGCCATCTTGCAGAAGCCACACAGAATAGACAAGGACCAGAAGAATAGAGTCCATACTTACACGTTATAGAGAAAAGATCAGGTTGAGAGTTTGATGTATGTCAATCAACCTATCCACACTGAAGTTTTACTGGGACATTGCCCAATTTGTGAGAACCTATCCAAGAGCTGAGTCCAGTTGGCAGCTAACTTTCCTGGCTGATGGAATTGTAATGAGGTCTTCAAGGACAGAGCAGCAGCTCACACACAAGAATCCAGCCATTATATGAGCACATTTAACCCAGAAATGTAGTTCATATACTGGGCAAGTAAAGAGGATAAGCAGGCACCCCAAGGAAGTTTCACTGTGATAGGTTTATATACACTGAAATCCTACACAAAACTGGCAGGCAGACAACAGTTTAACTGATGAGGGGGCTAAAGAAAAATCTTTCCTTTCACAGGCTATAACACAGCAAGCTGTCGTAAAAAACATTTAATGAATTTGCCTTGAACTATCCAGAGTAGATTACCAGCCAGGAAAGAGTTCACTGAGAAGGTCAAAGTGGAGACTTCTCAATTCACTGGCTCTGGGCTCTATCTTGCTGCCTCCATGCTGGCAGTTTTCAGAAAACAGCTCAAGACATTTCTTCACATTTCAGAACACAGCATGACTACCCAGAGGCTGTGCAGAATAAAAATACTTAAAACAACTAAGTGAAACTGCTTATTTCTAAGGGGGGGATGGAAAAAAAACCTGCACTTTCCTCATGCCTAGCAGCATGAAAGCAATCCAGCAATTCTGCACCAGCATTCTCCTAAATGCTAACAGTGCACCACTCAACTCTGCTACTTGGATCAGATAAAGGTAAGATAAGCAGATAAAAATTCAGAAAATGAACACAGGTATGCAAGTGAAGAGATCTACAGGTCTTTACATGTAGGTTGTTTGGGGTTTTTTCCTTTTGTTTGTTTATTTTGATAAGCACATACACCTCTACCAGAGACACCAAGCAAAACCTGAACACCTTTTCCCTGTAGTTTTTTTATCGCAGAAGATGCTTATACTTTCACAGACCACTCTAGAAATGAAAGCCCCAAGCCTGCTTTGTGCTGCAGTACACTTCAGGATACAGTTTGGCAATGCTGAATCATATTTCACATGTACATATCAATGGACTGCAGCTTTTCATTTTTTAAAAAGAATCTGTTATTCAGTATGTTCTATTTTTCTTTAATACAATAATATTTTATCCATTTTGGTCCAGACATTATCCACATTTTGTACCAAATCAGACCAAAACTACACAAAACAGTTTGACAACACCCACAATGAGCGCTAGATAGGACCTCATTTGATTTCACATGTGATTTGTATCACAGGAGATTCTGGTGTTTTAACAGGCACAACTTCACCTGAAGTTGCTGCATCTTATAGGTGATGTACTTCAGCCTGCCTCTGACTGACCTCTGCATCAATTTGAAGCACTCATAACTTGTTACCTACATCTTTCTTTATCTAAAGCTCAGTATTTTAAGTCTCCATCCACCAAGTTGGCTTGAAAGATAATCAGGAGATGGGAGGAGGGATAAAAGGCTTTGTCCCTACCTGAAATCAAGCTAGAAGCTGCACCACAATTTTGTTCAGTCACCTAAAAGGTAACATCTCTAAATCTATTCCACACTAAGGAAAAGCCCAATGCAGCTTTATTTGCCTGTGCATTAATGCACAGTACACCTTGAAGATTAATTCAAGATGAGAAGGTGACACTCCTGTAAAAAAAATAAACTTTTAAATCTAAACTTACAGGTGTTACTGCACGCAACTCTTACCAAGGCTTAAGATCACAGGATCCTTGCAGCAGCTTGCTGAGTACACACCTGCTGCTGTTCCATTTCACAAGAGCAATCATAACACTAAGGATCAGTGCTTGAGATGTCCACCTCCCAGAAGAGAGTGATCAGCCTCTGCTATACCAAAATCCTACCTGTGATTTCAGCTGGCACCAGTGAGAGTTTTACAATGGCAACTTTTCACATGACCTCCTGCCCTCAGTTTAAGGCAAGAAAACGAGATTTCTGAAGTTTTTTGGCAAGTTTTTCATCATGCATGTTAATGCTCACATAAAAGGACATCCCAAAATTGCTTGACTGGCACATGAACTGAATAGTTGCTTTAGTATTCTATGCAATATTTAGTTCACAGAAAATACAGACTTGCAATTCAGTCTGACTAAAGATGGAGGCCTCAGACTAAGTAGTATAAAACTGTACCAAGTTCTCTCCTCCTGTACTAAATTTGGATAAGCAGAGGATATCACTTGACTTCATACAACTCAACAGTGTTCCAAAGAGGAGGCATTGCATTTATCCTCCATCACCCCCAGTTCTCATCAATCAGTTTGCAGCAGTTCTGATGCTTGTTAAACTCCTTCCCTAAGCCAATTTACGTCATTGAGCTGGCAGAAAAACAATTCAGCAAAGTGCAGTGAGTGCAGTGTCTTCTGATGTATCACTGAGTTGGAACAGCTCAACTAAGGGTCTGCAAGCATTACAGCTTCAGAATGGAAATGCCTGGTCAGAAGCAGCACATGGAGAGGAAGACCTCTCTGCTTTTGCTAAGAAATAGTTGTTAGAGTAGATGGCCTGGCTTGCTTTCATCTTCAGTGTAAGAGAAACAAATGGCATTTTGAAGGACATTCATAGAAAACTGAGAAAAGTGACTGCACAATAAAGGAAACAGAGAGGCCTGATACACAAGACTGAAACAGCATTTAAATCTGTTTTGCTTTATGAAGATTTGTTTTATTTCACAATCTGAAAGTTAACACTATTTGCTTAAAGCCCCACCCTTCTTTTTTCCCCAAAGGAACTTGCACTACCTCTACCCACCCCAGCATCTTGCTCAGATCGCTGTACTTAGGAGTTTGGATTTTTCTTTGTTTGCAGGGGTTGTTGGGGTTTTTTTGTTTGGCTGGTTTTGTTTGAACACAGACAGACATTAGATAGGGCTTACACACACACAAGACCACCCACGAATCAAATGAAATGTTTATCCTCCCTAGGTTAAGAGTCTCAAGAAGTTGGGAGCAACAACTTGCTACTCTGTATTCCTCCTACCCCATCCTCAGGGTCTTTCTTCCAAAGCTCTTGGCAAATCAGTGCAAGGCATTCAATAGCAGGCACTACTGGGATTGAGAGAAGGAAGTCTTTATATCTGCCAACTATCAGCAGTTTTTCTGCAGAACTCCAGTATTTCCTGTAACTGCAGGATTCATCTTGATTTCCCCTCAAGCCAGCTAGCACAAATTAGCTCCAAAGAACAGTAACCAAAAAAGGAATCAGTTCTGGGTTTTTAGGAGCTTCAAAAAGCAACAAAACACTGACCTGTCATATCAAGATTCACTATGCAGATTAAAAGAAACACCCCACAACCTGTGACAGGCAGATGTGTATGTTCACAGAAGACCCTACTGCACCATCTCCATATAAGTCAAGGGTTCAAAGTATAGTAGTCACAAGATAAGGCAAGCCAAAAACTAAAAACTAAAAGAAGTAGTTACATTTTGGATCAGGCATTAATCAATCAATGACTTAAAAGGATTTTAAGAGTTCCTGGACTGCATTCAGAGATGCATTCCAAGCAGCGAACAGGAAACTTTCTCCTTTTTGGCATACATCAGATTTAAGAAGATTTGGTCCTCCAACATCTGGTAAAACTTTTATTTTTGCAACAATAGGCATGTGATTGCTATAATATGATTTCAGGAGATAAAGTCAAAGCAACGTTCCTCCAAGTCACCACCTGGAAAAGTCCTTCCCTAAAGCTCAACTAGAAGGACGTTACACTCCCTCATTCAAGTTCTCATGTCCACTTATATTGGGACACCAATAAGTTTCCTTACTAACTGCAAGAAAAGGTACATTGAAAAACTGTCACTTAAATACCCTTCTTCACAGCACAGAAACAGAGTAGCTGACTTCCCCTCCCCCAAAATATAAGAAAATTTTGACCAGCTATGTTTATGCTCAAGTTAAACACAAAGGTAAATGACTAAAATACCAAAGTAGTTTTCTCTTGCAGGAAAAATCCAAATTACTCACCCTGTTATACATGTATCTAAGCATGAAGTCCAGCAGAAAAGATTTTCCTTTGCGGAAAGCTCCTGCTACAGACACAACTACTATGTTAAGATCTTTAATGTGTTCCTGAAGTAAGATTTTTTCCAATGCTGCTTCATCTAATTCAAAGTTATGGTCATCTTCATGAGCAAGGACAATCTGTATAGGGCACGGCTTATCCAATTCCACTTCGTCATCTGAGTCTGGCAGAGCATCTGAGTCTGGCAGGGCATCCTCTTCTTCTTCCTCATAAAGCTTACCTGCAAATTGACAGGAGAGAACACATTAGCAAGCCAGAGCTTAGGGCAATAAACACTTTTTTTTTTTAAGAGAAGCCTTGAGTCGGGCTTGCATTTGCAGCAGCAACAGTGATGATCTTGAGAACGCAAAGAGATCAAAGTAGTTCCCTGTCCATTTCCATCAGCTTTGTGTCTAGCCTATATTTCAGATCTTCTCTCTTTCAGATACTCTCTATGCATTTAAAAAAAAAAAAAAAAAAAAAAAAAAAATCACAAAAAAGGAGCCCAACCCTGATTTTCAGCTGCAAAACCCCTTTTAAAGGCATCTTAAGTGTAACTGCTATTAAAAAAAAACATCAAGGGCCTTTTATCTGGAAAAAAATTAATAGCTTAAAACAAGCTCCAAAGAAGACCAAAAAAGGGCATTTTTATATCACCACTTTCTTGTACTGCTGTAAGCAGATAAGGGGGAAATGAACGCTTTCTGTCAGTTTTGCTTGCCAACAGGTACAAGTAGGACCACTGATCTAGTATGGAATGCCGGGATAACAGACACCACGTGAATAAGCTCCTCTCTAATTCCAATACTTTGTACCTGTTTCAAGTATCAATACAGTACAGACTTTTGAGCACCTATTCACTGTTTGTAAGAGGACAAACTCCTGAGCATGTGCCTGCCCTAACATTTCTGGGATAAGAAAACCAAAAAAACCACTGAAGTAGTTTCTAGCTTCATATTCTTCCTACAATGCACTATTAAGCAAGATTTACTAACAGTAAGTATCAATTCTTTAAAAATAATTAAGAGACTATTTTATACACAATTTAAGAATCAATAACCCTTTCACGATCAAACAGCTGAAAAAACTATAACTCAGATTAAAGTTACTAATGAATGACAAGGTAAAATAGCTCTTCAGACAGACACTATAATAGCACCAACATCTTATTTTCCTGACTTCTAGAATTCAGAAGTTAATTGGGTTAGAGGCCTAAGAGAAAACCAAAGTAACCTACCCAAGACGAAGTCTCCTTTCTTGTTCAGGCACCACAACACTGAAGTTTGTCCCACTGCAGAAATCAACTCTTCCATTCCTGATTCCACTTTTCCTGGCAAGCATCTGGAAAGCTGCTTTGTGCTTACAGAATTGCTTCCCACTCTGAATTCACATTTTGCCGTATTCTGTTGGAACCCCATGTGCACAAACCTGATCAAGGCACCTTCCTCCTACCAGTTACTTCTCTGGGATTATCACGTATGATTTTCATTACATTGTCCTAGTCATGGCTCGCATTTCCAGGACAAGGCAGCAGCCACCTCCAGTCCCTTTTGTGTGTTGCTCACAGAGACGTTTCCTGCGGAAGCAGCCCACAAGAAGTGTTCTCTTGCAGGATGCATCCATGAGGCACCATGGAACACAGAGTCTCATTCATTCATGGCAGAGAACCTGCCAACGCTCACGGGACCTGCCAAGTCATTCCTGCCAGACTCTGCATGTGAGATATCATTCTCAGTGAAAGATCTATGAACAGGGCTCTAATACACTCTGCTTTGTGGATGAAATGAAACACTGCAGTTATTACCATGAATCTGAAGAATTGGTAACATGGTGACCCTGAAGTTTCTCCAGCAACTGTCTCCTTACCCAGCTCTTACAATACTTAATTTAACTGCAAAATGCCAGAGGATGTTTTCATTTCCAAGCATCAAATCTTGTGCTATCCCAAAGGCCAACAGCACTAAGTCTTAAATTTGGTTTGAATATATTAAGCTGGAACAGTACTTGGTTTGAACAGGAAGTATACTTGAACGCTTAAATCCTAAGCAGCTAGAACTAAATGTCAACATTATCCAAGTGGGTGTGCAAAACAGTCCCCAGCATCACCCTAATTCAATGCAATTAACAAAGTAGGCCAAAAAATTGATTATACCAGCAGGCCGGACAACTGGAAGGAACAACTTCTACAAGAAAATCTGTTAACAGGACACCAAACTATACAAACTACATTGACACAATATTGCTCACCACTTTAGAGGAAAGTCTCTCACCTTTGGCCTAAAGCTTTTGTATTCCCAGATATTAAACAGGCCCTCTTTTTTGAAAGAGTTTCTAAACAGGCTTTGCCTCATATAGGCAGGATCCTTTGTAGGCCAGAAAACTTGGGAGGATAGCCCAGGTACGAAGGGATGAAGATTTTGACAGGCAGAAAGAAAGCCTTCAGCATCACAGCCTAGAAACATAAAGGGAATAATTCTATTGATAAAAGCATTAGTCAGATAGCTCCAAGAAGAGGTGCCTGTGTTTTAGCAAACATATTCACACAATATTTCAAAGTCTCTGCTTCAAGGTATGTCCCTGGCAGCAAGTGTAACTTGGTTGCTTAGAACAGCCCTATATTCTTTTATTTAAATACACACTTCACTTCAGCTGCAGTAACATACTGGGTTTGTAAACTAGGGCAGACTGAAAAATGGTTTGAAGCCACACCTGCAACTTCTCTTCATTCACTTGGAGCCTGACAATAACCATTCTGTCCTACCTGGAAGTTATCAAAACTTGTCAGACCTCAAAGACCTCAAGCTGTAGCAGCATCCTTGTGCCAGTGCAGAGCACAGCCACTCAAAGCCTCTTCAGGTCAAGGTTTCCAAACAAGTGGAATGGTCCTTTATCATTAGTTATTTATAAACAAGCAGATTCTCCCTATCACAAGGAGACAGTATTACCAAGAGCTCAAACACAATATGCCCACTAAAAGCTCACATCTTCTCAACAGCATTCTACACTACTGAAGCTCATTAGCTCAGAGGGAGTAGGACAGAAGATTCATTCTAGACCTGACTCAACTCCTATTAGATTTCACTTACCAGCAGAAATTGGGAAGTGAAGTCCAGAGCATCAAGCTGGGTTTGTTTGCTTGGTTTGGGTCAAGTTGGTTTGTTGGCTTTTTTTTTCCTGACCAGCCAGCCTAATACATATGAAAGTTCCCAACCTACCTATAGAAAAGACCATCATGGCCATCAATCAAGCACTTTAGAGGGTGGAGAACCACAGTGCTGACAGCTGTGAAAGCAATTTGATCCATCCAGAAGAGCTGGTTTGATAACCTCATGCTCGAGTGGCAAAGAACACCCCTCCTCGCAAGATTTTGAGCTAGTTAGCAACTACCAGGACAGACATTGCACAGGTCAAGCAAGTTAACTACAGAACAAATGCTACTGCTCGTCCTAGCAGCATAATCAGCATATGCCAACCTGTCAGGTGTCCTAGGCAGGTATCACACCCTTTTTTGATCCTTTACCCTGCCTTCTGGCTGCTCACCCTGTCACTCTGGCCAGTCACTGTCTCAGGCAGCACTGAAGTATTTAGGAAGCCTTTCTAGAAGGCGTCAGTATCATGGGCAGAAGATCACATTCCACTTCCAAGAATTACTCTGGAAACAAACGTCAGGACAAGAAGCACTCCCCTTTCACAGTCCAGTTTACTGCAAAAGTTCTCAAAATAGTTAATAAAGTAAACACCCTGGCAGCACTGTCAGGTCAAATCAGGCCAGAAGTTTATGCAATTCAGAACTCAAAGTTCTGTCCCTTAGTTGTCCCCCATTCCTCGCCTGGTGAGCATGGTCACAGTGTACTACTTAAAACGAAGAGTTTAAGCTGATTTGCCCTAAAGCCCACAGACTGCGATAGGTTCTTGCAATAGTCCAGTCCCAGCAAACCAAGTATAAAAGAGATGAGGACTAACTTCAGAAGAGGGGTCATTCACAAAATGACCACTTCTACACTGAAGTCTTCCTAGCCAACTGGACAGTACTTTTGGTTGCTACAGAGGCAACCAAAACAGACTTTTGTTGGTTTGGGGGTTTATTTTGTTTTTTTATAGTGCTTTTTTTGATAAGCCCAGTTCCATCCCAGTAATGAAGTTACCAACCCAGCACATCCACCCCAATACATTCACACAGGGAGTAGTTGTTTCAGAGGCCTGTTTCACATTATGCATGGACAACAGCAAGGCAATGCTGACTCCTGCCACAGTATTAAAGACAGGCTGGTAGATTCATTCATCTCACTCCTGGGATTGATCTCTGTGCCATTGGAAATTCCCACATGCACAGATCTGAACCTCAGGCTTTTTGTACGTACAGAAGAGTTCTCATCTGTCAAACCATAACGCACTAGAATTTGTAGCATAGTGTTGCAGGTCCAGAAACTCATAGCTGTATTTTTCTTTTTTCAAGATGTTCATCTGACCTTTGAAGCTTCTGTAATACTGAACTAACAGACTCCAGACTAAGGTCATATCTGCTGCTCTGTCTGGAGATGATGCAAAAACACCATCAACTGGACTTGCCCCTGAAGTCTGCCATCCATTCACACCTATTATTGCAGCTGTTCACCAATCACTCCCTACATCATTTTGGCTTCTTCCAACCTGAATTATTCCATTAGAACCTGTTGGTTAATGCACCGTTCTGACTGACATAATCACTTCCTAACCCAGGTGAAACAGGTTGGGAGACAGAAGAAAAGCAACATTGTGGAGCAAGAGACAGAAGCAGACAGATTTGAATGGGAGCAAATATCGTCAAGAGAAGATACTACCACTCAGTTTCCCTATAAACTCCTCACTCCACTCAGTAACAACTACAGCAGGACTGCTATTTATTCTCACCAGCTAAATATCCAGAACAAGCACCATTTGTTGAAATACTAAGCCAGATTTTGAGAACAGTAGCTTCTTGTGCATGCAGACAGTATTTCAACTGAACAAACCCAAGTAAATAACCCATTTCTTAAAGCATGAGGTAAAATGAAAAGCTAATTCCTGCTTCCCCTAAGTACACAGCCAGCAGCTGATGACCTACTTGTCCTGCAGTGTAAGAACGCAAGAGTGAAAACACTCAGACACCTGCATGCTATGAAAATAAGAGACAGTCTGCTTTAAATGCAAGTTCTTCCCTTTAAGCACATTAATTGAAAGACAGTACTAACACAGTTACCTTTAAGTTTCAACCTAAATACACCTTGAACTCTTTAAACGCACAATCCACATCCTTTCATTAAAAAAAAAGCACATATTAATTGCCAAACTCAGTTGGTTTTAGATACAGTACAGGTTTATGATCAACAAACGTTGAATCACAATCAGTAACTGCTTCTATGGACAGTGAGTTGAACACAAACAACTGCCCACAAATGCAGCACAACATTACAATAAATTTGAATCCCATTTGCTTTTCAATTTTAAGTCACTTTCATTGGTGTAGTTATCCCTCATCAGTACTTCCATTTGCTCTACCACAAGGAGTTTAAAGAGTATAATAAAGCTGTACATCTTCTAGCTGGTAGTCTTAATATCTTGTTTGCACAGAAACCTGCACTTTGCTAGAAGTCCAACTTCAAATCAAGACTTCCAGTACCCCTAGACACTTCAGTTTTCAGCATCCCTGAACTCTTTTTCCTGATGCTCTACAGCACCACACATTTGCCTCCTTACAATAGCAGTTCAAGCCCCCTGTTCACATTTCAATAGAGATGCTTGATAGGCTCCCCCACCATCACCTGAATGGTGAAAAGCAAACTGAAGTGAGCTACACTACGCCCAAGCCATCTCACTTGAAATCTTGTTCAACCTCCACACCCTGAGGGAGTTCACAGCTTGAATCAAAAGCTTAAAATAATTTATCATGAGGAAACTGCTGCACTGCATTTAAAAGTAAGGCATTCTCTCAGTGCTTCACGTAGGAAATTTTCCTTGGAGAGAAAGAAGACAAACTGCTTAAATGTTTCTTGTTTTGGTGTAGTGAACGAAGGAAAGTGTAGGCATGTGTGAAGTAAGTTCCAGAGCACAGAAAGAAAGTATGCTAACCTTCCAACCTTATTTGGACACATCTTCCGGGGGGAAAAAAAAAATAAATAAATAAAAAAAAAATCACTAGATTTAAGCCACAAAATTGTCCTGCCCTTTTTTCAGCAGTCCTGCTCCATACTCTAAACTCACATGAAAGCTATGGGGCTGCCACAGACCTTAATGCATCGCTGCTTTCTTATTGCTGACTAGTAAATAGTGCCAAGTAGCTCATTTTAAGGCCAGAAATAATTAAATGTTTTGAATATTTCAGCTATAAATAGGACTGATGAGCTAAGTTCCAAAGACTTGTTTGGACATCCAATAAGACCGACAGAGAAGTAGGGGCAGGGTACGGGGGAAGACATTTAACTCTCTCTGTTCCTTGAGGGCAATGGGATGTCAAAGGGACACATCTAGAACAGTTACATAAACCCTGAACTGAAGCAAGAAGTACCTGAAGCTACAATTCTGCCAGGGAAGGGGAAAAGTAAGATATTCTGATGACCTAGATACCTCTGAAGCACCACAACTAATCAAACAATAGGCTTGTCTACTCCTTAGTGCCTTAGATTGCTTTTCTGCTGAATGGTCTGTATGCATGCAGGAGCAGACAGCTCTCCCCTACACAAAATACTGATAAGTTGGCTTTTTGCATTCTCCATTTATGGTGACATAAAGCGAGAGGGAAACTTCATATAATGAAAACATGTAGCAAAAAAAGTCAACGCTCAAATTCAGCTCTTCTCAACAAATACAAGTAAGAGAATGCCAATAAGCCGAGACTAAGACAGAAGCAGCACAAACCCAGTACGTTCAAAAAAACCAAAATCATATAAAAGGACAGCTTTTCAGAAAGCACATCATGAACTTGGTAAGAAAGATGTTTCTCCATAACTACAAGAAAAATCATGCAGGGTAGGGATAATGGCAAAGCATGCTTCTCATCCTTCTTCCCCTCTGCCCAAAAATCACAGCTATTAATAGCACACTCACTGAAGGACCTAAAAGGATCTCTATCCACAGTAAGATTCACCAGTACTTTTCCAGCCCCCTCAAAGAAAGCTGTATGAAAACACTAAGGGCAGATGAAAGCACTAAAAGGCCTCTCCCTCACCTTTTCTCCCCGTTCTTACCCATCACGCAGGTTCTTGAGGATGGAAATGAGAATACTCCAGATCTGAGAATGCCCTAATACACCAAGAACTCTGGAAATGGCAAGTGACAGCTCCTCATGAATACTGAAAGCTAACTGGATGCTTGCAGGCCACACACACTTAAACCAGGCAGACTTCTCCTTGTATTCCAGAGTGATTTTATTTAAGGTTGTTGCTCACTCAAGAAGTCAGTATTTTCTAATTGGTTTAAGTCATAACTATGTTTTATGTGCCTTGTATGTATCCTCCTGTCAGCAGCCAGTAATTTAAGCAATGATCAGCTAACCTAAATCAGTATTTTAGCGAGAAGAACAGGGAGAAAAGAATAAGGTAAGAGATGCCAAGTGCAATTATTCCATGTTTGGACTTCAGATTGCCAGTCAGAGGTGGTTTAGTCACCGAGATGCATCTGTACCATGGCCACAGAGGAGTTCAGCAGAAAGCAAAGCGAGTGCTTCCTTTGGCTGTACAGGAAGGTATGCCAAAGGGTCAGTTTTCATACTCGCTTCCAGGATAAACAAGCTGTCAGTCAGGGACACCAATATGTTTAAGGAAACACAGTGAAGCCAAAGAGGCTTTAACTTTTCTTTTTTGCTTTTAGCAAGCAGAACGGTAGCAACAGCATGGCCAGCAGGACTAGGGTGGTGATCAACCTCCTATCCTTAGCACTGGTGAGGCCACGCCTCAAATAATGGGTTCAGTTTTGGGCCCCTCACTGCAAGACTCTGAGGTGCTGGTGAAGGGTCTGGAGCACAACACTTATAAGAAGCAGCTGAGGGAGCTGGGGGAGTATAGCCTAGAGAAAAGAAGGCTCGGGGTGACCTTATCCCTCTCTACAACTCCCTGAAAGGAGGCCGTAATGAGGTGGGGGTGCAGTCTCTTCTCCCACATAACAAGTGACAAGATGAGAAGTGGCTTCAAATGGTGCCAGAGAAGGTTTAGGTTGGATATCAGGAAACATTTCTTCATGGAAAGGGTGGTCAGGCATTGCAATTGGCTGACCCAGGAAGTGGTGGAATCACCATACCTGGAAGCATTCACAAAACAAGTCGACACAGCACTTGGGGACACACTGTTAGTGGTGAACACAGCAGCAGCAGGCTAATGCTTGGTCTCTGATCTTAGAGGTCTTTTCCGACCTTAACAATTCGATGAAGCTTCCAACCAAAAGTGATCTTTTAGCCCAATCTCAGCTCGCGCTCAGCTTCCCACCTCTTTCAGTTCCTGCAGCTCAGAGAGCCTTCCAGCCAGGTTTTCCAGCACTTAACTCCAGGATTCCACATTTCACTTCAAAGAATAAAGGCCAGTACAGAGAGAGTGTAGGTTTCTTTTAAAAACTGTCTTCTCTAGATCACACAGTTTGCAAAAGTGATCCAGTAACTACCTTCAGACAACTCCATGGAATATTTCAGTTTCTCCTTCTTCTCCCTTCTTAACTGTTCTCAACCAGGTAGGGTCACTGACACCCACGAAAGGGAAGTGTAACAGGGGAAACACAACATGCGTCAACACAATTAGCACCCAGATCAACAATGTGAATCAAAACAGGAAAAAAAATTCCTCACAAGGCACAGTTAAAGAGAATTGAAACAAACAAACAACAACAAAAAAACCCCATATTTTGCATGTGTTCACTTTATCTCCACTGAAGGAAGAGATTTTTCTCACACAGCTACAACAAAAATAGTTTTTATCAGAGTCCCTGCTGCAAAGCACGTAGAGAAACAGACCTGGGCTGCCATATCCCGTTCCTGCAATTAACTCATAATCATTTATACAGTACCTAAGTCCATACACTTCAAAGGCCCATACCTACTGCCACAACTCCTGAGTCTCTGCCAGGCACCACTGCTGCTGCTACACATAAATCCCTTGTTAAGACAACAGCTCAAAGTACATTAATTCTGCCAACAGGACAGTGCCAGTAACTGCCTCCTCCTCTCTCCCCGTTGCCTCTTCAAGCCTGTTTCAATAGCACAGCTGAGTCTTAACCACCCACTCACAGGGGCTCTCCCACTCTTTCCCACTTCCAGCACCATGCAGCACCACACTGCCTTTCCTGCTAATTTTGCCACATATCCAACACTGCTTAGAGTCAAGTCAGCTGAAGAAGCCAAACCAGGAGAAAAAGCAATCCAATACAAGCAGTTTCCTACAGACTGTTATGACCTCAAATAGGAATCCAATGAGCACTAGAACTGAAGACAAACAGCAGAGCTTCTCTGGAGGGCACAGTTCAGCTGTACTGTTGAACAGTTCAGGACTGCTGCCCTCTGTGCTGGCACCTCTGTCCCAGGTCCAGCACCAACTTATCTTGAACACCAGGTGATGTTCTGTACACTCTACAGACTCTGAAACAGCTGCACCAGCACCACTGAGGGGGAGGCACAAACTGCTTCACTTGGCACTGGTACCAAAAGAAAAGTTCAGCTCTGTGACTACAACCTAGTTAAGCCAGAAAATTTCTCCAAACTCCCAAAACTCACAAGTACAGTTAAGAAGCATGTTCACGTGGGAACTGACTTAGTGATATGTGATAACACTGCAAAGATGGGTAGACAACTGGGCTGTAACTGGATCTGACTATGTGTTGCCAAAGATTTTTCTCTATCTGAAAGTCCTGATTTAGGCTGAGGTAGCCACCACATTTGTTAACCTTCACTTAAGAACAAGGTTTCCCTCCCTTACAAATGGAGATTACCCCAGGTTTCAGTTTGGCAGTATTATAGGCCAGAATGTTTAACTGGTGGGAAGACCTTGAGCTTGGCATAGTCCTTCCTGCACTAGACGAGTATTCCCTTGAACACACCGACTGAAAACACCGTACCTGTTAAGAGCTATGTCTACTACAGAGTAGATTAGAAAAACGTTGATTGCAAAATCAGTAGTTAAGTTGTCCCAAGCACGTTATAATACACTTACATTTCAGTAGCTCAGTTCCATACAAGCAGCACCTTCCTGTGTTCAGTGGGTTCAAGACTAAGCCATTTACCTAAGCATTTTTAACATCACTTGCAACCCTTGTTACCACAGAAACACCAGCCACTGCTACAAAACAAGTCTCAACAACAGGAGTACTTTTGATTTTTAAACATTTTTCCGGGACAGGAAATGCCATTGTAATGTGTACACTGATGGCTGCTGGCCAGTCAAGCCTAGAGGTATAGAATTGAAAGGAAAGAAGTCAGCAATCTCAGAGGTAAGGCAAGCCACACTTATCATCCTGACAAGAACAGAAGGGGGCTGCTTACTACTTCTCTTTACATCAAGTTCTGAAACTTGGCTAAAGACATCTGGCCAAACTAACTGCTTTTCTGCAGGACCACCATACCTTGAGACCACAATGGTTTAACATGCACCTTTCACTTGGGTGGAGAAGGAAGAGGGAAATACAACTCCAGAAAGACTGTATGTTTTAGCACTCCCCTCCAAACAACAGTGTAGCCTCTGTAGATCATATTTAATGTCCTCATCTGGTGGACGCACGAAATCTTTTCTTACAGTAGAGAGAGTAAACATTGGGGAGGAAAAGGCTAGGATTAGAGGAACTGAAACAGAGAAAGATAGCAGTGTGCTCCTCTTCAAAGCTCACAAAAGCATAATCTAGTCCTAATGCAGCACAGAAGAAAGTCAACAACAGATTAGACTAAAGAACAGCTCAGTCTGATATTTGATTAATGACACAGTGATATGTCTGCAACTCAAAGTACTTAGACCAAGACTCTAAGAATAATAGTATCTTTCACAAGCCAACGTACAACCTCTTCAAAAGCATTAAATTGCATTTCAAGGGTCTTCTCAAACAAGCAGCGTTTCTAATAGCATCTGAAGGTTCTACGAGTATTTAATCACATTTGCTATCTAAATGTTCACAGTAGATAGTGTGTTCATTTTTCTATTGAAAAAATTACATTTAAAAGCAGAGGCTGCATTTCTTAATGTTTGTACTGGCAGTATTTTATTTTGAAAGGTTTTTCCTTTTAAATCTCAGCACATAACTGCTGTAAGTCTTCAGTAGCTGTTTATTTTTATAGTACTATTAGCTTTAGAAAACACTCCAGTTCTGTGTCCTAACCCTCAAAATCATTACCTACTGCACTTTACCAAACAATTTATTTGCTAGCAAATCTGATATACCAGTAGTTGGAAAGATTTCCTTTTAAGAATTTTGAATTGTATTCCCTTCCTATCCTAATGACAAGCCTAAGACTTTGCTCCCTGAAAGGTAAGTGTTAAATGCTTTGAGGGCAGCTTCAAGGCAATGTTTAAAATCTTAACAAAAACAGTTCCTTAGTTCGGGATTACAAAGTATTTAAGAAACTTAATTCTCTTAAAAGCAAGATGACTTCTTGCTTCAAGAAAGTGATTTGATTATATCAAGAATCTTAACCTCATTTTCTACAGCAGTCATTTTCACTATTATTTTATGCCTAAGAAATACCTTAAAGGAGGCCAAGCTTCTGTCTCCATGCCTAGGAGTTCACATACTTCAAGTGAATTGTTCCTCTCCTGAAATCAGGGCTGTGATGATTTCCGTATTAGGCAAAGGATTGACAGATTGAATTTTTATTTCCTAAAAATTTACAGATCCCAAGTAGATCACACCATACTGACCAAGGTAAATGC
Organism: Dasyornis broadbenti; assembly: GCA_013397935.1. NCBI lineage: Eukaryota > Metazoa > Chordata > Aves > Passeriformes > Dasyornithidae > Dasyornis > Dasyornis broadbenti. Next base: position 276,849 of record VZRN01006386.1, on the reverse strand, counting down.
ACACATACAAGTAAAAGCCAGAAGACCTTTTCTTTGATTCAGACGAGGTCGAGGAGGGGAGAGGAACAAGACAGCAACTTTGCACGCAGTAGTATCACAGGACCGGGTTTAAAGAGACAGCTAAAATAACTGCACTTATTCTTCCACTCAGCACTACCACCCTGCTGGAGAAGATAAGAGGTGAGAACAACTTTTCCAAGTATGCACAACATAGGGAAAGCAGTCCTAACACGTCAGTACAAGTTAGCTGACACGTTCTCCAACAAGTTTCTGTAATTTTCAATCCAAGTTAAAAAAAAAGCCACCTTGTTATCCTGGAACCATTATCCAAATACATTGCTCAAAAAGACATTCCAAATATTTTACTGAGACCAGTAAGAACTTGTAAATTCAACATGCTTATCTCTGAGGTGATGGTGGGAAAATAAATGCATTACCATTTGACACTAACTACTGACTGGAACCCGATTCTGAAGTCACTGGAGCAACAACTGTGTAAGAGCTAATTAAGAAATATCATTTCACTGGAAATTGCATTCTACATTCCACGTCTATACTCTGTCACTATCTTATCAGTCTTATCAGTTTAAGTCTTCAACATTTTGGCTCCTATTCCATTCCTTTAAGAGAAACCTACCACGACCCGCAAAAATCTTGGCATGCAATCTACCTTGCCATGCAAAAATCGTCAGTGCATAGGACTGAAAATGCAATCATCATGTGCTCATCATCTGCACTGAAAAAAGAGCTCAAAATACATTTAGAACAAGGAAAAAAAAAAAACACCAAAACACGAGATCTCCCCTCCTAGTAAAGCGTATCAGAATATCCCTCATATAGGGCATAAATGGAGGCCAAGTAGCCAAGTTGTAAACAGAAAGTCCTTTCCCAAAAGACACTTTATGTAATCTCAGAGTTTTGCAAGTTCTCTTACCTATTTCTCCATGATAAACAAGGGCAGGGCCACTCTTTTAGAAGAAGCTGGTTTTTCATAAATAATTTCTGCAAAGGTGCAAATGGACTTCTCTTTCACCTTATACTTGATATCCTTTTAGTCCTGATCATAAGTTCATCAAGTGGGCATCAAACAGGAATTCCAATATCCAGCTTACCTGCATTTACTCAGGTAACTTCTTCTGGACTGTCTTAGATGCTCCGTAATGCCGTCTTTCATGGCAAACCTTCTACTTTAAGTTTTTCCAACTTTAAAGAGAAGCCAGCTACTACCCATAACAAAATTAGCATAGCTTTTTTTCCCCCTGTTTAGTTAATGGAAAGAGATACTCGTTTAGCTTCAAAGGTCACCCTTAGCACAAGGATCTACTATTCTCACACATGAAAATGAGATATAAACTGGTCTTGTTACTCCAAGGAGTAACATCCCCCTGGAGCCGCCAGAATTCTCAGTGACAGATTCCAGACAAACTGAATAGATAACTTTAGGAGGTTGTTCACATGTTTACACATCCTGTGGAGACAATTATGGCACTAGAACAGGGATGTGGGCTTCCTCCTAAACACAAAGGGAGACAGTGAGGGCAAGAGCTCCAGTTAAACACAAACTGATAGCAATAACTTACACCCTAGAACATCACCCAGCATCTCATTTGTATACCTAGAGAAAACAATGGGTGTTTCCTTCAAGTCTCAGGAGATACATTCGGTCAAATTAGAACTAGCAGTGTGGGGAGAAAGATAAATACTCAAACTCCTCAGATTTACTTCCAGGTTTAAGTGGGCAGTAGCTCAAATTCTGAGTTTAAATGCCTCTGTCCAACTTGGGGAGTTGAAGGAAGAAACTTCCAAAGTTCTTCCAACTCTTACTTTTTAAGTGTTTCAAAAAGCTTGGCAAGTACATCAAATCTTGCTCTCCTGGAAATGAACACTACACAAAATATATTATTTCAGAAATAAACGGAAGCTAAAGGTCAGGCAAGTTAGCTACCAATGCTCTCAGAACACAAATTCCTATTATGTATTAATTTGCTCCTAGAAATACCTTGATTATAATCCTTATCCTAAAAGGCATCACTTATTTCTTATCAGTCATTTCTCTGCAGCTAACTGAAACAGCAGACATCAATCTGAGTAATGTTTTCACATATATCTAAAACTTGCTCACTTGCTTGTTCTGATCTTTCAGACACAAATCCCAGCCCCAAAAATGTATTCATGTAAATCAACTCCTTACACAGCACCATGACCTTAAAATCAGCTACAGGATGAGATAATAATTCTTTGTATCTTATCAAGAACAACCTTCAAAAAACAAGGAAAGCTACTTCTATCTTTCCTCCAGGATATCTCAGGAAATTCAGGTTGCTGGAAATGTTTTTAAGATAGAAAATCAGACATGTTCTGGTAAAGGTAAAGTCTAAAGAACCACCATATATAAGTATTTCTGAAATTTTTCAGTTGTTGACCAGTGACAAATACAGCACATTTGCCTATGCAGAAACTTAGAAAGTATGTTTTATGCCTTGTTCGCCTTAGATAGTTGAGGTTGAAGACTAAAACTAAAATACTAAAAACTAGTATAGTAAGTTTAAGAAGTAAATGCAGCGTTTAGCAAGAAGTTGGAAAAAAGCACTCAAACTAATAGCTCACAGATCACACCGCAGGCACAGCATGCAGCAACCACAGAAAAAGAAATTAGATAAATTCAATAACAAGGCCACAATTTAGCCTGATTTTAAGTTTAAAACTTCCCTTTCAAAGACTGCCATTAATATCAAAAACCATTCCAGGGATGGGGTCTGTTCATAACTGCAATACAAGAACAAAAGCAACTTCAAATCTAACTTATGTAAGGTGACGGAGTGAAATTTGGCAGTTTTCCTTATAAATGTCCTTGAAACTTCCATGGACTGTGATAAGAGGTATTAACAGTCTACTAACAACAGGCACAAAGTTAAAATTACTTTTATTATAGTGCTGAAGTGAAGCCTGTGACCCTGCTGGTGCTGGAGACCAACACCACTGTGGTTCACTACCAAACCAACAAGGACACAGCACTTATACCTGCATTTTCATCTACTTATTACATCTGGTTTGGAAGTTGGGGAGAATGTGACACTGGCACCAGGAGGTAAGTGCTCTTCTACTACTCGAGGAAAATCCCCAGCCCTTCTTCCCTCCAACAGACCTGCTCCTACCCAGTCTGGCCAGCATGAGGTAGTGTCCCTATTATTATTAAGGCAGGAAGAGAAAACAATCCCTCATGTATCACAGCACCTCACTTCAGTCAGTGCTACTTTATTAGCACAGTCAGTAAGGAAATATTAATCACTGATATTTAACCAAACCACTGGGACTGCAGTTGGCACAAGGCACCTAAGAAGTATCAGGACTCCTGCAAGACACAGCTCAAGGGTTCCTGTTCATCCAACACAAACAAGAGCTGCCAGGCCTCCTAAACCAGGACAGACTGTCATGTTTAAAACAATGCTTTTACAACAATTCAAGTAAAACTGCTCTGTGCTAAAACTATTTCAGAAATGTTTTTGAGTTGCAGGCAAGTGAACGTGAAAAGGAGAGACTACAGCCTTCCTCAACTCCACTCCTTGCTTTCAAAATAATTCCAGCTAAAAAAAACAAAGAGCTACTGCTATTATTTGAAGAGGTGCTGTAACACGATTATTGATCTTAGGGTAAGCAAGAACATAACAGCTGTTAAGCAACACTAAGTAATGGTACAGGAGGAGTTACAGGCCTCTCCTGTTACATTGCTGCTCTTGTAACTATTCCAGCCTATCACTCTGCTTTATTTCACTGTACAGAAAGCCCTTCTGCAGGCAAGCACAGATCATCCATAGCTGTACATGCAGATCCTATCACATAAGTTGTTCCATGACTAAAGTTCATAAGCAACTAAGAGTGACATGTGCATTTTTCCACTGCTAATGATGACACAGGTCATTAAAGGCTATTTATTACAGGTGTGCTAGCACTTTTATGACCTTGAGAAAACTATGCAACAATCTAATACTTTGAGATTTTTAAATGACAAAGTGGCAAAAACACAGAGAACCATCAAAGAAAACTGAGCAGCGCTGAGAGGGAGAGAAATCAGCACTTGAGCAGTAAAGCAGTATCATATCCTCAATTTCAGTCTCTGGGCTCTTTTAAATTATTCATACTGCAATGCTGCCAAACACAATCAAACTTTTCCTGATGCTTAGAAGCACTGCCTCTTCCTCCCTGTAAATCAAGCCAGGTGAGTTATCACTCCGTATCTCCCAGTTTATAGTGCAGTTAGATTTGCCTATCTCTAGTCGGCTTTCAAATCAAGCAATTGAAACCAATCGTGGCACATGGCATCTGCTAGGTTTTGTTTAATTGTGCCCAGTCCAATCGTTCTGCTTCCAAATTAAGTGACAGTTACACAACAAAGATGTTAAAATAGTTCGGTGTTCCAGTGCAGTGCTAAAAACCTCACATGATCCAACTCAGCGTTCGAGTCAGTGCAACCCTCACAAGTCCCAAGTGCCCCTCGCCAAGCGTACGGCAGAGACTGCTACGAGCTCTCAGCTTTTAAGCCGTTCTTGAGAAACGACCACACTTTAAAAAACACACTGCGCAGACTCCAGCACACCCGAGGCTAAACACCCAGCCAAAGCCATGTCCCATCCCCACCAGGGGATAGATTACAGGCAAGAGCAGCGCTGACAGCGGGGCGCACCAGCTCCATATGAGGGACGGGCCGACACGGATCAGTCCCCTCCTTTCCCGAGCTGCCCGGGGCTGCTCCCTCCGCAAGCGGACGGGGCCCCGGCAAAGTCGGCGCCCTCCGGGCTACCTGGCTCCGGTCCCGGCACTGTGCAACGCTAGCGCCCGCGGCCCCTGGGCCCCTCCGGGTCGCAGCCCCCACTCCTCACGGGGGTGAGGAACACACGGTGAGGCCCGGCCGCATCGCAGAGGGGAATAAGGTCACCGACAGTGGCCCCCGGGCCGTCCCCGCTCCGGCAAGGGCCGGCGACCGCAGCGGGGGAGGCCCTGGCCACAGAGCGGGGGAAGCGGGGTGACCCCGCCGGGGAGCGACCAAGGGCCGGGCAGAGGGGCCGCCGCCGTGGCTCCCCCGCCGCCCCTCGGGGTCGGGCGGCC
>VZRN01006386.1:237191-271543 GCA_013397935.1 Dasyornis broadbenti | reverse complement strand
GCCCGCGCGCCGCGCCGCGTCCCTCGCCGCCATCTTGTCCAGGTTTAAAATTAACTCCCTGTGACGTCAGAGCTCCGTCGCGAGACCTTTATCGCCCGCCAGCGGCGCGCAGGGCGGGGCCTNTCGGCGGTCCGGCCCCCGGGCTGCGGCGTGGGGTGGGTGTCTCCCTCACGGCCCCGCACTACGTGTCGTGCTTACATGCAGCAGCGGGGCTCCAATGTAGAACGGAGAGCAGCAGGATGTGCGGAGCACAAGGTGAGGAGGCCCCCAGGCCACACAAAACACCTCCTCAGGGTGCGCATCCCTCGGGGGCCCCCTCTCCCTCGGCCGCAGCGCCCGGCACAGCTCGCTCATGTAGAATACACAGCCGGACAGGCACCCGTGTGCTGGTGTCCACTTCCACCCTCACCCTGCTGGGCCCTCCCTTCCCATTTCCACCTCTGCTGGGCCCTGGGGACAGCCATCAGAGCGACCGGACCGCTCTGCATTTCCTGCTGTTAAGTCCAGCTTCTTATTCCTCCTGTATCACTGCTGCTGCACTCGGCCTGGAAACACGCAGTAGGGCAGCTCTCAATCAGAACGAGCCACACAAGTTCCCAAGGAACCAAACATTCCTACTGTTTCTGGGGTTTGCAAGAGTCTTGCTCTTCTCAACCCGAACTGACCTTGCTTTATCCTTTTTAAAGGCCAGCTGTGAACGTGAGCTGCTCTTACTGCACAAAGTTTTTAAGTCTGTGAGGTTTCCTATTGCTAGAAGTTGTGTAAACCTTCACAAGTGAATTGGTCAGTATGACCTTGTCACAAGAACACAATGTCCAATAAATCATCATGTGAAGTAAGCACCAGGTTTGCCAAACCCCATCTCACCGTGGCAATACTCTCTGTAGAAACCATTTTTCTCAGTCTTTACCTGTGCTAACTTACTTGGTCCTGGAGAGGCAGCTTGTGAGTGACAGCAATCTAAAAACCAAATACAGTTTGGTTCTGCCAAAATGGAGGTGAAGGGAAAGCTCAGAAGAGATCTTTAGTGTTAAAATCAACTAACTCTCATGGCACCTGGAATTGCTTTCCAAACCTTGCTTTCCACCCTTTACTATCAAGGTAGTACATAAGGGGTTTACTAACATAGGAATTCATGACACCTCCTGCTGTTCTTACACTGGCAGTCCTTGTGTCAGAAAGTTTAACATCTAAAACACATTAAAAAGAAATTAAAATGTCTAAAAGATGCTGTAATCACAGCAAGTGAGAACTGCAGAAGGATACAATGATCAAACTTAAATATAATTCTAGTTATGACACTTGGATTAATAAAATATGCAGTTCTGTAAAAGAACTTTATTATTCTAGATTTACATCAGCATAAACAGAAGCAGGATTCAATCCCTTTGTACAAAAGCATTGGTATGAATGCTAGAAAAAAACCAAAAAATGTTGCCATTGGCCTTCTGCAGTTTAATATTCTTTACTTATTTGGCGAAAATGAGCGTGCCATTGCTTCTCCTTCTAACCTCATACCAAGTCAAGGAAAACCTTTCTTTCCATCGGAAAGAAGGCAGAGCACACTCTGCACACAGCAGTATTTCAGAGATATATTGGGCAAAGGGAAATGCCTTGAAAGTAAAACACATTGAAAGCAAGAAACACTCTTAGCTGGCAGATTAAAACTTCAGCAGCTCAGTTTCATAAAACTTCAGCTTTATGAAAAGTAAAAACACTAGGGGCGAAAACCCACAATATTAAAGAAGTTTGCTAGTTCTGCTCTTAGTAAACAGCTTTGTTCCTGGTCAAGTCTGGAACAGTTTATGTGGAGAAGAGTTTGATACAGTGCGTGTCCAGATAGATAGGTTTCTGCTTCACGCAACAGGATTTGCTGCTGCTGTAATGTGAGAGCAGAAGTCAAGAACTTGGAGGTCAGAAAGCTTAGCCTTAATTCTGTCCCCTGATGTTTACAGGAAGGAAGTAGACATTTTCTGAACTGAGGATTTTGCTATCAACATCTCCTGGTTGCAAAGGTCCCCATCTCCACCACACTCTCTGCTGCATGACACTTTCCTCTGAGCCAGGATGTGCAAGGAGTTAGGACTGAAACAGCTTAAGCTGGGTGTGGATTTGGCCTGGAAGGAGCTCGGGAACAACCACGTAAACCACAGTCAGGCTGTGGTGGGAAAGGATTGCTGGAGCAGGAGGACGTGTCTGACCCCCAAGTGCAGGCTGGGCCAGTAGTCCCCTCAGCCAGCAAAGTCACAGTTTTGTACCACAGACAGCATCCTTTCCTGGATTTGACCATGCTGTTCTAAAAGCCCTGTTGTCCCAAGTGTGTCCCAAACCCATTTGGTCAACACCACCAGTGTCAGCCATGCAATGAGCTAAAGGCTGCTCAGCCATTCTGTTTGGAGAGCTGTCCCCTCCTATGGCTGGAAGGGAAATGGAGCCACCACAATGTCTCCTGGCCTTCAGGCATCACAGCATGGCAGGGCATTAAAGTTCCTGACCCATGCAGGCAGAGGTATGTACTGGACACTAGGAAAGGCCAGATCAGACTTGGGTTCTTTATGCCTTTTTCTATCCCTATCAGCTAACCTGTGCAATGCAGTAGGATTTTTGTAAGGGGACCCATATGATGACAAATCCTTAAGCCAAACACCTACCTGAAGTATGCTGAGCATCATTCCTGGGCTGGGGAACAGAGCCATGTCCCACTTTGGGGGTTTGAGGGTCCTGGGATGAGCTGGAGCCGTCTCCATTGATGCTTCTGCGCTTGCCAACCTCTTTCCTCATCTGCTTCAGGCTGTAGAGTCCAAACTAGTGACCAGGTGATTCCCACTCTTCCTTCCAGAGTGTGCAGTGCTGCAGGCAGTCAGGACCTGAGGACAGACAGCTGTGAGACAAAGGTGGCTCTTCTGGCAGCCACAGCAATAAAGCACCTCCAACCCTTTGGCTGCAGTCGCTAGGACCACCCAGGCCTTCCCAAGGACTAAGACTGAGGAGAAAGAGAGACGTCAGCTCTGCAGTGGTGAACCAGCACTAGCACTGGGAACAGCCAGAGCAGGCAGTAGTCAGCTGCCCTCCCACCAGGCACCACCAAGAGAGCTGTGTCACTAAGTCTGAAATGTCCTAACAGACTCCCACTGGGAATCCAGTCTGGATTCCGGGCTTGCTCCAGGAGGCAAACATGTGCCCTCCCAGAGTTTGGAAAACATCTGCAAGGCACCTCGTCTGGCTTTTCTCTGAACACCCAGGCTGCAGCACCACAGCCCTGCTACTCGTGGACTTCATCTACTTACAACTTCCCACCTCTTCCAGCTGGAGCGCTCCTCCCTCTGCTCAGTGCCAGCAGGCGCTGGAGGATGTGCTGCTCCCCAAGCCCCTGCCCACTCTGCAGCTGGATCCTCCCGTTGGCTCCCTCTTCCCATCACCTATTTCTGTGCCCTGCCCACATGCAGGAACACGCTTCTGAGTCCTGCTCAGGCTGGTTGATGTTTGCCTCACCAGCTCAGTAAAGATCTCAGCCCCAGAAACAGGCAAACTTGGTTTCCTATGCATTTTTTTTCCCCTGGTGCTCGCCATTTCCCAAGGGAATCTCTCTCAGATTCAGCACTGCCTTCATTTGTCACACAGGTGATCTAAAAGTTGCTGTGCATCATTAGAGAGTGGTCAGCACAGCCCCGAGCTTGTATCTACCTCTGTGTGTTTGCATAACCTGGGGCTCACCCAAGCAAAGCCAAACTGAGACACGGCATGAATCTAAGCCTGGTTATTCTGCAGAGAACTCCAAGAAAGCAGAGGCATTTGGGAGCAGAAAACAAGTTGGGAAGAAGGGGGGACAAAAAACAATTTACCAAATCTCCTGAACCTGTCCCTCATGCTGAGATGAGAGGCCCTTTTAGCTGGCTGCAGGACATGTGCTCAAGAGAGAGAAAGCAGCCCCTCCCATACCACTAATTTATAGTAAGCTGAGTGAGAAATTTTTCATTCTTCCCTGATGTTGACCCTGGAGCTGCTCCTCTGGGGAGGAAGGCTGACATCGAATTTTAGCTGTGAGAGCAGCTCAGAGCAAGTTGCTAGGCACCAGCTGCAAGAATTGCCTGCAGGTGCTCTTGCAGGAGAGGTTGGGCTGGTTGATTGGGCTCTCCCGGTGCAGCCAGAGTGCCAAATACCTTTGAAACGGGCATAATCTGTTCTCAGCCTGAAGGAGCTATTGCACAATCTTCCCAGGATTAAAGGTTTAAATCGAGGGACTGTGTCACAGCCGGGGAAAGGGCAGTGGGCAGGCTCAGGAGCCATGCTGGCCTGTGTGGTACATGTTACGGGGGCTCTCTGGGGTGGTGGGACACAGCCTGCCCTGGGAGGTTACAGTCTTGCAGGGGCACATGGAAGCCATCTCCCTCCTCCTGCCCTGTCTACATCATATCAGGATGATTGAAGTCTTCAAAGGATTAAATGGCTAAGTGGTTTTCTTCTGCTCCTGGAAGCAAAGCTCCGTAGCCAGCTGAAGGTTTCATTGCAAGCATTTGCTCAAGCTAAGTCCTATAATTTCAGTCTGTATAAACCCAGTGAGATTTCTGTCTCACTCTTATGCAAGAGCACAAGACAAGGCTGGTTTTAAAGCCTGGGTTAGATACTGACTCCTGTGAACACTGCAGTGCTGCTTAGAGTGCCAGTATGCCTGCAGATCCTAGGGCTGCCCCACTGCAGAGATGGCCCTGTCTACAGCTTCACCTGGAGGCCAGCTCTGCTTGCCCACCTACTACCTGCTCTGCATCTCTAAAAATGAGAAGCACCGCTTGGGTTTGGATCCCCTTGGTGGCATTCCCAAAAACCCTTTAAGCCTTCAAGTCCACCACAGAGAAAGAGCTTTCCCACACCCCCGAACTCTATCTTCCAAACCTCTTGTCCCTGGAAAAGAAGAATTGCTCCAGCTGTCACTGACACCCATCAAATGTCTTGCAGAGACAACCACACCTGCCCCTGAAGTCACAGAGCCTCCCTCCAAGAGCTGTGTCTGTTTTTCTGGAGCAAACAGCAAGACTCAGGGGAGGAAGGGTCCCCATATGATCAGTGTCTGTGCTCCAGCCCACACTACCAGTGCTTTGTCTGCATGGTGTAGCATGCAAAAATCAGGCTGCCAGAGACAATTTGGGATAGAACGTATTCCACTATCACAGGGGCCTTAGTGACAGTTCAGAGTCTCACCAGGAAAAATGCTGTGTGGACATTTCATTCTTTAATGTAATAAAATCAGACTGATTTAGCTTAGTGTGCTGCAGGTATTTACTAGCAAACATTCCTATCAGCACTTGGCTGTGGGTTTTAGAAGAGAATATTTGTCCTTGCAGCACAACTGATCTCTCATATCACAAGCCAGCTCCTCCCATATGGAGCAAAGCATCACCATGTGATCCTGATTTGAGGGAAGCGGCACAGCTTTACACCTTGGGAGGGTGTTTGGAATTGAGCCCCGTGCAGGCAGACCTGGCTCTGGTTGTGTGTGGGGTTGAGTGTGATTGCCCTGGCATACAAAGGATGCTAATTACACAGCAGAGTTTATTTGCATCCTTTGCAGCTACAAGACTGGCTTGCTGGGTGAGACTTACAGGTCCTTACCAGGAAGTAGGTGGTTTATTCCCAGGGTTTCTCATGCTTGTCTTCTGTGCAAGTCCAGACTAGCTGCATAGAGATGAGTGGTGCTTAAGAGAATTGTATTGAATTCCCACAGCAGAATCTGACTTGCAGCTCTCATTGTCCTTTTCTGGAAGGCAGATCTCTCCAGCACAGGGTCACACATGCATCCTTGGGTGAGGCTGCATCAGCCCACAGCTCTATCGGAGTAGGATGGGCTTGGATGTCATTTAGCCACATGGTCACAGCTCACAGTTTCCAGCTCAGAGCACCAGGAAAAACTTCCAGGAGAAGTTTTGGACTAGCACAGGCTGCCTGGCCAAGGACTGAGGTACCTCAAAGACAGAGTAGCTGCCAGTAGGAATTGGCAGGAGACCCAGTGATGGTAGCACCCAGGAAACCCAGGCGAGGTGGGGACCTGAGCCATGGGGCTTATTAGAGGGTACCTGGGGCAGTGGCACCCTTCAGGGCTGGGATCACTCCTGTGCTCCCAGTCAGGCCTGAAATCACTCCTGTGCTCCCAGTCAGGCCTGGATCTGGGCTGTGATCCTTAACATACTGATGAAACTGTCTGGATCCAGTCTCTCTTTCTACTGAAGCAAAGGCTGGGTCTGTGTCTAGACATGAAGGGCAAGACCAGTTCTGCAGTCTGTATTTGTAGATTCAGTCTGGCCCCTGGGCCAAGCTAAGGACACAAAGTAGAATGTGCCATTTAATCTGACTGTATTAATGTGTGAATTTAATTAGATTTCATCTCTTCTCAATAAAATCTAGAACATGCTGTTGAAAAATTGTATTTAGTATTCCTCCAAGACTTTTTGCATACATTTGAGCAGGGAACCTGCAGCACAGGGCAATTGCAATGAAATGAGAAACAAAGTTCTAGCAAAACCCAGAGGGTGGGGCTGAGATCAACGTCCTGTCATCTTCGGATTTGTGTCAATCTGATTCACAGGCTCTCCTGCCCCCTCTTCTCCAGGAAGAGTGTACAATGGATTTAGGTGCTGTCCTGTATATTGACTCCATGGCAGCTGTCTCTGTGCACCCAGTCAGCCATAAAAAGCACAGTATTGCATTGGCTATGATCGCATTTAGATAGTTTGACAAAAAAGGCTCCAGGGACTCATCACAAGGAAAAACATAAAATTGTTTGGAATAATAATTAGGGAAATATCATCTGTTTTGTTCTTCTCAAGTAATGTTAACTTGCAAGAAATAGAGAAATAATGAGAAAAGGAGAGGGAGACAGCAAGCCTGGCTGTAGCAGAGGGCTGGAAACCAAAAGGCAAATTCATTTGAGATCCAGGGATTAAGATCCAATCATTTGACCTCAGATTAAAAAGTGGATGAGCACAACAAAGAATAGCTTAAAACATTTGGGAAAGTGTAAAGGAAAGTCAAGCGGGATTAAATAACAAAACAGCTGCATTAAGCCAGAATGCTTCCCTGATCACAGGCGGCAAATATAAGTAAGGGATACCTCAAGCTTCCTCAGTGCCATCCAGTCATCCCCCAGCATTTCTATTTCACACCCTCCTTCTGAGTTAAATCAAAAGGAACTTGCCCTACCCTGTACCAGTTTGCTGCTTCTATTGAGCTGCTCTCCCTCACCCTCAGGGGAGCACAGCCACCCACCAAAACCCCATATTAGGAAGAAATTATCCAGCAGAAGTAGGCTAGCTAGCTGTAAATGCATGCTTGAGGACAGGAATCCCAGGGCAGTGATGCTCAGGCTCTGAGTGCAGTGTGGCTGCTTCCCAGCTTTGCTTTGTGAGCCTTCCCCATCAGCGTGGTTTCTTTTCCAGGACTTGACTTGTATCTCCTAGGGAAAATCATCCAGCTCCCTCGAGTGACTGCTTACTTGCAGCCAACACAGGTCATCAGTAGCCATTCCCACAGATTCCCTGACGTCCTCCAAGTGCCCATTTCGGCTACTTTCTTCTGCAGCACCTTTGAAATCATTAAGACAGTGTTGTTAACTGAGTGTCAGTCCACTGTGGGCAGCACAACGCGGCTGTGGCACTGGCCCAACCCCTGTGTGCTGGTCCACACCGCATGGGGGGCCAGGGCTTTGCCCCAGCCTTGGCTCCACTGCAGGTTTAGGAAATGCAGAGAGCAGTCATGGGCTGGGCAACACACAGAGCTGTGTTGGATGGATGTTGGGTCTCCACCTTGCCCAGATCCAGTGGAGACCCAGTGTCCCTGTGACAGGCACAGTTCCCTGCTCACACACTTCCCTGCTCACACACTTCAAGCCACAGCATCCCACAGACAAACACCAGCCTTTCCTCACTGTGGCCAAACTCACTGTGACCATCCTACAAACAGGTTGTGCACTTGCAGGTGCCTCTGTCACTGAAAAGCACCTTGCAATGAGGAACCCCAAGGCTAGGAAGGGTCTGAGCATGGGACTGCCCAGAAGTGTGTTACTGCTTTTCTTTTTCTCTTTCTTGTCCGGTGGACAGAGGTCCTGTTTTTCCTGCCAGCTGCAGTGGCCTGGCAGGCACAGTGACCCCGACTGATTATTTAACAGCGGATTGTATAACAGAGCCATGCAGACATTACATTTCTGTCTCTGACCTCAGCCCTGGGATATCTCCCACCCATAAAACTTCCAGTCTAATCTTTCAGACCTCAGAGGAGCAGCCTTAGGCATCTGACACCATCCTTCAGAGAGGAGTGACCAGTAGGGACCAGGTAGCTCTGGGCAGGAATGGGCTGCCCAGCACATCTCAGTCCCACAGAAGGGATAAGAGGAGGGAACCTAATGCTCCGCAAAGGCTCAGGTTTGGAGCCCAGGTCCCGCTGAAGTGCCCAAGATGACCCTGCAAAATCCCTCTACTCCCTGCTATCCATCTAAATGAAGCACTACACTCGCCTCTCCATTCAGACTGAGCTGTGCCAGCAAGGTGAAGATGGATGAACTGGCCTTGAGTAGGGGAAGACAGCTCCAACAGCTCCCCTGGGTTCCAGCTGTACTGCCTCTGGAATCTGGGAGCAGCTGAACCCCTTGGACCTACTCCAGAAGGAGTGGACAGTGCCCAGGAGGCAGTGGAGAGGGTGCCTGCTGCTCTGAATAGTCCAGAACTCAGGACATACCAGCCTTGGGCTGGTGATGTCCCCAAATTGTGTTGCTCTTCCATGGGGCTGAAGAGACAGTCTAAGGCAGTGGCCTGTAGCCTGCAGTGGCCTGTGGTCCTCAGTGGTCAGGAGGATGCTGCAGTGTTGCAAGGAGATGGGCATGGGAAGGCCTTGCTTATCAGTGCTGGGCACTTTCCATCTGGCTCAGACCCATCTCGTTCAGAAATCCATCAAAACCAGCTTCTCCTGAAGCCTTATTGGAGCAGACACAACAAGGAGCTTGTTTCTGAGCTTGTCTTCAGCATGTCCTGGCTCTAAGCATTCCCTTTCAGCAGGGCTTGGTGGGTGTGAACAGCCCCTCCAGGATAAGCATGGATCTGCTGGAAGTTGGAGAGGATCAGCAGGGCCACCAGGCTGGTTGAGGTCAGGGAACGTTGTCTACAGGGAGAGGTGGAGACAGTTGGCTTGGTTAGTTGTGAAGGAGAGGAGGTTGGGGTGATTTAGCAGAAGTCTACAGTGACTGGGAGGGCAGCTAGATGGAGGATGAAGCTGAAGTCTCCAGTAGGTAAGTCAGCCTGACTGGTTCAGGGTGTCAGGAAAAGCTCCTTCCCTGGAAGGGTGGTGCAGCCCTAGGACATGGACCCAGAATGGAGGGGTTTCCACCCTTTCAAGTTTTTCAGCCTTAGCTACTCTGCCAGCTTTGGCAACAATTGTGCTCCAAAGGCTGGATGAATCTGAGACCTTCACAGGCCCCTTCTCGCCGGCACTTTCTTTGGGAAGCAATTCTACACCAAGCTGAGCTGAAATCAGGCTCCTGTCTTGAGCTATATACACCAACTTACATCAGACACTGCTCACAACTTACCAAGATGTACCTGCTCAGGGGTGCAGCAGTCCAGAGATTTCACAGCAGCCTGAGCTTAGGAGTGCAGAGTTTACCAACAGCCACAGCAAAAATAAGTCCAAAGGGCAAGATCAGAAAATCCAATATTTAAAATCTGTGACTCTTTCCACAGCTGGGCCTGGGAGGCAGCTGCTGCTGGGTCTAACCATTTACCAGGGAGCTAGAGATATGTGATACTCTCTGAAGAACAGGGCGCTGTGTTACTGACACTGAGGTTTGTGTGTGGCAACACTGGGAGAGGATGTGCAGCAAGACGCAGGGGTATCCCTACAGTGCCCATGCTGAGTCTGGAAACTGCTACCATGTCTGACCCCTCTGCACCCTCCAGCAGCAACCAACTCTCAGAGCTCACCTGAAACCATGTCTGATCAACCCCTTGGCAGGGAAGAAAAGAATAAGAAGGCATATGAATGTATTTTTAATAGGTTACATAAACAGTTAACTTCAAAGCTGCCTTAGAAACAGGTGACACAAGATGCCAGTGCTTCCACTGAGAGGTGAGCTAGGCCTTTAATGCAGAAAACATTTTGGCTGTCTCAAAGGCAAATTGTTCTCCCCTTGGAGGAGACAAATCTCAGCTGGAATCAGCAGCTTCCATTTGCTAGGAGTATTTTGATTTTTCAAAGCTAGTCTATTACATTTACAGGAAGTGGGGAACTGGATGGGAGCAAGTCCTTGGATCTTTAAAGCCTCCTGTGCGTGCTGTGCAGTGCTGCTGCTGGCAGGGACAACCCTGCCTGGCCCTCACCCCCTGGAGTGATGCAAGAGGTGCCTTTGCACTTTGCCTCAGTAGGAAAGCAGAGCTGGCAGCAAACCCGCCCGGGAGACAGCGCAAGAGGCCGGGGGTGAAGGACCACAGCAGGCTCACCATAAGGCAGGGTGGGTAACAGCTCTGGGCAAAGGGTTTGCCCAAGGAGTGTGTCTGGGGGCAAGTGTTCCCTTATCACACTCTCACGTGGCTGTGTTTACCAGGCTGCTGCTCCAGCTGTCTGTGAGCTGGAGTTTCTACCCTGCTCAAAGGGCAGGAGCTCACAGTTGCTTTTGCTGTCTGATCACACAGATCCAGCAGCACTTTGACGCCCAAGGACAGCCAGCCACACTGCAGGGCAGGGGTGCTCCTCATGTCACAAGGATCAGGGGTGTCCTGGCATGGAACAGGCTGAGATCCCAGGCCCCAGGTCTCCCTCAGGCCAGCAGGACAAGTTTCATGGTGCTCACTGCCTGACACAGCTGTGGGAGTGGGAATGCCAGCAGCTGCCATGCATTTTCAGTCTACTCCTGTCCCCAGCAAGGCAGCAGGAGTGGCACAGAGAGCAGCCCAGAGTCTGGAGACAGAGGGCTGCCAGAAATGCCAAACCAAGGTGGATTTTAATTCTCCCCACAAGTGTTACAAAATCCATGGCTAAGTTTAAACACCAAAGAGACCGTGACCTCTGGCGCTAGGTTGACACTTGGGAAACATGCCCCAGCCGGAAAGAAGGGAGCATAAACAAAAGGAAAACCCAAAAGGAGCAAATCCAGAAGGAAAGCACAGCAGGAACAAGCCCAGCTGAAGCCAAGAAGGGAGGGCAAAAGAACATCTTTCCAACAGGCACTACTATGCAGCTGCTGTACAACCATTGCAACACTCCCATTCTGAAATCCCATTTAAAGCCAATTTTTCTTACGTGTAATGAGGACAGAAAACAAAAAGAAGGTGGAAAATTCCCAAAGTAACCAGCATGGTTAATGTGGTATCAAAACAACTGTTTTATTTTGGGTATAAGTGGTCTGTCTTCAAGTTTGAAGCTGGCCCCATCCTCTCCCAGGAGTGAAGATAACAGTAGAGTCCAGAGAACAGCCACAGCACATGGCTGGCAGGATCAGGACTTTGCCCGGCTCCTGCTTTGGCCCAAGACTGCCTCCACCAGTGTTAGTGCTTCTCCTTCACCTTTGTCTTCCTTCTGCAGCCCATCATTATGTGAAAAAGCGCCCACAGCCTCTCCCTCCCATCCCAGTCTCTCTTTTGAATCTCCCATTTGTTTTGCCAATGCGTCAGTGTCAGTAGAGTCCCTGAAGACCCACTCCCCCCCACACACACTATGGTCTCAGCATCCTTCCAACCCAGCTCTCATCTCCTGCTTTGTGTGTGGCGAGAGGAGGTGTCTGTGCCTTGTGACCATCTGAAAACAGGTTCCTCCTTGAAAAAAGCCACCAGAGAGCTTATCAGACAGGCAGGGCTTGCTACTCCCTGCGTGGGGGTGAGCTCTAGACAGAGCCCGCAGGGCATGGCTCAGGAGCGGCACCATCCAGCAGCTAGGCAGGAGCCAGGGAGACAGACACAACCCCATCTCTGCTATTATTTCCCGAGTGCCCCCACCACGAGAAGTGGGACAAGCAGAGCCTGGAGGAAAATCAGAAGGAAAGGGAATAGGACCCAGTCCCACCCTCTCCAGGTAAACGTGCAGGCTCCCTGCATCTTTTTTGTGAGCCCTTTGAGGCAGATGTCTCACCCCACAGGGAACCCTCATCTCTCTGAGCTCCACCTATGCTGCTGTGGCAGTCACTTTTTCATGCTTTTCACTGCCTCATGGCGTTTATTTAATTACCTCACCTCAGGAGCAGCATTGCTCACATATTTGGCTGTTGGATCCTTTTCCATTCTGTCCCCAGTGGAAGCAATCACACTTGTCTTGCAAGGTCTCTTCTTCCTAAACCAGGCTGCCATTTATCCATTATTATTGAAGTATCAAAGGCATTTGCACATGTTCAGAAGCACATCAACTCCCTCAAGGAGGAGGGATGAAATATCACCTCTTGCCTTATAAATTGCTTACACAAGTGGAAACAAATCCAGGTTTCTGGATTATCCAGTGGGGCTCTTTTGCAATGCCGCTCTTAGGGAAAGTGTTGCAGAGATGTCTTAGCTCACACCCCAGAGCTAGATTCAGAAGAGATTCAGACATTAAGTTTTCCAACTTGGATGCCTCTCGGTAACCCAGAGGAGATTCCACAGTCAAGGATGGGAAGCAATCTTACAATCGGCCCTCTCCAAAGCACAGCTGTGCTGCCCTTGACTGTGCTCTACAAAGTTGCTTTCCTCACTCACAGATGGCTCAGCAAATTCTGGAGTAGCCATTCTGGTGAATGAGAGTCCAAACTCCAGCACCTGGGAGTCTTTCTGCACATCTTGGCAGGTCCTTGAGGGTGATCCAGTGCAGACGCTGCAGGACAGCATCCCATGACCTCGAACAGCCCCTGAGCATGAACCAAAAGCAGTGTCAGATCTACTTCAGAGAGTTTGTGTAAGATTTCACTGTCCCCAGCTCAGCAGAAGCCAACACACGCAGTCCCTGGCACTGAACTCGGAGCCAAGGGACCTGGATTTCTTGCTGCCACCTGCTGTCCCCTGCCAGCAGGGCAGGCCCTGCCCTGCTCCCTGCCAGCTCTGCCCCAGAGCCCGCAGCCAGGATCCAGGGGAGGAAACAGCAGGACCCACTGTCCCTGTTCCCCAGCCCCTGTTCCCTGTGAGGCACCAGACAGACCCAAAGCCTGGATATGAACAGAAATACAAATGTAGTGGCCTCTGTATCCTGATTCTCCTGGTTACAAGCTTCAAAAGAACAGTTCTGCCTGATTTTCTCCCTGGAGGACACTTAGCCCTGGGGAATGGTGGCCCACCTTTGCTGTTAGCCAGGACAGGCCCTCAGGAGAGCTTCCTCCCTGCTAACTCAGCCCATCACAGGAAGAGAGGGAATGTGACAGCTGCAGACATGGAAGAAATAATAATAATCATCATCATCATCATCATCATCATCTATGCCTGCTACTTTGAGATAGTAAGTTTCCTGCTTCAACTGACAGAAAAGGAAGCTGAGTGGATGCCAGGAAGCATTTCAGATGATCAGGCGTCTGGTTCAGAGGTGTAAATAAGGTAAAATGCTGCAGAAGCCTGACAACAGCAGAGCTGCAGGTGCTTGGTCCTTAAGAGAACCCACTCAGGACCCAGCCCTTTCCTCCATGGCAGCCTTCTCTTATTTCAGATAAACAGGGCAACCCAGGATTTTATCACCTGGGCTGTGCCTGGCATAAAGCAAATTTGGGACTACACATCATCTAAGACCATTTTTTTCATCCTTAAAAAAAAATATTGTATCATTTCTTTATAGGCAGAACTACAGGCCCTGAAGGGAACCAGGAGAGGGAGGAGAGGCAGAAGTCTGTTGTGAATGGTCTGCAGAGAAGTTAAATGTCTTTGTGGCAATAGCTGCCTTATAGTTCACTGTGCTCATCTCCTCACTCTCACCAGATTCCTGGCAGAAACTGGTACCCCCTGGCCCCACAAAGGCCAGCAGGCAAAACCCAGGCATGGGCAAGTTACTCAGTGTGACCTCCACACAATGCAACAACCAGTCCAGTGACATTCCCCAGCAAAGTCTGGACTTGTGGGAGGACAAGGACAGGCACTTGGCTGTGTACCTGTGAGGACAATGCAATCCCCAAGGTCAAGCAAGCTGCATGGGCATGCTGCAGGGGCAAACTGCTCCATTTCATGAGGAAACCAGGAGGAACTAGCAAGAAAACAGGAAAATCGAATATCCTGGGCCTCATCCATTCATCATGGGCAAGTCAGGTGCACAGAGCTACCTTGTACCAAGCCCAAATCTATCTAAACAGCATAAATAAAATCAATTTTCCAACAATCTACCAGACAACTGTGTGTAAACTCAACCAGCCTGGCTCTGGAAGCTTCTCTGCTTTACAAGCCAACAGCACAGACATTGGTGTCTGTTTTGTGCTGCTGCCATAACCAAGAGCCAAAGGTGTGCTCATGTTTCCCCTGCTCCTTTGGTCAGCTCCCCGTTCTCAAAGCAGATAAGAACAGTTATCTCCCAGGTGAACACAGCGTCAGCCTCTCCACCCACCCTTCCCTCAGATCTCAGCAGGGGAACTTGGTCTGTACTTGGAAAGGACACAAAGCAAAATGCAGTTATCAGCTTGGCCTCCTTGTTGCACAGCCCTGGGTACAAGGCTGATTCAGGGTTTTTGGCAGGGTGTTTTGCTAAAGGTAAACAGACTGCTTAGCAAGCTGCAGGACAAGTGTGGACAAGTGTCTGAGCTCCCAGTGAAACCTGGACCATGAGGCAATTTGATTGTAGAGCTCTTTTGTCTCAGGGCCGACTCTCACCCTTGGCTCAGAAAGTAACCTCACAGCTGGCAGGCCTAAGCTCAAACCACACACACAGAGATCAAAGCAGGCACTCCAGTGAGTGACATTTGGGAATACTGATCTACAAAGTCTTCAGTAGGAACAAGGCTAATGCAAGCTACAGGCAGTCACACAGTGACTGGGGAAATGGGGAGTATCAGCACCTCAAGAGGACTAAAAGATAGAAGCAGCTTAAGTGCTTGCAAAATGGCTTAAGAGCAGCTTCACATGGAAAGTGACTGCTGCTTAAGCAGTTTAAAGACGAGCCCCTCTCAAACATTGGTCAGCTATGAGCAGCTTAGTGCAGGAAGCTCTCCTGCCAAGACTGTTGGGATGGCAGCACACCACACGAGAGAAACAGGTGTCCCTTTGGAGCATGGAGCCTCACCCCACAAACATTCTGCAGAGGAACATGTGCCATCCCAGCTTCTGAACCACTCTGTGCTCCCCATGAAAGGAGGCTTATCCTTGGCCAGATGTTCTCTGGAAAGGTCTACAAAGCAGAGT
Organism: Dasyornis broadbenti; assembly: GCA_013397935.1. Lineage (NCBI taxonomy): Eukaryota > Metazoa > Chordata > Aves > Passeriformes > Dasyornithidae > Dasyornis > Dasyornis broadbenti. Next base: position 256,241 of record VZRN01006386.1, on the reverse strand, counting down.
TCCTGGAAAGCTGAGTCTGCTTTCAGCAATAAAATAAAATGGACGCTGTGCTGGCAGTCTCAGGCCAGGAGCTACAATTCTTTTCTTCCTGCCAGTTTCAAAGAGGAAGATTAATTTCTGTTGTGCTTGCATCCTTGAATATCCCTGCCCTATTTCTTGGGAATTTTCAAAACGTGCAGAAGACCGAAGAACAAGCTTCGTTTGGAAGCTTTGGGAGATAAAAAGGAAAAGCTCCATTTCCGGTTTTTTGGGGTTTTTTTGCAATGCCAGGGTCATCAAAGGTGGAAGCACTGGAGGCAATGGCAGGGACAGACTGAAGCAGCACTCAAACATGAATGATCTGTTATTGCCTATGGTGAAGAAAGCAAGAAGAGCAGGGTTGCACTCAGCTGTGAACTTGTGGTCCATATGTTTAAAGAGCTGGTGAAGTGTTATCACCTTATTCTCTTCATGAGAGAAACCTGTTCTTCAGACCACTTCAGGTAGACTTATTATTATTATTAGATAAAAGCTATAGCTGAAAAAAGCAAGACTAAAGATCATGTTACTCTGAAAAGCTTTGAAATAAGTCAATAGCTCAGTCCTAATCTGGAATCCTCTGGTTAGCTCTCATTGCTTCATGTTCAAAGGACTCAAAAAGGGAAGAGTTAGGGGCATATAAAGGACCCTTAAAAACGCACAGACAAGTCTTTGCCCATACAGCAATAAATAGACAGAAAAACGCTACAGAATCTTGGGCAAGGTGATCGTATTTAAGTGTAAATAAAATACTCCAGTTTGAGCTCTATCCTCAGAACTCAGGAGTTTGTTTTGGATTTAATGTGCACCCCAAGAAGATGAGAGAATTAAAAGTTCAGTAAGTGGGATTCCCACCTTCAACTACTGACATTTTAGGTCACCACGGTTCAGTCAGAAACCATGCAGCAACTTCAAAAAAAGATTACCAGGTCACTGTCAGACCAGGCTATTTCTTAGACACTTCTGAAGCCTTTTGACAGGATGCTTATCTAAAGCCCACTGATTTAATCTGATTTAGCAGTTACAGTGCTGTGGTTAACAGAAGAGAAAATAGAAGCATAATCTATATTACATGCAAATCCCTAAATTCATGCTATTAAGTTTAAAATGGCCAGAAGTTTGCACTTCACTGATAGAGAAAGCATCACCTAAATACAAACTGTGCTTCCTGAAATATCCAAAGTCTATTGTATTCATAGCCTAAGAGACACAAAAGTTAGGATTTTCAGTAAAAAGCACTCTAATAACTTATTTGACTACTACCCACTTGAATTTTGAATGGAGCACAAACAATTTAATTTTTTTAGTAGCTTGAAGAAAGATGAAACCACAAATGGAAAGAAAAGATGGCCAGAGAAAACAAACAAATAATGGCTTGTATGAAATTCAGTAATTACATCCTGCATTATGCTCCAACTGCCGACCTCAGCCATCCCCCAATCCTACAATCCCATCCCAGTGTTTCATTCTGAATATTGCTATACTGCCCCTGCCAGGATTAATTTGTTTTCCTGGATCCCAGATGCTTTGGAAAAGAGGGTTAATTATCTTGCCGTAGCTGCTGGCTCCCTGGCACATTCCTGCAGGACTCATTCCCTTGCACGAAGACCCACTTAGGCTGCAGCTGCTCCATGAACACCAGAGAAGGAAAAGTTAAATAAATAGTGCCAGAAATTAAGACCACACTTCAGCAGCTGCAACAGTGAAACGGAAGAGCAGGGAACCCATCTGATTTAATGTATGGCTCCAGCCCAGAACGCTGGCTGGGAAAGGCCAGGACAGGAAGGCTTCTTCCTTCAGAGAGCCATGGCCAAAGCACAGCACAAGTAATCTGACTGCATTAGGTTCCTCCACATCCTGTGGGAGTTACAGTCCTTAGAGAAAGAAAGTCTCTATTTTTAACAGGGAAAGACTATTATGCATTAGGAGACTGAGCAGAACACAAATATTTTGCTCTTTTAACTTGATAATACAACTGTCTAGAAATGGATTGACCCTTTATCAAATCAGATGCTTTAGCAGCAGAGGTTCGGGACCTCATCATCGCAAAAACCCTGAACAGCTACTTGTTTCAGGTTACTTTTACCTCACACTGTGGTTCTAAGGAACCCAAATGGCATGGTAGAAACATCACATTATCACAGGAGTGAGCACATCTGATCACCCCTCCCCACAAGTGTCAATATTAATGGGGCAACTGACAAGATACTTGAATTTCACAATGAATCAGTCATGCAGCATGCTTCTCTCTGACTGGTCAGACATAAAAATAGACATAAGGTAGACATGAAACCCTGGAATAGCTGAAAAACCCACTGGTAGTTACAGATGTGGGAACACAAGGTATTTTCAAAAAAAAAAAAAAAGGACACACCAAAAAATATCCCAAATATGTTTAAACACATCCGAGATGAAAAAATAATTGAGCAAGAGTGTTCATGTTCCCAGACCTTGATGCATTATTTAACAGAAGAAACTGAATGTCTCCTGCTAAGCCAGCAGCACACTGAAACAAGTTCAAGAGCTATTCACAAGAAAACACACAGCAGGAAAAGGAGCAAGTTGCATTTAATTACAACAAAAGGGTTTCAGCCAGTAACAAGCCAGCTTGCCCCAAACATCATCCCTTACTAAAAGACACATTAAATGACACCACATTCAGTTGTATTGTTCCTTTCACAAAGCAGGACACCCAAACACATCCTCCATGGTTTCTTTTAAATCTTCTCTTTCATCACCCTAGCAATACACTGTCTTGCTGTGGTGGTACAGAAGGTCAAAAAACAACTCTTCACACTTCTTGAATATAAGGAAAAATAAATATAAACAAGAATTAGAGTATCACGAGTGAAGAGGAACGTATCTCCACTTCAATATATTTTTACCTCCAATGAAAGGTGATCAACTAGAAAACCAAACAAAACATCACAAACAAACAAAACCCAACAAAACAAACAGTGGGACACACATGATGATATTACAGCATGAATGACAGCTGCTTACAAGCAGGGAATGTGCATAGCAATGTTCAATGTTTTGCTTGTACGACTTATGCAAAAGAGACAGAAAAAAAACCTGCATTAAGAGACTTTAAAGGTTTAATTTTAATCTAACAAGTATGGTAATACCATTGCCAAATGACAGACAAACTTCACTCCCCTTAGAGCAACTAACTCCCCACCTGCCCCACTGTTTTGGCTCTGTTCTAACGAGCAAGATTAAAGGTGAACACAGACCTTGTGTGTGGAAGAAGATCAACCTCATTCCTTCCTGAAGACAAACACCCATCCTTGTAGGCCCAAGAGAAGACATTAATTTCTTTTACCAGCAAAACACCAACAAGGAATCTTTCCTGTTCTCAGGAATACATGAATAAGATTATTATTTTATGGGGAAAGAAGCTTGCACAATTTTTCAGTCTCCTCTCTTTTCTGCCCCACATGGCACAGGCTACTCATTTTGCATTTGAGTCTTTCAGTTGCTATCAAGTCCTGGAAGATACACCTGGAACCATGCTCCATTTGATCTGGGAAGACACAGGAAAGATGCCTTTCACCTGAACATCTTAGGCACTGAATGCTGTGATCCACTGAGGATACCAAAACATTAAAGTGCATTTCTTTTGCTTTTTCTTTTTTTTTTTAATAAAACCTGAATGTTTTAAGGGTCACTCATCCCACACTGCAAATTGAAAACAGACTATTTTTAATGCTCAACAACAAACAACTTCTGGAACTACATCAATACAAACAGTAATGCAATTTATGACAGAAGAAACAGGTTTCCACAGAACATTCAAGTTGATGGAAAAGAAATGAGAGATTGGGAGAGATCTTTTACAGTTAAAAACACTAAAGCAGCACAGAGCATTTCACTAGCAGCAAGATGTGGCACATGGACTTCTGCACTGGAGCTGTCTGGCAGCAATTTCTGGGGGAAGAGCACTCAGGCTGAAAGAGTCTCAGCAGTGCCCCTAAAATGCAAATCTCTTTGCCATCTTGCAGACAGGAGGCTGGAATTATTCAAACCCTGTGCTGAAAGAGCTTCCAAAAAGCAGCTGGTTTTCAGTTCCCAGTTCAGACATAGTAAAAGCCTGATGGGAATACCTGAAATACCCATTACCTGAAGGATGAACAAAATGGAGGTAGACAAGGCAAAAATGAGTCGTTGATGAGAAAACCTGAGGGACATCTGACATATTTTCCCTCATATGATAAGGAATATTTGTCTTGAAATTAAGAATGGGGAAAATCCAGTCTATATTGAAAGATGTGCAATGCCTACAGCCTGTAAACATCCTACATAACATAACCTCTCAAGGACAAGCACACTGCACAAATCATCTTGCATAAAGGATGGATATAGATAAAATCCATAAAGATAGAACAAAGAACTTGTAGGATAAAGCACAAAATAGCTGATAACGTAATTTCTGTCCAGTGACTAAGAACAGAACTGAAAGAAGCCCCCAACTCTTCACTGCAAATTCAGAAAGGGGAACACACACAGAGCCTCGGACAACAGCTCCCAGACTTCCCTGCCTGGATTCTCATATCTGGGGCTTAGCCCACGTAAGACACAAGTCCAGTTCTAGAAGACAGTTTCAAAGTACTGGGACAGAACAAATAATCTTCTCCAAATTTAAAGATTTCTTGCCTCATTAATTTTACATCACATAATCAGTTACTTTACCTGAATCCCATTGGGATTACCTCAACTTAAGTTAGAGACAAGTCAAGACTATTCACCAAATGAATTCTTTTATAGTTATAATAGAGTTTAAGATAAATCAGACAACAGAAAACATTGAATTAACTGCCTAGGTATGAAGGGATATTGTAGGGGCTTTCTTTTTGTCACCTTGGTTTCTATTGTGATCCATCTCGTCAGCTTCCCCAACTTTTTACCATTTAGTTTGTCATAACCACTGCTTTAAAAAAAGAGTTAAAAAGATATGTTAAACACCAAAGATTTAAGTGTAAGTTATGGAAAATGAGGATGAACACATTGATACAGGCTTGCAAGTTTAATTTTTAAAAGGCCCCTATGGTGGGACTAGATGGCATCATGCTAATGCAAATGAAAAATTATTTTTTTTTTAAAAAACCAAAACCACTTTAAATAAGTATGAATTCATACCATACACGTGTACATACTTAATAATTTTCTACATTAGCTGTTTGAACTATAAATCAAGTCTACACTACTAAAAGTTCAGTATGTGCAACATTCACCTGATCAAAGCATTTTATAAATACAAGCTGCTTTTTAGTATTGCAACATACTTCACTACTTAACATACTGAAAAACAAGTTCTACATTTAAAATTCTTCTGTAATAGTTCTATCTGCCAATTAAGACTACAAATGGAAAAATACTTGCTAATCTTTAACATTTTGAAAATGCAAATATATTTTATTTTTTGAAAGGAAACAATCTTGTTTAGACTACTGGTGCTTCTTTACACATTTGAAGATACTACACTAACAAAATACAAACTTTGTAGTAAGCTTACAACATGTATTTCTCAGAGGCAAAAAGAAAAAAAAATCTGGTTTGTATTTATGAAGGAACATCCATTTATTATAAAACAAGATAAAAGATATTAGAATTAACAAATTGAAACAAGGCAACATTAGAACAACCACTTTAGAGCTTTGTGAATGAAGTGTAGTTTTTAACTCGCAAATCCAGGTGAACATAGCTCTTAACATGCTGTCCTCTTCTCTATAAATGGGATGAAGTAGAGAAGCAAAGCTTCAAGGTGTAAGGGTTGGAGCCATCTGTGAGGAGACAATACAGAACACACTGTGGGCATCTCACATCTCCTGCCGATCCACCTTCCATAACCTGCCAAGTTTACCAGTTCTGTGTATTTAACACTCACACCTTCATTAGGGTTTTGCCTTTTTCACATTGAAAAAGAAAGCTTTCCTGTTGCTACCACCTCTCTAAACTGAGATAAAACTGATATTGTGAACAGTATGTTATCAATAGTATCTTCAAAAATGTCTTGTCCCTGAGGCCCTTTATTAAGAAGGTGGACCAAAGGTGTGGAAGAATAGAAAAGATTTAAACTGTTAACACTTCATAGGGAGACAAACTCATAATAGTTAGGAGGAGGTAGTTTAAAAATAATGTAAGACACTGGCCTGGATTCAAAATTATGTCTGGGAACACCTGGAAAAATTCCATTTAATCCAGTAAACTGTCTTAATGGTTCAGTGCAGGTCTGGCCTATTGTGTACTTGTTTGGCAGGTGAACTCACCCCACTCCATTCTTTCTAGTTTGGAGCTTAATACAGCTTGGCCTCACAATTTCTGGTTTCAAAGGGAACATGCTACGGGAGCAGTAAACTGAGAGCAATGAGCTGAGTAACTTAAAGAATCTTCTGTTCAAGACACTGCAGATTTCTCTATATTTATTTTGAAAGAACCACAGAACAGTTTGGTTGGAAGGGATCATTTTGTTGGATCATCCAGTTCCAACCTCCTGCCACACACTAGACCAGGTTGCTCAGATCCCCATCCAACCTGGCTTTGAACACTTCCAGGGAAGCCACAGCTTCTCTGGGCAACCTGTGTCAGGGCCTCACCACCCTCAGTCAAGAATATCTTCCTAATATCTAAAACCTAAATCTCTCTTAGTTTAAAACCATTACCCCCTGTCCTATCACTATTTGCCCATGTCAAAAGTCATTCTCCCTCTTTTTTACAGGCCCATTATTTATACTTTAAAGTACTGAAAGGCCACCATAATGTCATCCTGGAGCCTTCTCTTCTCCAGGCCGAACAACCCCAGCCCTCTCAGCCTTTCCTCACAGCAGAGGAGCTCCAGCCCTCTGATCATTTTTGTGGCCACCAGAACCCGCAAGTCCTTCTCCACAGAAAAAAATTTCCAGCAGTAGGATTAGGAAAATTCACTTACTTGGGACTCTTATCTGGTAGTGATTAAGTACAGTGAGAGCTTCCACTGCATCTGTCTTACATTCCCATTCCAACAGACCAGACAGTGTTTTGGCAGAAGCTGTCAAAAAGAGAAGTAAAAAAGGGAGGGAGGGGATCAGTAATATCTCCTGACAGTGCGTACTCAGATCAAAACTGGAATCAAGTAACTTCCCAAACCAGTCAAATTTTACTTACGTTTTGGATCAAACACTTTGTATTTAATAAAGCTGAGAACTTCATGATCCTCACATAACTGTCACAAAAATAAAATAAGAGGTAAAACTCCAGCAACAACACATAAACAAATTAGCAAAAATTCCAAGTTCCTGGAAGAGACATAAAAAAAGGAAGATTCTGACTCTTTAAGAGAGTTTACATGAATTTATGGCAAATTATTTTCAAATACATATTTAGAGTAGCAACTCTTTAGAATACCATTCTATAGTATGCAAAACAAGGCTCTTGTACCCGTGATATCACTACTATCTCCAAAAACATATTTAAATAATAATAAGTTCTATTTCTAGACGTTCCTACTCCACTACAGTAGCTCAGAAGTTGTACATTCACACTTGGGAACCAGCGCTCACTTTCAGAGAGAGTTTAAAAAATATATTTTATTGAACTGAAAATGAACTCCCTGAACTGTCAGCAATCTTACCGCTACCTCCACTTAAAGAGGTCCTGTATTGCATGCTTTATGCAACCAGAGTTCTTTTAGGATCCAACTGTGCCAAGTATCCCAGGTGCATGTTTCTCTCAATTCCAAAACATCCTAGCAGTCATTAGAGCAACCATATTAGGGAGTCAGTAAATCATTTGCGAATTGTAGTCCTAACTTTCATGTATTTGGCTTTGTGTCTTTTCCCTTTCCTCCACAAAACCCCCTCACATTAAGCTCCTCAACTTAATTTCCAAGGTTTTGTTTCTCACACAAAAAAAAAAAAAAAAAAAAAAATAAAGACAGTAACTCCAGAATTGCGACCATATCCAGAGGAACTACAAATGTATTTTAAAAACCAGTTCTCTTCCACAGTTCTCTTCCAATGGCTCTGCAATAACCATCCCAGTAATTTGTTTTTAAAAGTAGCACCACATAAAGCCAGGACACGGTTCCAAAGCATTGAATGTCAGTCATTCCAAGTGCCTACCTTTACAAACGTTTCCTCAGTCACACACAGGGGAACATTGTAATAATGCAGCACACAGGAGGGTGGTTGGATGATGTTCTTGGATGCTTGGCCAGCACTGGTGAAGCGATTGTTCTTACTCATGGCAAAATCCTTGTAACTACTCGTGCCATCCTCCAGTTCAAATATCTGGCTTGGAACTACTGAATGCTGCTTGGAAACACTGGAATTCAAAAATAAAGTTTCTATCATATTTGGCAAATTATTATGTAACCAGAAAAGAGATGACATTTCTTTAAAATAATTTGAAATAAATACAGTGAGAACAAGATAGGTTGGATATGACGCTTTCCTTAAAAAAATGCACAAAAGATGTATAAGATACACTAGAGATTACAGTTTACTAGTGGCCAATCCACGTAAAGACAAAATGCTTTATAAATGTAAATAAATAAAATTATAAATAGTAATAAATGTTAGAGTGGTCAGGGTTGAAAAGGACCTTAAAGATGATCTCGTTCCAAGCCCCCTGCCATGGGCAGGGCCACCTTCCACTAGAGCAGGTTGCTCAAATCCCCATCCAACACTTCCAGGGATGGGGCATCCTCAGCTTCTCTGGACAACCTGTGCCAGTGGCTCACCACCCTCTGGGTAAAGAATGTCTTCCTAATATCTAATGTAAATCCACCCTCCTTCAGCTGAAAGCCAAAATAAACAGTTGCAAATTGGAAATCCTAACTCCAACAATGATAACAGAGTAATGTGATATTGTCCCTTTGAAACCTCATTCCATCTGCCCACTGGTGGACTATTAATCTGATAAAACATATTTACCAGACATTGAGTCTCTTTCCAAATAATTTGACATTATTGAGATGTGTGACTGCTCTTTCTACAGCGTATTCATCACCCATTTCAACCAGTGCTGTGCCTGGAATAGTCTTCATAAATTTCACCTAAGATAGATAAGGTAAAAAGAAAGGACATTGCAACAAAGAGCCCAGCCAATAGTTTTATAAAACATTAGGATATATTTTTAGACCTTCAGATAGGCTTTTTCCAAAGCATTTAAAAGGAGTATATTAGTTTCCAAGTTTCTAATGAATTATGCCTTACCTTCTCAATGTTTCCATACAAGCAGAACAGGTTGAATACCCTTGAACAGTTCATCTTGAGCTGATGCAACCCACTAACCATGACAACTGACCCAGAAGGATTTCCACCATGCATGTAAGAGGAGGATGCCTGGGGCAACGGATAAGCAACAAGTTCTGGAGTGTCCCGAGATCCCATTCGGTACCGGCTTGGCAAGGGCAACAAAGGACCATGGGATCCTAAGGAGATGAAAGATCATGTTTTCAGATTGTTTGAAATAATTTTCTCTACTTAATCATGCATCAAAGCCCACATACATAACGCACATTTAAAGGAGGGGTAGAAGGTTACAGCAGTTGCTGAAAAAAGATATTGCAGTAATTACAAAAATCATTATCTTCCCTGCACCATGTAAAATATTTGAACACAAATGTATCAGAGGAAATAATTAAAAGCAACCTTCAGAAATATTCCCATCTACTTACAGAGCTATACGACTCCAAGAAAGAATATTACAAAGTAGGGAAAACAAACCAAAAGGAGCGAGCCAGAAGTCAGGAGATGGCACAGCTCTTTTTCCCAGAGACATGAGATTCAGTCAGGAGCCTGCCCTTCTACAAAATGCTCATTTGGAAGAAATAGGAATACTTAAACCCCCACACTAATGCAAAATGAAGTAGCTCCGTTTTCTACTATAGATCAGATGACAAATTCCACTGAAATAGACAATTTATTTTCTTTTTCTTTTAGTGATGAGACACTACTAGCAAGCAATACCTTTGTTTATAGAAAATGTCAGTATTACAGATCAAGGGGAGGATCCCTGTTTTTCTGAGACAAAAATAATGTGAAATTCACATAAGCCAAGTATAAAAGGAACCTTTTGTCTTTCTTTTTTCCCCAGCAAAAAGCAGTAACAACAGGAACACAGTGTTACAGGAGACAGACGGATTACTTAAGGTAGAAGGATATATCAGAAGAATGAAAAAAAAAAACCACCACTGAATCAAGAAGCAACATGGAAACTCTAGAGATTTGAAGAACCTTTGGAAAGAGTAGGTAGGATGTCAATATACATTGTAAAATGTCATAAATACCTTTGCAAAGAAAGAGGCAAGACAAATCACATTGCACCTAACAGCTGAGAGAGTAAACAACTAGAAAAGTCACATGTGAGTGGGGACATTTGTTTGGGGACCCTGAGGTCTTTGTTCAGCACATGAGAGTGACAACAGGTCCTTCCTTTACAGACAGCACTGGTAACAGATGCAGTAATTTATAGCACTAATTCCGAAACATTATTCCTCTACAGTCCCATAGCTGTACCTTTCCTGAACCAGCTAAATTAGAAGTGCCAATACCAACAATTCACAGCTTCGCATGCAAGAACATAAAGAGTTCTGTGTTGTACCAAACCAGTGATCAAGCTATGTTGCTGTTTTCTGGAAGAAAACTGCCTTCCGAATCCAGATGTCATTTTCTACCCATTGCCAGGGTGATGGCAACTGAAAGGAAACGTTCTTCCAAGGAGTAAACCTGTAGAGCCAAATGCTCTGGGTGACAGGAAGAGGTGAGGCAATGAGTGCACAAGGATTCACTGAACCAACAGTGCTTCAGAATGCAGACTGACAGCACTGCAGGTGAACTGCTCATGCTGAAGGGATCCAAAGCCAAGCATTGATTAAATATTTAGAATTCCACACAGCATATAAGAAATCATAACCAGCTGTCATCCCATGTTACTTACCATAGCCATCATGTCTAAAGGATGATGGGTGCTCTCCCAAAATAGCTTGTCTCTGCCGGCCCTTCCCTCTGTCTAATGTGGGAAGGGAAAGAAACCAGTTTAGTATGCAGAACCAGGCACTTCATTTCTCCAGTTAAGACATAAAGCTTCTAGTTAAGAAGTGAAAAAAATAATTTGACTCCTTGTTAATTTTATAAACAATTTCTTATTCATTCTATGTCTGAAAACACAAGCTGTATCCCTGGGACACCAAAATTAAAAGACTGCCATCTGTATAACAAATTGCACTTAAGTTGATTGGGGGCAGTGGCCAATGAGGAGATGCAGACATTTAAGGTTTATGGAGATACCCAATAGTTTTCCTAAATAGACACCACACATTAGTATAGAAAACACCATACAGCAGGATTTACCCATGTGTCTCTTAAAACAAATTTGAAATGCAGTACTTTTGAAAGACAGTACCTGAATCATAATATTAGCTTCAACAGCAACACATTTTCAAAGTGGGCTTCTTTCAAGAAGTTTCAGCATAAGCCAACAACAACCTGTATTACATGGTTTCATAATCAGTAAACAGAGAGCATTACATATGTGTACATATATATTTACAGAACACCTACTGATTTATGGGCATGCTGAAAGGATTGTACATTGTGGCATTATCAGCAGCACGTAACAGTTCAACTGAAGGAAAGTATCACTGAATAATGCACTTAAACAACAGTCAATCCTTTAAGAAAACCCAGTTCTCTAGGATATAAAGTTAAGCAAGGGGTCTACATTAATGGTGGGAAGCAATGCCTCACAGCCAAGGCTGTATTTTCCAATCTGATCCATGCTGCACGACAAAAAAATCTAAACTTCCAGATTTCTTTGTGGTAAGCAACAATTATTTTCTTACAGTCATAAAAAAGCCACATTGAAAAGATGGGGCAAGGCATTTATCAGTTTACAACAGTTCCCAGGGAATTTAAGTATGACTGCTGAAAATAGTAACTCCAGCCCAATGCAGTTGGAGATATTTCCCCCCAAAAACAGGAATTATTTGATTATACAACAGTGGGAGATGAAAAAACATGGCCCTTTCTGCTCAGGATTTTGAGGACAAGTTCCAAGTCAGATATTTACTTTGGCAATAAAGTTTGAAGAGAGAACAGTCCTGAATACTTTCAAATATATAGAAGGAATATTACTGTTGTCAAGTTTACTTTTCCACTCCCTTTTCAAGGTAACAGCTCTGGTTCTTGGCTCTAGAAAGCAAATGAGCAGTCAGATCAAGTATTTTGAGCATTTAAACTGTATGCAGTGATCATCTTTCAAAATAATCAGTTTTGTAATTCCAGTCTGTGGAACTAAATGCTTTGAAACTGCCCACAGTAAAACATAGTAAAGAATCACGTTCTTCAAATAAAGAATTCTGTGAGAAAAGTTTGACAAATGTTTCCTCCTTGTGGTGGTGCAGTCCACTGCTCTTTCCTTGCCCCATGCGTGTTCCTTCCTTGAACAAAGCCCCTGGACTGTGCCAGCACAAATACTTGTGTAAACAAGCATTGAAACATGAGAACTGACCTGTGTTAAAAATAATTCTGAAAGAAAAGGTTCTTTATAATCTTGTTTAAGTTTGGGTTTCTTGACTTTTGGTTTTGTTTTTAAATCAGGTCCTTGAGTCTTTTGGTGGTAATACACCAAAAGAAATGCTCCAAACTCCATTTTTTTAGGCAAACTTACTGGCCAAAGGCAAGTAGAATACTAAGTCACATGGGTTTTTTTCATTCAATCTAATGCAATAGGAGTTCATAGCAGCAGGCACTTGTTAGGAAGTTTACTTTAGTAGAGAAATACTATGGTCACGTCTGTAATTTGATACCATAAAAAACTAAAACCAGTTTTTTAAAAAAATCATTAGCAAAATGCATTTCCTTCCTAACATTTGAAGGACAGGTGTGAAATTCTGCAAGGATTTATTAACATGTCTGTCCTCAGAATTAAATTCCCCTGAGCTGCTGTGAGAGCCCTACAGTTCAGGCCATAGGGCTGACCATTACCTTCAAAATCCAAATAATGCTGTTGTAAGAGTAAATTGAAGGACAAATACATAAACTCTTCCTCTCAAAGAAAACCCCAACTCCTGGATTACTTGACGGGCAGAACTGCTCTAGATGCCTGTTTTCTCAAGTATTTTTCACTGTTCATTCAACAATTTATATTCTCATTGTCCAGATAAATGGATGTGGAACACACCAAATGAAAAATCATGCTACAGACAATATGTAATTATATATTATATCTATATCATACAAGTATAATTGTTTTCCTCTTATGTGTAGTAGGGTGATATATAGAGAATAGAGACAGTAACAAAAGAAAAACAAGCGTAGAGTACCTGAGAAAGAGCAAGACCTAGCCTAAATTTTTCATTTTCCACTGTTTGATCTAGTTTGGGGAAGTTTTAGTTCATACAGTCATACCTATCTGCAGACCAATTATATAATATAATTAGATGCACAATGTTACAAGTCAGCCTCCAAACACTGCAATGATCAAAAGATACAAGGGACAAATTAATCCTTCCAATTTTTCAAATTCAAACCTTTAGATTTTTTCTTGTACTTGCGTTCCTTCTGAATCCCTTTTCTTTGACTCAAGAATTTGAAAGAAAATTAGAATCCCAATATAAATAGTCATAATCTACAAGCTGCAACCAATACTGTAGCTCCCTTGTTAACTTTTTACATGAACTTCATTTTGAAAAGCCAAGCCCTAAGTTTTAAGTTGTACAACAGTTTCACAAGCCCAGTGTCTCTGCAGAATTACTCAGAAAGTGCAAATCTCTTGAGACAGTCAAAACCCTGGTTCTCATGTAGCCTTTGGTAAGTAGATACTCTATCTTGGTCACATTATCTTCACTTTTCTAACTTTACATTGAACATGTTATTGTACATAGGTTACTGAACACTGCACTCAATAGTTACAAATTCTTGGTTCTTTTTAAATAAACACTTTACAGGAGTTAGGCTAGACAGCAGTTTGACTGTACATATATAATCATAGTTTCCACTAACATGAGTTAAGCTCTGTGAATTTTTACAGCTGAATACTTAAGAGACAGTATGCCTGTACCAATTATGAATCTCCCTATTTTATTTCTTAAGTATAGCTGAGGGGGCTTATTGGTATTGCACTGCTCAGTTCCAGCTATCTGCGTATAAGGCTTGAATTTCCCTACTATATTAGACAATATTTACAATCTTAAGTCTGAATGCAACTCTCACATACAGAAAGTAAGAAAAAGATTACAACGTCAATGATATCAACAAGAGGTTCTTAATTTTGGAGGTTCTCAATTTTTCAGTGGTAATTTTAAGGGAAATAAGACCAGCATACATACAAACTTGAACATAATGGGTACAGTCTATCATGTTATTCATCCCATACAAATCTGAAGTACTGAAAATGTCCTCCTTTAAAAACTTGTGGTGGTGGTGCATGCAGTATGCAGACAAGGTGAACTGCAAGTCTGAGGTTTTTCAGAGGGTTTTTTTTGTTTGTTTGGGGTTTTTTTTGCTGATGCCGATGTGGTGCATGATGAAGTGTAGAGTCAGCCTGCTGAAGTCCTCTATCCTTCTTAATGCCTTGTCCAACATAGGGGAAAAGAGTCCTTTCGAAGGAGAAGCAGTGTGCAAGTTTGTAGTTTATAAGGAATAGTCTGTGCCAGGCTTCCTCTCCTCCAAAGAGAGAGAGCTGCTTGGAGAAATGCAAGTCCTTGAGAACTGCGAAGGTGCTTGGAGGTGTGGGCTCCTTGTTGCACTAAGTGGCTCAAGCACACGGCAGTAGGGGGCACTAGGGCTCAGGGTTAATTCCCTGTGGTGACACAGCCTCCAGCAGCACTGGCCTGCTTTGGAAGGACTGTTGCCACACAGCCTGACCACGATTGAAGGGCTGGCATTAGTACAGTCAAACAGCTACAGTGAGAATGGATCAGAACCTACCTCGGCGGCCCAGATATGGCTTAGTGTAGTCCCAACTATCGTTGTCATTCCTAATGACATTAAGTCGAGTTGGCTGTTCAAATAAAGTAAAAGTGAAAGAGGTTAAGTCTTGACTATATGTTTTTTTTTTTCCTAGTAAAATTAAAAGAGAAGGTCCAAGCATTACCCTTGCATATTCAATTTTTAGTGTGCAGCATCCTGCATAGATATCTGCTCCATTGAGTGCAGCCTTCGCCTTCTGGGCACAAAACACTGATTCAAACATACACATCATGTTAAGGATCTTTTTCCCCAGGTGTCACATTCATGTCCCTTTTATCTGGTATAGCTTTACTTTTGTAGCCTGCAGATATTTCACTATTGTATACACTACAAAAAATCCATACAGACTTATAACAGTAGTTACTTTACAGCAAAAAGAACTAAGTGTACACTTTTTTTAGCTCATTAACCAAAAAAACTCCCACATAACTAAGAGAGATTTTGAGAGAACAAATAATCATCTTGCCTCAAAAAAATACAACAGGCAGATGCATGTACCAGGCTCCAACACCTAAGTTATTTCATATGCTCTCCATACTCCAAGATTAGATCTGTGATTAGCAGAAAAATGTACCTGAGCCCTGGCACATCACAACCCATGATCTCACACATAATAATATATGGTGTCAGAAAACCGGAACTTTGACGCAGAACAGACCTTTTGCACCATGTCTTGATATAATTTAGTGACATTTTGGAAAGAGTCTGAAACAACACAATGTGCCTTGGGTTTACCACATTCCTGCAGCCCAACTTCTTCCAAAGTGATGTAGGTTCACTGTGGAACTTACACATTGGAAAAGTTAAGCTTCCCAGACTTCTAAGAACCTGACACCAGCCAGAACTGCAAAAGTAATGGGTACTGCAATTAGCATTTAAATTTGAGTGAATTTTTGAACTTTTCAGACAAAGCTTATCTTGAAGCTTACTTTCCTCCCCACCCCCAACTGTTTTTACCTTGCTGCTGCATTACTTCACTCACATTTGTTGAGTTTTCTGTCAATTGCTGGCTGTTTTACTTTTCAATAAAAGGCATGTTACAGAGTTTAATTCAAAGGAAATAAGGATGGTAGTTTCCAAGTGTGTGAAGGATCCTCTCCACAATTTCCCTAATCTTTCGCAAGATGAAGAATAACTGCCAACTGTACAAGTCATCTGATCCTGACAACTCCATTTATGACAAACTGAATACATACAGTAAGTCAAACTATTGTCTGTTAGGACACACAGTTTAGGTCTTCTACATAGATAAACAGCAATTAATTTGATTTAATAGAAGTTAGGGTAGATCTCTTTGTCTGGTAAATCATCAGTGCAATGGTTAAGTTATACTTTACAGAAGTGACCCACTAAAAAAGCCTGCCACACTGGTAGCATCTGAAATCACAAAATAATGCTGAGATCTTGGCAAATTTTGTCCAAATAACAGTTAGAAAATGGATGGTAATAAAGCTTTAGGAAGAGGGCTATCAGAGTTTCTTAAATGAAGGCCCAATCATACCAGACTTTGGACTTTGCAAACCACAGCAACACAACAATTTTGAAACCCATGAACAACTTAATGTTACATACAGAGCAAACAGTAGGATAATAGAGCAGGGAATTTCCTCAGTACAGGATTCCTAAGGATCAAGGTCAAGGATGCCTAAGCTGGCCTTTGCTTTATTAAAGTCAAAATAGTAAGACAAGCAGTACATACTGGGACTATTTCAAAAGAGTCTGAAGAGGACAAACTGCACCTCTGCAGTCCCTTACCCATTTCTTGGTATCAGCACAGGCAGAAGCTGGGAAACTTTTGTGTATAAGGGTGCATATAAGGGGTTGTCAAGTCTATGATATAATTCATGTCTGCAATTATTAGGCCTGAGGGACTATAAACATGGTTATCAAGACCACTGTTGACAATGCCATTTTCCTACAAAGATGAAATGTCTAAGTACTACTTTGTCTTACAGACAGCCAAAAATTAGAAGTTACCATGTCTTAGATAGAAATTAAGAAATAATTTGGTCTCAAAAATCACATAGTATTTTTCTGACATTCTCATGTTAAACCCATTTGGAGTCAAGAACCTACAGCCAAAAAAACAAAAATCACACTCAAAAAGGATATTCAACCATGGCTTGTATTCCATTTCTCTTGAAAATAACAATGCGCTGAACTTTTCCAACGGGGTTGCACACAGTGTACAAAACATCCTAAGGAAGAAGAAAAAAAAATATTTTAGTCAGATGTGAAATTCCAATCCCTTTTGGTCCACAGAACATCTTCTTGGAGTGGCATTTAAATGCCAAAGAGAAAAAGCTCGTTAACTTTTAATTTCTTATTTTCCCCTCTACCATTTATACAGTCATGATCGGCATTCTTATGGATCAATATAGTACAGGCAATCAAATCTGAAAAATAGGAAAAAACTTCTACAAGAAGCACTCATACAGGTATCGGTTTAACAAGTATCTTCAACTGCATTAAAACCCAGTAACTGCATCCATGTCTCAAGCTCTGCTACCTTTGAAGCATTGCCCTGCAGTAGTACTACCACAACAGAGAAATAAAGTGACACTTGTAGTTACAACACATTTCGTAAGACTCCAGCAGCAGAGTTCATGATAATTTTCAGAGAGTAGCTGGGGATAATTTAAGATGCAAACTTAGGTAGCTCATCAAGAAGAGAATTTTGACAGTTTTCACCTGAATCAACCCATATCACAAGTGGGTGCTACGCTCCTTCCTTTCTTTATACCTAAACCAAATACCTCCAAAATGCTCTTTCCAAGATCTTGCTGTATATCCTCAGGTTTATCTGGGGGACAAGAGGGAGAAGGGGCAAAGGAAGTGGATATAATATTTATTGTTATGTTGTGCAGAGTAGAGGTGCAATGAGGAGGCAAAGCGGTGGGGGGCATTCTGGATTTCTTAAAATTAAAACAAATACAGCCCACCCAGTCTGAACCCATAAAAACAACACCTGTGAGCTCATTTACAGCATGCTCAACAGCACAAAAGGCTGCCTTCCATCTCTCCTATTTGGGAGAAGAGATTCCTAGAAACCTTCCAGCTCCAAGTGACATTAATTTTCAGGCATATGGCTCTTCTTCACAATTTGTCTCTCAAAAAATTTCTTCACAGCCACTTAATTAGAAACAAAAAAACGTCTTTCAAAACATAAGCTCTACTCAAAATGCCATCAAGTGTCATTAGCCAGCAGTCACACACACAACTTGATTTTTGTTATTTTTTATAATTCAGCTACTTTATATTACTAAATCAATCAAGTGATTCATAAGACACAGAAATGTGGGATATTTACAAAAAAATTAAACACTAGAATTATACACATACTAAAATATCATAAAAAAGGAGGTGCAGCTACTTAACCTCAGAATATGTTGATAGTTAAGTTTAAAACATTTCAATTGCCAAGGCACACCCCACCTTCCTCACGCATGTACAGGAAGTTTAGAAGCGAGAACTAAGAGGCAACAGCAGAGGTATGGCTGAACAGGCAGCAATGACTGCAGCAGCATGAGTCACTTTGGGAAGGCCTCTTTGAACGGACAAATCCCTGACAAAGTTCTGCCCACAGGTAAGGAAAATAGGAAACAGAACTTCAAAGACCTGTATCTGACATCTTAGACAAAACTTTTTCAAAACACCAACGCCCCCTTTCACATAGGGGTAAAAAGCAGCTAGGAATTAAATACAGTTGATTTGCCCTTCTTACCCTTTGCTGTCAAATCCCTCAAAAAAAAAAAACATGTTCTGTGAGAGACAGAAGCTGGTCACAACTGTAATGGAGGAACTAGGCTGCAGTAAAATTTTAGAACAATTTTGCTTCTACCACAAGTGCCTTTGCACAGACCAATTTCTCTGCAAAAACTCTACCTTGTTTTTAAAGTAAAACTCTTAAAAACTGTACAAGAGTCTACTGCAGATATTCAGACTTGCCACTTAAAACTGGTTGCAAATTTTCATCTAATTTGTCAAATGGTAGTTCAAATTTAAGAAGAGAAAAGTGTTGAAGCGGAAGAGGTAATGTTGGGCTTTTTGTCTTTTTTTTTTTTTTTTTGTTGGGTGT
>VZRN01006386.1:213348-226617 GCA_013397935.1 Dasyornis broadbenti | reverse complement strand
TGTCCGCGGGAGGGAAAGGGCGGCCGGCGGGGGAAATGACGGGGGAGCGGGAACGGAGCCGGCGGCGGCACCGAACCCGAGCGATGCTCTGCGTCCCGGCCCCCGCACAAGGCCCGCCCCGTGCCGGACCCGGCCCCGCCTCCCCGCCCGCCGCCGGCTTCGCGATTGGCTCCAATCCGAGGAGGGAACGGGCGCGCCGCGGCGACTGGCCAGCAGCCGTGTCCATCAGGCAACACCTCGGTTCGATTGGACAGGGAGAGCGCCCGTCACCGCGCTGTGGGGCGGTCCCGGCTCCGCCCCCCCGCCGCGGTGCCTGAGGGCTCGGTCGGGGGGAGGCGGCGGGAGACGCGCTAAGGGTCTCCGAGTGTCCGCCCTGCGCCACCGGCACCGGGGTTTTTTTCCCTGCCGACCACCGCCTCCGGCCGTCCCCGCCGCCGCCCCGGAGCCACCGGCTGATGGGGTGGCGGGGGACGCGGACCCCGGTGCTGCGGGCCGCCAGGAGTGGCGCGGCCGGTGCGTCCCGGCTGCGAGGGCCACGGCAGTCGTGAGTTGCCAAGGTCACAGGGGCCTTGGTGAGCCGTGAGACCGCTCCTCATCACCCACACCTGGCCTTCGGCCCCTGGCAGGAAGTTTGTGCTGGTTCACATGGGCCAATGGGGTCCAGTGCCCACCGGGTGAGAAACAGCAGCGCCCTTAGTGTGGTCCGTGCGAGCTCGATGAGCTGGCGAGCTGCCTGGACAGCTGGCACTGTACTGCATGCCGGTCTGCTTGCCGGCAAATGGTGGGGCTGCTCAGGTTCTTTCTTCAGGGTGGTGTTGCTGAAGATGGCTATAGGAGCCCATGCCTGTCTGTATAGAATCGTAGAACTATCGAACAGCCCAGGCTGGAAGGGAGCTGGAAAGATCATTGGTCCAACTTTTGTGGGAGGTAGCCTAGATGAGATTATCTAGCACCCTGTTCAGTGGCAGCTTGAAAAACGCCTATGATAAGGACTCTACCACCACATCCCTGTGTTTCAGTCATTGGTTGTTCTTACTGTAAGAAAATTCATGTTATGCCTTGTCTTCTCCATGTGGTCCTTTGTGAGGAGAGCCTCCATCCTCTTTGTAGCACTCTGGTATATTGGGATTTGCTCCCTGCCTTCAAGTCTTCTCCAGGAAGATGAGATGTAATTCCTTCAGTCTTTCCTCACAGGGCAGGTTGTCCTCACCACCCAGTTTAGTGGTATCAGCAACCTGGGTGAAGGTGCTTTCAGTTCCATCACCCAAATCCTTGTGAAGATGGACAGCATATGGAGCCCAGTGTCAATTTAGGGACATCGCACTTGTGACAGGCTGCTAACCTGAGTCAAAAACATTGATCACGATTCTGTGAGTGCAGCCAGTCAATTTTCTACCCATCTTGCAAACCACCTATCCAGTCTGTGTCTTGCCAGTTGGTCCAGAAGGAGGCTTCTTCATGGGTGGAAGCATGGTAAGAAGACTTCCAATGGTATAAGTGGTGTACAGGACTTTCCAGCTAAATTAGTTTCTATGACTGCCAAACCCGGAGGAATGTAGATTGGAACCGTTCTGGAAGCAGATCAATGGAGAATGGGTATAGGATTGCTTTTTCACTTGAGCAGCCAAATAAGAGGGAGGGAAATAATTCCGAAGACAGCCAAAATAAATATTATTTTCTTCTTCTTTTGGTGTGGGGAAAGGCTCAACCCCCCACACTTATATCAGATAAAATATGTTGTTCAGTCTGAAATGGTACTTGTAAGCTTTGTAAGCTAAAAAGGAAAGCAAATGGTGTGCTGTTTACTCATTTTCTGTTATCCGAAAACGCAGTAGTAAAGGCACTCCTCCAAGAAGTTGGAGGAGGTTCAGTCTCCCATTCTGCCTGGCATGATCCGAATTTGCATCACTTAGATAGCTCATCTCATCAGCTCATCTGCAAGCACATACATCTGATTTAACTTAACTTGCTATGTTTCTCACCTTCTTGTTTTCTCTTTGGTCTTTGTTTCTTAGTTTATGTTTTCCTTTCAGTATTTCTTATACTTGTACCTATTTTTATTTTTAACAAAAAAAAAACCTTGCAACTCTGAGAGCACACAGCCTACAGGGCTGAAGCTGTGCATGCATCTCTTGTGATTGAAACAGTCAATGAGGAACATGCCATCTGTGAACGTGAAGCTTTCTTTTCTTGGCACTTCTTTCCAAATACACCACTGAAATTTCTACTGTGGACATAAATGTGGCTTTCATGCCAGATGATGTTTCTAGTAAATTAGTTTTGTGTGATAGAGCTCTGGGATTTTAGCAAACATTTCCACCATAGCATTGCAAAATATAACAGCCTGAGAAATCACAGAATGTACTAGAGTCAAAAAATGGCATTGGAACACTGCAATAATCAGATTTTCTTTAACAATTAAATTTTCTTTCCTCTATGTTTTTATAATTACTTTTCTGAAAATGAGAAAATGACATACTATTTGACCAAATTCTTATTTACTGAGTATTCAATGAAACAGAAAAGTTCCAGCCTGCTTCTGTGTAGCATATGGGCTCCAGTGTCCCTGGGCAGCAGACCCTGCTTTGCTGACTTAGTAGAGTATTTAATTATCCTGCCATGGAAATGCTAATACATTTTAAATATTTAAGTTGCAGCATGGAGGCTTCCACACTCAGCTACTGTGAGCAGCCTTGGAGCAGACATTCCTTCTGTCTGTATCTCATGCACAGGAAAGAAGGGAAGGAATATGGAAATATGCCCCAATTATGTAAGTTTGAAACTGAGCATCTGACTCAGCAGAAGGATTTCACTGTCATGTTGCTTGTCAGACCTGCTTCTTTTGTATAAAAAGAGAGAGAAGAAAGATGCTAAAACTTCCTGAAATTCGGTTCGATTGGAAAGTTCTTTTCATACCATTTTTATTGCCTGGAGCTGATAAACAGAAGTCATGGTTTCAGTCCACTACCCTCCAATAAGAATAGCAATTAGTGTTATTTGCTTACCACCATGCAGTCAAATACAACCACATAATTGCATAAAGAGCAGAACAATGACATGAAAAAATTCCCCAAATCTGGTAGAAATTTAAATCACATAATTATGCTCATAGTTTGGAAGAACATGGTGTTACTAGGACAATTTTGTCTCCTCTTCCTTTTGTGCCTTGTCTTTCTTACATCCTTTACTGTAATGTGCCTTGTCTTTCTTACATCCTTTACTGTAATTTAAATTACATTAAGCTGTTAGTTCACTGTAGCAAGGAATGTCTCTTACAATGCTAAAGCATTACCTAGCAGGGTTTTTGTTCCACCTTTGGAGTTCAGTCTCAGCAGTTTAAGAAAACAGTGCTCTGATCACCCTCCTGTTGGAAGGTAACACTACCTCAGTTGCAGAGGGATAATGAAAACACCAGCATACCTGGACAAACTGAACTAGAAATTTTTTCTCAGTTTTTTTTTTTAATTATTTTCTTTTTGATTTGTCCATGCTCACCTCTAGGTTGGACAGCACTTATTGCTACTTGCTACTCTGCATCAGACTCCAAATAACTCTTAAGTTTAATTCTCTAAGTAAACTTGTCTAGTGAGCACTTGGGGGGGGGGGGGGGACAAAAAAAAAAAAAAAAANNNNGTCTTATAGCAGAGACGTTGTGGGGAGGGGGAATGGACACAAACAAACAAACAAACAAAAAATTTAACTCCTTCTATTGCAACTGAAAAACATGATTTTTAAGTGCTCCCGTGCCAGGGGCAACCCAACTGCAGTCAGTTCAAGTACACAATCCATAAAATCCCAAAACCAGAACTGAGTGCCAAATAAAATTGCATTATATCAGATTGTGAAATCAGGTCATAAGCATTCCAAATGGTCCCTAAAAAAGCATATCTGGCCAAAAGCTGTCTACATATCACTCTTCTACCCCTGCAGCACAATACAGCAGCTGCTCACCTCACATGGCAGTGCTGCACTTCCCTGAGGCAGTGAAAAATACTCAAAAGAAAACAAGTCAGATTTACCAGCGGAAGAGCTGAGGAGCTGCTCTGGGCATGGCCTGGGCTTCCTGGCTGAGTGGGAGGAAAGTGAAGCCTGAGCACCTCTCTGCTACCTGGGCACAGCCTGCTCAGAACACCAAGTGAGGCTGAGGCTCCATGAGAAAATGAATCAATAGCTGTAAAACAAAAGTCCTTATCACAACAAGTGAGGCATGAGGGGGAAAAATCAGTCTGCATTTGCTGCTTTCATCTTGGCATTTTCCATTATGTATATTTTTGACTTTGCATGCTGTGTTCTTTTCTTTGTTATATACAGCATGTGTGATTACTTTCTGTTAAAAGGATAAAAAGGCAACCTCACAGGTTATCTTTTGGAAGTTTTCAGACTTGAATACAGCAGAGATACAGAAGCAGGCAAGATCCACTACAGTCATTTGCATTAGTGCAGCCACAGCAAAGATAAAAATCCCAGTGTCACAGCTTTTATGCAGCTATGGGGCCCCTTGGTGAGTGGTGGTTGTTTTTTTTACCTTTATGGTTTCTTTGGTTACCAGTATTCCTTCTTGGATGGACAGTGTAACCAGACAGCCTAGTCAGTACTTCCTCTCCCTGGTTCACACCACTTTTCGCTGCGAAAATACTAGACACCATTTGTTGCTCAAGACACTGCAATAGCACTTTCACATCCCCCTCCAAGGATGGCTTTGCTTCTTTGGAGCTGTAGCATAAAATTACTGCAGTTCCAAAATGTCTTCTTTTTGCTGGCAGGTTGCTGAATTATAAGTGTATTTGGAAGAGATGGATGCCTCCAGTGACACATAGATGTGCTACACACATTGATTGTGCCCTGTGCAGGTTCAAGTGCTCTGAAAGAAACCCAGACAGCCTCCTTGTCCTGCCTGGCTCAGGAGATGTGGACACAGAACCATGAGGAGTGAGCAGGACATTGGGGTGTGCAGAGAGAAAAGAGGACTGACCAATGCGGCATGCAAGGATAAGAGGCCCTGGCTACCTGTCAGTGCAGGTAACACAGAATAATCCTGGGGCAGTTTGTCATGCTGAGGAGGCTGAAAGCTCTCCTGTTCCATGGACACAAACCACATCCTTAGCCAGCTCTGACCTTTGTTTACAACCTGAACTGCCATTTGTGGGGACAGTTATATCCACATACCCAGGCTGTCCTCCCTATCTTAAAATAGCTGCTCCATTTTATAGAGATTCTGGAAGCATTTTTTTGTTCCTGAGTGTTGCATACCCAAAGGAGGAAGGGGTCACAATTCTGAATTTATATCAGGCAATAGTTCCTAAAAATTATCAGTGCTCAATAAGGGAAGCAGGGGTTGTTTCTCAGAATCACTATTTGGTAAGCACTTATGAAAAAGAGCTACCAGAGCTGCCAGAAAGGATATGATTGACTAAAATAGTAATTTAATTGATGTCTGGAGGTTTGCATTTTCCTCTTTGATGGTGAAAACTTAACTGAAGCATAAGGCTCAGTGTCGAAGCAAGAGAATTTCTGAGACCCAGGTGCTTTCCTATGAGTTATTGTCTTCTGTTTCTAATCTCGATCTCCTTTGTCTCCTTCCATTCAGGATGGTGCAGCAGGAGCAGCGGACTACTTTGCTTGCAGTGGAGGGAATGCAAAATGGTGATAGATTTTTTTTCTGACTGGTAAGCCAGAATGTCTACAGGGTGAGACCGGGTGCAGTACAGAGGTTTCCCCACTCTCGTGCTGGCTGGAGATGCACCACCCCAAAGCACAAACCAATGTCTTTGCTTTGGGCACCCAAAGTGGTTTAATGCACATTATACAGCACAAACACTTTGTAAGACCAAAGCAGTTCTGCTTACTGATATTCTTGTGCTGTATGTGGTACACGAGATTGATTATCGTTAAAATGTTGTCTCTGCTTATTTTTGCCTATTCCAAAGAAGGTTCTTCTGGCTAAAGCCAAACAAAACATTTTCTACCATTACACCCAGTTAGCTGCAATAGCATTGATGTAAATCGCTTGCGCTTTCCCTCTGAAATTACTTTTGCCACCTTCCCAGACTCCCCAAGCATGACATTAAGCATAAGGATTTTGACTGTAACAAAAGGGGTGAGTTTACCAAGTATTGCTTCATAAGGAGGAAAAATAAAGTTAAATTAAATTAAATTATTCCCACTTATGCTTTGCCCTAACAGACAGCATCTAAACCTGCGACAATGGCATTGCTGCTGGGAGTCACAGCTGACAGGGCTGTGGTGGGGGTGGAGGATCAGGCTCAGTGAATTCATGGTAGGTGTCTGTGTGCACTCAGCTTTCTCTTGTGCAATTGCAATACAATTCACCTCCTGAGCTACTGCAGGCCTATTCATTCAGTTGGCATAGCCTCCCTGCCTGAGGAAGTGCTGTATACAAATAAGGTCTGTGGAGCATCTTTGCTGCCCCTTCAGAGCTCCAGTGACTTGGCCAGGAAGTTGCACTTGATGAAGCATGTCCCTAAGGTGCCATTGACACACTTACTTGGGTGACACTTCAGCTTTTCACAGGAGCATTCATGTATTGTCCACACATTTAGACAGGCTACCTGCCATATAGTGATATTATATAAGTCATTTTAATGATATGAGAGAGCAAACTTTCGAGATTTTTTTTTTTCATCTTGTGATGTCTTTGGTGGAGAAGAGTTGCTACTGAGAAGAAATCATTATTATGCCAGCAAGAATACTTGTCCAGCACAAACTGTTTCTCCAGTAAAGTTTTTGCAGCCTCCCCGCATTTTTAATGTAGCTGCAGCTTTTCTTCTTAAGTGGACCACAAGGCTTCCTAAAGTGCATGTCCTGAGTCTCTGAGTATTTAGCAGCTCATCACAAATGTCAAATATCAAATAATTAATAACAACGTTGACTCCCAAATTAACTCAAAAATCTGGTGGTCCAGAAATACTCTCATTAGTCATTCTGTAGGCCAGTAGAAATCAAAAGTCATGAATTAGCCCTGTCCTGTTCCTCCCCTAAGCCATGGCTTAAAAATCAGGAGTCATATTTTTGTGGTTAAATCAGTCTGAATTATTTTGTTCGCCTTGTGGTAACTTGAGTCTATATCTCATAGCTGGATCATGTTTTCAATTATGATTTAAAGTCCCCACAACAGCTGCAGATTTCCTGTTCAAGGAAAGCCAAGATGGTCCCACACCTGACCCATTGTGGGTAAAGAAATAAATTTTGTTACTCTGCTAAAAGTGCAGGTGTTGGCCACTGGGAATACAGGTGGTATGTTTCAAAGACAGACAATAATCTACAGAATCAAGTAATACACTGGACTGATTGTGAAATTTAATTTTCACATGCCTTTGAGTTATGTTTTTGTTTGTTAAAGCATCTTGCCAGGTAAATACCCACTTTGCATTTAGGATTTTGCATCTTAAATGTTGTTTCTACTGGTGTGCTTCAGGGACAATCTTAAGTTCTTGGTATGCCACAATCCACCAGGACTAAAAATGCAACTAAAATTTCTGATACAAAAGCAGAAAACTTAGCCCAAGAACTTTCCGGAAAGGCCATAGGAAACCCAGTTTTAGTTGCACTAATGTTGTTAAAAACAAGCCTCCAACAGAAGAAACAGGTGGGCATGGCAAAGGGCCCTTTGTCCAGCATTGTCTGGGGACACTGAGGATGCTCATGTAACTGCTGCTTGAGCTCTGTTGGTACAGCATTGTACTTCAGCTGCGGAGCTGTGCAGGCACAAAACCTGTGTGTATGCTATGCCTAAATTGGGGAGGGGGCGGGGGGTAGATCTGCACATCTACATGTGGGAAGTAAGTTCTTATCACCTGCTGTCTGCAAGCCAAGCACATCCCACTCACACATGAAGGCCCAGTTTTGCCCTGTGGTTTCCCCAAACACCCCCCTCGCTGCATCTCTCTATTGTAGCTGTTGCTCAAACAGGAACTGTTTTGCCTTCACAGCCTTTAGCAGATGATGCTCTAATCTCCCTTTGGCATCTCCCTGCCAGTTGCCAATGCAGCCATATGCACATCTGAGAGCAAATTTTCTAGGACAGCACTGGGAGGTAAATTGCTTTCCCTGTTTGTTTTCTCTCTGCTTTCATCCTAGCTCCTCCTGCCCCCTTCTCTGCTCCCTTTTTTATATCCTCTTCCCCTTTTGCTGGTCTCTGACTGCAAAACCAAACTGGAACTTATTGCTGGTGCTGGGACCCTTATGTAGGTCAACCCTGTGAGTCAAGAGTCTGAGCTGCAGTCAACCTGCAGCTGCTTCATGAGATGCAGGTGGGTAATCGGGCTTATCGTTTCTTGTGCCATTTGCCCCTGCCTCTCTTCCTACTTCCTTGGCAGATCCAGATGTGTCCATGCTGTGCCAGCCCACCTGGTTGCAAGCTGCACAGAAATCCCTGGTTTGTCAGTCGGGGAGCTCAGAGCAACTTAAAGACCTTCCCTGAGCCACGAGCACAAGGCTGTTTCAACTGCTGGGAAATGCTTATGCACAGTATCTTTCCAAGCAGAAGTCCAAAGCTGCAGTTTAAAATGTCACTCAGAAATGTTCTGTGCCTGCAGATGGAAGGGGGGAGGTGGCATCTGCCAGCTGTTGGGTTGCTCTGAAAGGCTATTTTGTCCACTGTGAGACCTCCTTGCCCTCTCCAGAGATGCAGGTCCATATAGTAGTTACTTCACCAAAGAGAAAAATGTTGAACGATGCAGATATCCCCTCCTTGTCACATTCCTGCTTGACTTGCTTAGGCATTTTTGAAACTCCTCTGAGCCCCCCACCCAGTGTTTTGTAGGGTCCTCAGCACTGAAAATCAGCCTCAGCATGAGCCTCAGTTCCTCCCCTACCAGCTTTCAGCAACAGTAAAAGGAAAGCAAATCCAAATCTTTACCCCATCAGAAACCGCAGCTCAAAGCTGTCCTATTGTTTCATAAGCTACTTATATTTTTGAACCTTTAGACCTGTGGCACATCCTCCACAAAGGTTAAATTCAAAATTAGCTGCAAAAAAATTAGCTTCAAAAACAAGTATAGGAAGGCAAGTCTGTCTGTCAGTATATATGAGAGTCCCCAACCCCCTCCAAAACAAAATGGAAGTGTCTCTGGTTCAAAGCAGCATACAAGCCAGCAAGCTGCAGGAGCTGTAAGCTATTATTTTAGTTCCCAAGAAAAGTAATTACTATAGCAACCAACATATCCAAATGGCTCTTTGGCTGCTGCCGAGACACAAACAACTTGCACACAAAGGCACATCAGAAACGTGCTGTGTAAAATGTTCTCGGGCTCTATGTTTTCAAGAGCTCTATAAAATGTGCGTAACAGGCTTCTGAGAAATGACTGCCAGAATAACAGCAAGCAATTGTGCCATGCCATGAGCCCAAAATAACCTAATCAATGGCTTTGTATATTTGCCCCTGAAGAGATGAAGCAAAAAAAAGCACAGGCTCCATTTTAAGCCTGTGTGCCGGGAAGTTCCCAGCAGAGCTGCAGATACATTCAATAAAAAGACAATAAAATGGTGGGGGAATGTCTCCGCTTTTGTTCTGCCCGCTGATTCCAACTCCCTGCAGGCTTCATGTGCCAGCTCGTCCCCTCAGGCTTATACAGAGTGCCTTGGAAAAAGGGATTTAATTACAGCCTTGTAGTGCTGGAGGGTGTAAGAAGCGATGTCTGCGTTCTTTTCTGTGTCTGTGCAGCAACCAGCCCCCACAGACCACATCTCCCGCTGCAGTGCTGGGCACATCACTATTGCTATTACTGAACAAGGAAGCTTCTTGAGCAACAGCAAACTGTAATCATTGGCCATTGCTTAAGTATTACTGCGTTTGGAGTGTTTCTGTCACATTCAAATCAAAATGCCACTGGTGTGGTAACAGCTTCATAGCTCCTGGGCTCTGCCTGCAAAACTGCACCACTTTGTGGTGCGGAGACAAACACCCTGGGTTCCCCAAAACAAAATATCTGGTCCAAGCAACCTCGCCCAGGAGTATTGTCCAAAGTTTCCCCACAGGACACGCACAGACATGTCACCTGTCTCAAGGATGGTAACCAGCATTAACATCACACTCCTGCTCCATTGTGGAAGGCAGCTCTGATGAAAATGGAGGTTATGGATCTGGGTAACTCAGAACAGAGTTGGATCCTATAAGTGAGCACATCATGTCCCTTCAGAAAGCTGAACTACCTTTTAAAATTATTTTTATAATCAGTTGAGTCCTCAAATCTTGCTCTGGATCCAGAATAAACTGAAAATCACAGACGGACTTAACATAAAGACAAAATTAAGGAAGGAAATAGAGTGATGTAATTTATTACAGAAGTAATAACCAAATGAAAAAGGATCTTGTCACAGAGACAGAGTTTTGGTTGACTGTAGCCTTTTAAGCAAAGTCACTTTATTTTGGATTAATGAAATACATCTGAAAGAAGCAAAGTATTTTGAAAAATATATTGAAAAAATACAGTATTCCTACAAAAATAGCACAAGCATGTGTAAAATCCAATGTTTCATTTCTGTTTTGCAAAATGGCAGCTGCCCTGCAGGCATCTGGAATTTCCAAGCTTCTGATCTCAGGGAAATAAATTCTCCTCTGTAATTTTTCTCATAACAACTTTATTTTGTGATAGGAGTTGACTGCATGTTAAATGGCTGCCTCTTAAAAAACAAACAAACAAACAAATAAACAACAAAAACCAGTTCTTTTTCACAGTGTGCCTTTTTACCAGCTCTGTGGTGGGGGAAAGGCAGGACCATTCACAGGCTGACTTCCCAGTTTGCCTTTGCCACTAAACAGAAATATCTTGCCTGGTTTAGAGGAGCTGGGACAGATAAGACCAGGTACATAACCTGGTTTTGTGCCACACTTCTATACCTGCAGGGTCGCTGGCTGTGATAGAGCACATAAATCCTCGTTCCTCACAAACATTTTGCATTTTGTCTTGGAAAAGGCCTGCTGCATTTTCAGTGAGAGCAAGGGGAGATATGGAGTAGAGAGCTCGTGCAGAGCTGCAAGGCAGAGAAGTGAAACCAAAGTCTCAGAGATGAATAGCAAGCTCTTTCTTAGCATTCACTGGCTGTGAAAGTGCTCTGCTGCCAATGCCAAGTGTGTTCAGGACCAATACTGACGTTTTTTTCCAGAAAGAAAGAAGGGGAAATGAAATGAGCTTGCATTTGACCATCTGTGTAAGCAAAACTCAGTCCCACAGTGAACAAGGCCCCCAGACCCCACTTTCTTAAAAACAGGAATGACTAAAAAGAAAATCCAGTGTGGTGAGATGTTGAACATGACTCGTTTGTATCCTGCCCCTCCCCCTTGTCCACCTTCCCCATTCACCAGAGGCAGAGGGGAAGGATGCATGCAAAGGTTCGCCATGAGAAATCCTCAAGGTCATGAAGCAGGACTCTTGGAATAACTTGCTCAAATCCTGAAGCTGACAGTAATCCTTATTGTTTCCTGCAGGATTCAGGCTTGTGCAAGCTGGTTTCTTTTGTAGTTTATCTGCCAGCTTGGAAATTGTGTGGCTGGTTCATGAACAGATTTGTCTCTGGTATTGCTTTTGCAACCACACAACCTTAGATGGCCACTGGGGCTCAGGCGGTCTTGCATCTATGAAGAGAGGTGAGAAAATCAGTATTCATGACTGTTACATCAATGAGGTGAATCTGGACCTTCTCTGCTGCAAACCAGAGAAGTAAATCAAAATGGTAGCTTCAGTTGTGTTAAAACCCCCACAGCTTAATGAAATCCTGACTTTGCAGAGCTGAAATGCTTCCTGTGTCTGGAGAAGCACAATAAGAGAGACGTGATGAGGAAGCTGAGGTGCTAAGGAGCAAGCTTCTGGGACTGCTCTGCACGTGAAAACACTCCATGAATCAGTTTTAAATGAGACTGACCTCTCATCCATCCATCAGGAGCCTTCCTGCTCCAAAGCTTGAACTGCTCCCTGTCCTGTCTCATATGGGAGGTGACAATGATGAGCAGAAAAGAGGTGTGTTTGCTTCAAACGTTGTTTTTGGATAGAGAACACAGGTTCTGAAGGTGGAGAAGGAAACACAAAAGCAGCCATCACTAACAAAGAAGTGCAGGTTTCCAAACCATCTATGCTCAGCCCCAGGTGGGAGGTTTTGTTTCTATGTTGACTTGGAATTTGTAGTTGGTCTTGTCGAAAGTTGATGGCTGTGTTGGAAATTAGATTTAGCAACCACTGGTTGACTGATTGAGGTTTTTTGGTGGGAGTTATTGGTTCTTTGGACAAATTTTGAAAATGGACCCTCCTAGAAATACAACCATATCAAATTGTAGTGGGATTCTCATTGCCTTGCACTTGAGCCTTGCCAAGAGAGGTCAATATGTGCACGCACATTACTTGAATGTTGCCAGGGCTTTCCCTGCAGACTGAAATTGCCTGCAAAGACAGGAAGAAGTCAATATTTCAAAAGATGATGATTTTTAATGGAGTCTGGGTCAGAGCCACAGGTTTGAGAATAACAATACCCTGTTCAGCAAATGCCCTGAGTCTGATTTACAGCACTATCAGCAGGTGCTGCCTTGTGCCTCTTGTGGAGGGGCTAAGGGAGGACACAAGGGGAGAAACCAGCATTTTTCAGGCTACGCTTCGCACGGGCCGTGAAAGTCGTGTCGGTGTGATGGAACTGGGGGAGAGGAGCCGGCGGCGGCGATGCTTTGGCCCTCGAACTTGCGAGCTGGCGGCTGCGCTGCCCGGCTCGGCAGCCCCCGCAGCCTCGCTCCCTCCGCTCGGCATCCTTCCCGCTGCCCCCGGCCACCTCCCGGAGGCTCCTGCCCCTCGGTGACAGCCTCACGGTGACACCGTGCCCAGCGCTCCGCTCCACGGGGCACGGCGCAGCTCCGCCCCGCGCGGGAGGCGGCCGAGGGTTGTTCTGGCTGCCCTTTGGAGCTCCGCTCCCGCCGCCATTGCTTATTTCTCCTAAGCGTCCTTCCTGGGTAGGGCTGCGGCTCCCGCCGGAGGTGCCCGTGGCCGGGTTTTAGGGAGCGATGGCAACGGTGCGGAGAGAGGCTTTCGGGCGGATGCCTGTGGAGGAGGGAGGAGGAGAGGTGGAGAAGTTCATTTTACAGTCGGACAGCGTGAGAGTGGAGATCCTGTCTTTTGGGTGCATCATCACCACTCTGGAGACTAAAGACAGGGATGGGCAGTTTTCAGATGTTGTCCTAGGATTTGACACTTTAGAAGGTGGGTCTAAATCTGTTTCTTAAAAAAAAAAATAAATTAAAAAAATCACAGTCAGGCAATTTAACCAGCGTTT
>VZRN01006386.1:85687-213337 GCA_013397935.1 Dasyornis broadbenti | reverse complement strand
ACTAGATCATGGGCTGAAGAGATGCAGTTCCTGCTGCCTCTCCTGAGCTGAGTGGTGGATGTGGAACAAGGACCACTGGTGGCAGAGTGCCACTCTGCTGGGGCAGCTCTGCGTCACTCCTTGACTGGCAGTAACAGAGGCCTTTTCTGTGAATCTGCAAAGAATACAAGATCCCATCAGGCTGTTCTAATCAAAGATACTCATGACTAGTGAGCTGTGTGTCCTGTGAAACACTGGGACTGCTTAGTCCTGGAGGAAAGCAGAGAGAGACACCTCTGAGTCCATAAGCACTCTGGAGACCACCCCTCCTGTTCAATGGTTCTGTTTAACCGTGTGCTGTTTCTTTGTCCAGGTTACACAAGGAAGCACCCGTTCTTTGGTGCTGTCGTAGGCCGTGTTGCCAACAGGATTGCGAACGGGAGGTTCACCCTGGATGGGAAGGAGTATCAGCTGTTTGTCAACAATGGGCCCAACAGCCTGCATGGAGGAGCCAAGGGATTTGACAAGGTGAACATCCCAGTGTCCTGCCAGCATACAGCCTGTGGTGTTGTGGCAAGAGGGTGTGATGTCTTCACTCCTGATCCCTGTAGCATATTCTGGTGGTTTCTGAGTTGAATCAGCTCAAAAAGTGCTGTGAGTGCAAGAACAGGGGGAAGGGAGGCAGATCCTGTGAGCTGTTGGGTTGTCTTGTCTTTGCCTGTGTTTGCAGGACTCACTTATGTCATCCTTGGATGCCGTGCAGAGGGTTACTGTGCTTCCTCGGTGTGACTGCAGCCCTGCGGCCTCATAAGCCCAGTTCTGACAGGGTTGTTCTGGGCAAGGTGCTGCCTCTGCAAAACCTGGGTTGGGACATGACAGTGAGGACCCAGCTTCAGGAGCAATGGAGGCTCTCCAGGCAGCAGTTGCACCACCCTGGAGTGCATAATGGAGTTGTGCCAGTGCCCAAAGAAAGTTTCCTGGGAGCACTGGTCTGTTCACGCAGACTCATTTCCACCTGCAGTTTCAAGGCTGTTACCTGCCCATAGCTCCTCCCAGAGTCAGAGGGACGTGAGTTTGCAGAAACTTATCATTGTTCCTTGCTTGTGACAGCACTTCCAAGTAAGCGGAGAGCAGGATGGTGTTGCAGGTTCTGTGCAGTCGTTGCACTGCCCCCTTTGGTGCTGCTTTCATCCTGTGACAGCATCCCCCAGACTCTCTGACACAGCAGCGGGGGATTAGCTCAGGCCTGCAAAACGCCCCAGGATCACTGTATCTCCTCCCCAGCCCTCCGCTATGACCTCCTCAGATGCAACAACGTTTCCCTGGCCCCAGGGCATTCAACCTTTTCTATCTCCTCCCAAGAGCTGCTGCTCGAGTCAGATACTCGAGGTACAGGTGGTATGAGCAGAGGAAGATGTCTTCTCTTGAAAGCCTTGCTGATAATCCTGCTTGATTGCAGAGCAGGCTCAGAAGTTTCTGTTTTCCTGAAGCCTTGGGCTTTGTCAGATCGTGTGCATTTGTAACCAGCAAGTATCTGATTCACCATTTCCTTCGAGGAACACATGAAGTTGCTGGTGCATCTGTTTTCATGGGTTAATGGGTTGTTTTTGTGAAAGGAATCCAGGCTGATGGGACAAAAGCCAGGGTGTCTGGAAAAAAAATCACGGTGTTAACTGACATCAGGTTGGGATTAAATGCTCCTCAGCAGTCTTAGAAAAAGGGGAGTACTGGGGATGGCTTGGCTGTTTTACCCCCAAAGAGGATAATTTGGTTGCTTTTTAAAGTTTCTTCATATACCCTGAACCCTGTGACCTGGAGCTGAAAACATGCATTTCTTTGCACCCAGGGCTTCCAGGCTGTCTTCTGCAGGCAGGGGATGTGGTCTCTTCTGCTTCTTCACTTCGCTTGCTGAAGGTTCACCAGCTTGCTGGGGACAAGACAGTGACATCTCCCAGCCAGAGCTCTGTGTCCTCTGGCCCACAGGGCACACTTGGACACCTGCCCAAGAGCCCCTCCAGCTAGAAAACAATCACTGTTCAGAGACAGTAAAGCCTAACTGGTCAGCCCTAACACAGAAGAGATACACTGGAATTTGGCTGTGATTATCTTGGCCATCTTTTGAGTTTTTCCTGATCTTGTAGACATCAGTGCTGCGGTCGGTGTGTGGTCTGATGAGAGCAGCTTGCAGCTGCACTTACAGGGCAGCAGTATGTGACCACACTGCTGGGGGACTTTAGAAAATAACTCTCTTTAAAAAAAAATAGCGATACCTATATGCTTCCTGGACTTTAATAGCTTTTTCTTCAAAGTACTTAAATAGACACTCATATTTAGAAAACCGCAGCATCCTTACAGCGGTGGGAGCTGCAGCCAAATTGCACACTATGTAGGAGGACCAACTCTGCAGCCAGGTATATTTGGCACCCTCAGGTCCCGTGTTTGGTGAAAATACTGGCTTTTGACCGTGCCCCATGTTGGTGATCTCTGTGTAGGACTTGAGAGGGATCCACTCAACAACATTATCTGGCCCCTGTTCCTAAATCTGTCCACTTTGATTAGACAGTGACTATTCCTTAGGGAGATATAAAGCTCCAGAGAGCCTCTTGTTGCACATCCATCCTCAGCATGATGCCCATGGTCAGGCTCTAAAAGGCTGTCTGGATGCCCGTGTACAGTGTGCGGCCTTGCTTCCCTTGCTGGCATGTTGGGCTCCAAGCAGAGAACTGGTGCTGGTCTCTGGCAGGGACAAGAGAGGTCCCAGTTCTCTGGATGTGTCTGACAACACATCTGGTGCCATTTGACCCAACACCTGCCCGTGAGCAGGAGGTTGCAGTGTGACCCACCATCAAACTGCCAAATTGCCTTATTTGTTTGGCTGCTCATTGGAAAACTTGTTCCCTGCTGGTGGTCCTGGCTGACCAAGAGCAGGCTGGTGCTTGTGTTTTCTTTGGAAAGGTGATTGAAAAAGCCTCTGTTTCAGGGCAACATCCCTTGTATGCCTTCTGTCCCTGGGTTTAGCCCAGCCTAGGGCAGGAGTGAAGGGCACCATGTTCCCATTCCTGTCCCACTAACTCCATGCTCCTTGCAGGTTCTCTGGAGCCCCCAGGTACTTCCAAATGGTGTTCGCTTCTTCCGGCTCAGCCCCGACGGTGAGGAAGGCTACCCTGGTGACCTGAAAGTCTGGGTGACCTACACCCTTAGTGGCAGGGAGCTGGCCATCAACTACCAGGCCCAGACCAGCAAGACAACCCCCATCAGCCTGACAAACCACGCGTACTTCAACCTGGCAGGGCAGGTAAGTGTGTGGAGATCAGCCTGCTCTTGGTCAGCTAAGACCACCATCAGGGAACAAGCTTTCCACTGAGATGGGGAGGTAGACTCCATGGAGA
This sequence comes from Dasyornis broadbenti, assembly GCA_013397935.1. Taxonomy (NCBI): domain Eukaryota; kingdom Metazoa; phylum Chordata; class Aves; order Passeriformes; family Dasyornithidae; genus Dasyornis; species Dasyornis broadbenti. The sequence goes on along the minus strand of VZRN01006386.1, from coordinate 209,969 downwards.
CACACTGTGCAGGGGAAGAAAACTTGGGGACCCATGGGATGATCATTGGGACCAGCGTGCTGGTCTGGGGACACATCATGGTTTTGGGGACACAGCAATGAGGGTTGTCTCTATGCATCATGGGCTGCATGCAGGGACAGGACTGAATCACAGAGACCTCAGCTGAGGACGAGTTGTGTCACTGCTTCTTCAACAGAGACATCCTGTCAAGAATGTTGGCTCTCCTTTTGTGTGTAGTGGGGGAGTTTCGGTGTCTCCTAGTCCCTTGGGAAGATTACAGAGGAGGTGCAGAGCTGGCATGCCCTAGAGGTGGCCTGGCATTTCTTAGCTGTGTTGTGCTTGTGCTCCTGAGAGGGTGGTGAGTTGAGATCAGAACCTGTAGTGCCAGCACCAAATTACCCAGGTCAAAATGGGCAGAAGAAACATCATGAAAAGGGAATGTGAGATGGCCAGGATTGCAGAGTAGCAAGGTTGCAGCAGCAGGATGCAGAGGGCTCCCATGCACCTGTATAGGGTCCTGTCAACCACATGGACGGTGAATTGCAGCTGTGTTTTAGTCTCACCCTGTGTATAACTGGGCTTGGAGGCAAAGGAGCTGAGAATGCAGGTGGTGGTGGGCAGAGCAATAGGATGGTACAGTGCAGTCACACTTGGATGTGAGACAGTACTAGTGTGAGAGACAACCCAGCACCTCAGAGCAGGAGCTGTGCCCAGGCTGCTGCCCTGATAATGGCTGTGCAGTTGTTGGTGTACCCTCTGCTGGTACTCCCAGAGGCGCAGTAATACCAACACCTGCAGTGTGCAACTCAGGCATGTTCCAGAGGAACGGGAGACCTTTGGGCATGAAATTGCTGCTCAGATTAGATAGTGACCTGAAGGCGCAGTTTTGAGCCTGCTCCCCTTCCAGCCAAGCAGGTTCCCTGCCAGCATTCCTGAGGCTGTGGAAGAGGAGGAGGAGCGCACCCCCACAGCAATGCAGATGAGACAGGAGGATGAGTTGCATTTCACCTTGCTTGCTTCCTTCTCCTTTTCGCTGCTGCTGTGTGCTTAGTACCCAGCATGTTTTGGCTTGTCAGTCTGCAGAGTGGTAGTGCTTGGTGAGGTACAAGCACAGATTGATGGTCTCATCCCTGTGGGACTTACAGCCCTTAGGGCCCATGCAGGTTTTTGCCTGTGCCAGTACCTTTGTCCTGTGCCCAGAGTCAAGGTGGAATGAGGGCCAGAGGTGCTCCAGGCACTACCAGATCAGTCGGGGCACCACTGTGGACTGTCACTTCCCAAGTGTGCTTAGGGCTGCTTGAAGAGTGGCTGCAACAAGAATCCCAGCGTTTCCCATCCTTCTGCAGGGCTCCCGGGATGTCTATGACCACGAGATCTCCATTGAAGCAGATTCCTACCTGCCTGTGGATGACACCAAGATCCCTACTGGTGGGTGGTGCAGCGCTTATGGCACAAGGAGGAAGTAGTCTTTCTGAGCAATGTCTGTGGGTGTGGGGAGCAGCACTGCCTGGCAAGGGGGACACACCAGCACCCAGGGGACCCCAGGCACAGTAGGGCCCTCATCTTTGGGCGCAGTCCCACTGCACCTGAGGAGGGTGGGCAGAGATAGGTGCTGGTAACCAGGGCCATCACCAGCCCCAGGGAGCAGGCAGGAGCAGCAGGAAATGGGGCCAGAGGCATATGGGATGTGAGGCTGCCATGTAGGACCATCCAGGAGACAAGCTCCCTCTGGCACCTGGAGGAGGGGATTCCCTGGTCCAAGTGGCTTTTGCTCAGCTTGGTGTGTCATGCTTGTGCACAAGCAGGGGAAGAGCTTAAGGCCATACCCAACCCAATACCCTGCTTCTCCCTGCTGCTTTCACCATGGAGCTGTTTCACATCTTAGTTGTGGTCAGCTTGTTACCCTTGCCTTTTGCAGTTCCCTCTTGTTCATGTAGTCTTAATCCTGGGGTGAAGATCAGATTTATGCAATTATTAAAGACATGCAATGTCTTGCACATGTGCAATGCCTGCTATATTTTATGTAAGTGCCTGAATTGGAATGGTTTCACTTTTTTTCCAAGGTGTTTTTCTGCCCCCCATGCAAAACCCCTCACCTTTGGGTAGGGGTGACTGTGTTTTGCACTGTGTTTAGTATGTTCTGGGGTTGTTTTTGCTGCTTCATGACAGAACACTGTATTCCCACAGCAGGTCTTAACAAAGATGAGAGAAAATGCTGGGTTTGTACATATATAAACTTTTGTGCGTTTTCTTGCTCCTTGTCTGTTCTTTGTCCCTGTTAAGAGCAGCAGTGTCTCCAGGGGCTGCCAGCTGTGCTGGGGGGCAAGGTAGGGTTTGCTGATGTGTGGGTGAGTGGCTGAGCCTGCTGTTCTCCTTGCTTAGGGGAGGTGGCCCCTGTGCAGGGCACCGGATTTGATCTCCGGCAGCCTGTGGAGCTGGGGAAGCACTTGCAGAAGTTTCACCTTGACGGCTTCGATCACAACTTCTGCCTGCATCAGGGGCAGGATCGATGCCTTGTAGCCAGGTAGGCTGGGACCTTGGCAGGAGTCCCCACCCCTGGAGCCATAGGGTGTCCATTCAGCCAGTCCTGTGACATCTCCCACTGGCATCTCCACAGGGTTTTCCACCCACCCACCGGCAGGACCATGGAGGTTCACACCACCCAGCCTGGCATTCAGTTTTACACTGGGAACAACCTGGATGGCTCCCTGAAGGGCAAAGGTGCTGCCACATACCCCAAGCACTCGGCTTTCTGCCTGGAAACCCAGAACTGGCCTGATGCTGTCAACAAGGTGAGTAGTCCATTCCCCTCCCAGGGGCTACTTGAGTCCTGTGACAGGGGATTGAACCCCCACCACCCTCCATGTCTCAAGGGCATTAAATGTAGAAACAGAGGCTGCTTGTCAAGGGGACACTGTAGAAACCAGAAGTGAGATAGGCACAGGTCACAGCATACCGTGGCCTTATACAGGGGTCAGTCAGCATGGCAGGGACTGGCCTTGTGCAGCCCAGCTTCCCAAAGGTGTGGGGCCTAGAGCAGATGACCCCACTGGGGCCTTGCTACATACTCTTAAATCTGAATTATTCCTCATGGCCTGAATGCAATTAGCAGGAGGACTCACCCACTTAGCCTGCTGGCAAGTAGGGGGTGGCTACACACTGCTGCTGGAAATGGCTGCGGGGAGCTGTGGGAATACGCCTTGGGAAGACCAAAGGGATGCAGCAATGCTTTCTGGTCCCACAGAATGCACTCACAGTCACTAATGTGCTGCTGCCTCTTCCCAGCCCCACTTTCCCAATGTCCTGCTCCAGCCGGGTGAGGAATACAACCATACCACGTGGCTTGTGTTCAACACTGCTTGAGGAGAAGGGCTGCTGACTCCCACCACTGAGAGGGGTAAGTGCCTCCAGCAGCTGAGCCAGAAATCCTGCCAGGTGCCAAACAAAGCTTTCCGACTACCCTGGGTGATGCATCCAATGTGGGAGCTTTTTTCCTCCTCTGTGGTTTTCACCTGCTGGCTTTAACTCCTGATACCGCCTCTGCTGCTGTCTGGTCTATGCAAAGCTCTCACACTCTGTCCAGCCTCTCACCCTGGGCATTCAGTTTTGTTTCGCAGTAAAAATGCACTGCAAACACCTTGTTTAGGGGCATGGCATGTCACAGCTCCAACTACAGCAGGGGACTATCTGGTAATATTAATGTGGAGCATGTGGGAAGGCTGATGCAGTTGTGGTTGTTCATTACAAGATCTGCTATTTCCAGCAAAGTGCTCTTTCTGAATGCTGTGCAGTGCTCATGCAGGATGGCTTTGAGGAGGATGGTGTGCTGGGATTATCCCAGCTGGCTGCCCTGGATCTTCTGGTTAGACTCCTGTCCTCTGCCTTGGTTGCTGAAATGAAGCAGGCACACTCATTTAGTCCTGAATACACAACTGCAGGCGAAAAACTATCATCTTAATGCTGTTTCCACATGAAATCTCCAAAACCCTGTGTCAGGGAACTGCTTGATGAAAACCTCTACATTTCTGAGGCTTCAGAAAAATTGGCACAAGCCAAGCGATGAAAGCACAATCCTATTGGGGAGCTGATAGCCCACTCCCCAGGGAAACAGGAAGACAGTCCTTGTATCAGACACCCTGTGTCCCACCTTCTACCATGCAGCTGCAGCCAGGGCTTGCAGCACTTCAGCATGCTTTCTTGGTTGCAGAGCTGCAGGAATGCCCTTGCCCCCAGTGGAAATCCCTGGCCATTGGGCTTGCAGATGTGGCAGACCTATCACAGTCATTTGTGCCACCCTAAAACCAAAAGAAGCGCCCCACTACTCTCCTGCCACACGTGGAGCCCACAGACGTACAGCAGTGATCATACTGTCTGAGTACTGGTATCCCTTGGAGAACAAAGCCCACTAGCAGGGAATACCAGGTTGCAAACCTGGGAAACCTCATTTCCTCCGTGAGAGCAGGGTTTTCCCACCACACTAGAGACCTCAGACACACATCCCCTTGCTCCCAGCCCCAGCCAGCCTGTGTGGGGTGTGCACACCCTGCCCAGAGGCACAGAGTCACAGCAGCACCACTCACACAACACACCCCTGTGTCAGGGAATCTTTTCCAACTGCTGACACTGTATGGAATTTGTGGTGAAATTCTACCAAACTCAGGCAAGAGCTGCAGCTGCACAGTCTGCAATGGTGATGACAAGCTGAGGGAGTCAGCACAGCCACCCTCAATTTTGGACAGCACAGCTGCACAGCAGCACAGATGCCAGCTGTGCCACTCCTGCCCCTCTGCACCTTACAAGTGCTGGCTGTCCTTTGGAATGGCTGTCCCACCAGCACAGCCCTGCTCTTTGCTCAGGTTCTCACCATTACATGTGGGTTTAGAGGAACCCCACCCTACTACAGAAACCCCAGTCTCTTCTTCTCAGTCTTCCAGTGTCTCTGGGTGCTGAAAAACAGGTACCAGAACTGTCGTGTCAGTCTGCAGGTTTATTGTGGAGCAGGTTTGCCTTGAGAGTACAGAAAAGAAAAGGTGATGAAATTCCAGAAGTGGCGTATGTGTGCCTCTCATCAGGTAGACAATGCACAACCAGTAAAATATTCCAAACACGTATCACAGGCTTCAGGATTTGGTCTAAATCACTGCAGGGTAACATTTGTATCAGCCCTGCTCTCCCACTGTGGCAGCAGCGGGAGTTAGTGAGTGTGGCCAGAATCCACCTGGAACACCAATCACCATGGTGAGCCCCAGAGAGGATTCAGGCACAGCAAGCACCACAGCAGTGAGGACCAGGCATAAAGGCCAGAGGATGCTGCAGCAAAACAGCACGTTCAGGATCTGGACTGTTGACTCATCCACTGGAGAAGCTCCATGCAGTCATTAACAGGAAACCTGTTTTCTTGAAAATCATGGTTTACCCCAGGTGTAACCAAGTCTACCTTGTAACTTTATTTATGCTGTTCTGCTGCAGCTTACACAGTGGAAGCAAACTGCCATGGTACATTTAATTATATTTCTCATTTTAAGTGCTTATTTACTGCTGAAACTGGCCTTTATTTCTCCTAGGTAGCCAATCCCGGGGAAGAAAGAAAAAAAAAAAAGCTTTTCTCCCCTCTGCCCACCAGTTTTTTCACAGTCCAACATTGTTGCCCGTCCTTTGCTGTGGTCGATGTGGAAGTGCTTTATCATGCAATACTTTCATACAGAATGAGGACAGAGTTTGACACACCCATACACAAATAATCCTGCAGGTTGTGTATTTGCTGTATGAAATTGGCATCATTCAACAAAGCCATCTCCAGGATATGGGCTGCTTTACAACCATACCAGTTTCTGTGAAGCAGGTTAGAACTCCTGAGGTCAGCTGAGAATCTTTCACTTCAAGATCTTCCCTCAAAAACAGGAAAACCTTATTTTTAAGTTTTCTTTATATCAATAGCCTAAGGAACTAAAAAATGCAACAAGTAGCAATTGTAAAGTTATTAATGATTTCTATTACCTTTAGAGGTTTCTGCAGATGTTATTTGTTAAAAAAAAAATGTGTTTTGGAGGAAAGTTTATCCTTTGATTTTTGGGGCATCTGGTATCAACAGTCAAACACCAGAGAATACACTTTGCAGAATAAGCAGATCAGGCAGAAAAATGAATGCCCACTAAATATCAAGGAATGAAAAGGGCATATGCAAATTTTTATCCATCTGAAGACAGAATGGGTATTAAATTCGATTTCAAGGAAAGCGGGAACTGATCCTTTCACCAAAGACCATTCAACAGTAAGTGTGAAAAGTGACTACCTTGAGAAGACACCAGCTGGGATTAGTGATTTCCATTTTAGACATTTTTCATCCATGTTACATGGCACACAGCTAAAATTACCCAAACATTAACAGAAGCAGCAGGGTTACTACAGAGAAGTTTTAGTTAAAAATACACATTTTATTTCAATGTGCCAATAAAAAAGTCCCACATTTTCATATCACAGGAAGTTAATTCATACAATAAAAAGAGACCTGTGCTAGTCTATTGGTGTGACTAACTCAGAAGACCCAGATCATGCCGAATTTTAGTTGATATACTCTTCTATCTACATTCTTACATTTACAAAGACACCACAAAATCCCTTATAATAATGTAAGCAAAATAACTTTCTTCCTAAAAGATTAACTTCATAACTTTAATCCATTCTTTCAGGACTTGCACTTCTTTGAGGGCTTCCTGATGGTGAACGGCTGAAAGAAAAAGAATCCACAATTAACATTTCAATAGCTGGGAATCATGCATACAGGAAAAAGCAACAGGAGTATACCTTGACTCCGGCTCCCTTGAAGCACCGTTTTTTTATAAAATAACCAATCACTATTTACTGAGGTTAACAGGTTGATGATTTGGAGATAATATTTTCTTTACTGTTATTTTTAAAATGAGATCACTGTAAGGCCATCTAAAGGGTATTACTTATAGTGACCTCCAGAGGGGCAGGATACTTCTTCACTGTTCTGATACAGCAGCTTGTCAAAATCTATCATGGTGATCACTCAGCATTTATGAGCACTTATTCAAGCCCTGGTGATTGTCTGACACTAAAGTTGTAAAAACGAACTATTAAAGAATTCTAATTAGGGGAAAAATGCTGCTGATTCTGTCACTACACATATTCTACACTTTTCTCTCTGTGCATACACACTGAGAGAAAACTATTTACTGACTTACTAGGAAAGAAAAGAATAATCTGTGTAACAGCAGTGAACATAACGGGCTTGATTTCCCATTCCTGACTGCTGTGCCAGCTTACTCCACTTTACCTTCCCCAACACCAATGTAACTTTTAATGAGACGGAAAATTGATTCCCACATTTATTCTGTGCTTTATGCTCATCATTCTATGCAATAAAACTGTCAGTGAACCAAAATGAACATGGAAGCAGAGAAAGACAAGATACTGCTACATAACCCTAAGGATTTGTTACCACATATACATATTACCATATAGAAAGTCACAACCACAACATTATTGCTCTTAAAGAGATCTCAGCAAAATACCTTTCCAGTATTTTCCTACAAGCAGCAGTCAAACTCCTCAGCAGAGATCAGTGCAGATACTAAAATGCCAGCTCTACGGAGTCTATGCTATTAGTAGGGAGACCAACGTACCTTCTCTTTGGAGATGGTGACCGGGACTTTGACCGGCTGTCAAAAGAGAATATTGTCAATGCAGCTTAAATATCAAATGCAACTTTCGTATATATATTTTAAAAAAAAGCCTATCAAAAAGCAATGGAATTACAGGAATTGAGCCAGAAAGTCTTTCCAATGATAAAGTTTTCAGATCAACTTTTACTCTGACAGGAACTCTCCATTCATTTAGCATGGAGATGAATTTTAAGCAACTTTTTTCAGCAGACAAATAGAAAAACAAGGGGTGGTACTGAGGTGAGGCTTTGAGAAGAGCATCACCAGATTCCTGCTGTTCTATGAAAAGCATTAACAAAGCTCAAGCTCTTTATCTGTTGGATAGAAAAATTTAACAGAACTGAGCACAAGGCACAAAAAATTAGTACTATGTTGGAAACTACAAAGAGTTAATGGAAACAAAGAGACAGGTAAGGAACACATTCCAAAGAGCTGCAGAGGAAATGTTAGAATTTCTGTCATATCTCAAATAGATTAGCTGGGGACCTGTGTTTAGGGGTATTTTTCTAAACGACCAGGCTCTGTTAATCACGCAAACCTAAATCTGAGATACTACTGCCAGCTTTATGTGTACGTGCTCACCTCTTAGCCGGCGAGCCAGACTTTGATCTGCCATGAGACCTAGACCTGCAATAAGAAAAAACACAGCTCAGCAGGGAAACTGAGAGCATGCAGGCTTCCACGTTTGAGACTGCAGGATTCACACTCAGTGGATGAGAGCTGTCATGCTTAATACACAGAATCCTGCAAGTTTCCAGGGCTTTTCCGGTTAAGTTTCAGAAGAAATCTTTTTACATGGATGCTGCACATCTAGCTCTGTACTTTGGTCCCTGGCTGATGACCAGTATTTGCTGATGCAGGTGGTAGGAACACAAGAACAAACCAAACCCTGACCAGCATTTTCACAGAGCTAATAGACTTACAGGTTTTATTAGATTTAAGCGATATCTACCACTACAGTTGCAGACAGCACATTCCTACAAGTATCTTCTCTGTAAAGTTTATCATATATATCTCTATTTGCTTCAAGTATTTTTTTTAAATGTTTGAACTTAATCTTTATGAAAAAGATATGAAAAATGTCAGTCTTTGAGACTGCTGGGCCAAAGAACACTAATACTGCCTGAAAGCCTCACTGAAATTTTTCAGTCCCCCAAGGAAGTGTTCTACATTCCACATCCAAGGCTTTCCACAACAACTTCCAGACGTGTTGTGACACTGACAAACAAGCAAATGTCATGTAGTACTTATTCTGTCTGTCTTCCTCATGAATCCAGAGCCTGTCGCTGGGTGCAATGCATACCTTGGACTTTTCTGTCAAGAAATCACCTTTCAATTGCCTGAGCACAATTATTTTGCCACTTCTGTACATCTGTAACTTCCCATGTCTAATTCACTTAATCCCAATTTACAATGGAAAGTGTCACACACCAGTCTAGAAATTTCACAGCAAGTATCCTTTACCCTGCAGAAAACCACCCTGGTACTAAAGAGAAAACAATGGTACTAAAATCAAGATGTTTTTCTCTTTGAGAGTCTGCTGACTGTAGCTGTTTCCTGCTCATCACTGACCCTAAACAGTGATAAGCCATGATTAAGTCATGTTGGAATAATCAGTACTAAGACTCAACATGGTTTAGCCACACATAGAGAAGTGTACCGTCAGTGAAAGGCACTGCTCTACTGCATTGGGGAACCTGCTTCTCTCTTTACCAGCTTCTGGACTATTTGTGTGAGTTTCTGCTCTTTATTAAGCCATCTTGTCTTCATCTCTCCTTTCCCTTAAAACTGCCATCACTGCTTGCTGTTCCATCGTCAAAAAATGCCACCTTCAGCTGTGGGCTTTCCCACTTGCTCCCTTCAGCTAAACCTACCCTGTGTTTTCTTGTGTTTCTTCATGGTCGAGTGTTACGTTACTTGTTTCAAAAAGCAGCCATTACAACCAGCACAGCAGGCAGAGGCGTGGGCTGGGCCATAAGCAATTCCACCTCCAGGGCAGAATTTCATTTACTCTTGTTATTGTCCAGGACATCCAGTCAGCCCTGCTGCCAGGACAAGGCTCCATGAGGCACAGGCTGCACTTACTTACTATCAAATAAAGTTTAAGACAACAAAGGACATCCTGTGTTCCTTTAAAATTTGATTATTACTCTTATGACACATTTATTGGTAGAAAATAATTCTGATAGGTGTTTATCTCAAATTAAAATCAGTTCCCGCAGACTGACACTGATACTCAACAGAGCTGGAATTGCAGCTGTAACATTCAAGAGAACCATCAAGCCCTTCAGGACTTGACTGGCTGCAGATGTTAAGGCATTAACACAACTGGAAAGGGCATCCTGCTTTCACTGAAAAATAGTGGGAACAATCCACAATGTTGTGTGTACTACACAAAGAAAATTAAACTCTTCCGATTAATTCTACATTTGCTAGCTGTTAATACAACCTGATAAACCAGTATTTGTGATGACTAGAGGGACCTAGATGTTAGTGGTGTGCAAAAGAATAAAAAGATAAAGAACAATCTCCTGCACTGCTTTTTAAAACTACAGATCCTTAAGTCAGTGAAAAAAAAACACCTCCTTTTCTGAAAAACACCTCGTTAACAGTTGCTGGAGACCCTAAACAGACTTTTAAGCAACAACGTTTACCAATTATCTACAGTCACATACCTGCTTCGAGGCCATGTAACAGATCTGGATCTTGATCTGGATCTTGATCTAGACCTGAAATAAAAAATTAGGATAAATTACAAGGAAGTCAACTCAAGTAGCAGAGATGACAATTACAACATTGCATGAATTCATATCTACATGTTAAACTTAAAACTGAGTATTAAAAATTTCAGACAACAAATTCATCATGAGAGAAGCCACTATTTCAAAGTAAGGTCTCAAAACTCATGCCCATGAATTTAATTAAGATTATCAGAAACCTTTTAAAGCATGCCAATTTCTAGAAGTTTGCAGCTTTTAAAGTCTGCTATCCAATACCTTTTGGAATATCCTAATTAAAACAAGAAAACAGCAACAAAAATAAAGCACATAACCTTTTAAAGATTAGTACTAATTACCTTGATCTCTTCAAGGAACCCGACCGGGACCGACGGGGAGACACAGACCTAGACCTGCGAGGAGACACGGACCTGGATCTACGATAGGAAGCTGACCTGGACCTGCAAAGCAATCAATTCAAGAGCTGTTGAACTGTAGCTTTTTCTGAGCACAAGAAGGCAACAGAGATAAAAGACAAACTCAAACACACCTCCTACCACGGCTGCGACTGCGTGACCGGGAATACCTTCTTCCTCGGGACCTGGAGCGGGATCTAGACCGGGACCTGGGTTTAGGTTAGAAAAAACAGGTATCAGCAGACAGCTGCAGCAACCAGTGCATGTGAGGCCCTGCTGAAGTCAAAACTCTTTTCAGACAACTAAAGAACTAGCATCTGTCAGTTGGAAAAATGTCTGGGCCTACTTGTCTTGAGAATTTTTACTGCCTAGAAAAATGTTAAAAGCTGAATTACATTGCAGAATTACATTAGAATAGAAAACACTGTAATGCGTATTTAAAATAAACCTTGCAAGTTTGCAGGTCGACCCTCTTTGGCCCAAGGTCTAGCAGATCTAGACGATCTAGAAGTATCTATAGGCGAGCGCTGCATCTAGGTAGGTGTTCTCTTCAATCTAACGACGATCAAACTGACAGCCCAATGAGCCAGGGTGAGGCTTGATTGACGCAAGAAGATTTTTCTAGGTGGGAATGTGGTCAATCTGGTGTTCCTCTTTCTAAACCGGAGGGGGGCCCCAATTGAAAGCCAAATTTACTGTTACGGCGGTCACCGTCTCAAATTTTCTGCCCTTAAAGAATAAGGTGAAGCTACGTGTAGATGGCTCGAGGGGATCTGGCCTCTTATGCTGATCACCTCAAGGTCTAGGAGGATCTTAAGTGTCGGATTTGCAAGGCGCCTCAGCATGAAATCTTAAGGCTCGTGACATTCTGAATCAAGGCGACTGACTCAAACGAAGAAACCTGAAAGGTTTTGACCAGGTTGATTATTAAGATATTAACATTTGATAGAAATAGCAACAAATTGTAATATACACCTATACATTTATTCTAACGTTAAAATTTAAAGAAAACTGGTGTAACATTCTGTTCTTTGCTAACAAGAACTACACAAAAGCGAGCTGGCGAAGCAACGCGGCTGCCCTGGCCCCCCCACGTACCTGCTCCTCCTTCGGCGGCTATAGCGATGACAGTCATAGGCATAGTGGCCTTTCTCACCACACTCGTAGCATCTGTCGTTGGGGTCGAATGGGCGCCGGGCAGGGGGTCTGTCGTAGCGGGAGCGGCGCGGCATCCCTGTGGACACTTCCACTCTAACCCTGGAGCCGCATATTACCCTGCAACAAGTCCATGAAGGCTCTGTATTAAACCGTACAGTCTACGACAAAACTACAAGAATGAGAGAGACCCTCCGATTCTCTCTCAGTAACCTCGGCAAACACGCGAAATGAATACGTACTTCCCGTCAAGTCCGCGGACAGCATCTTCAGCGTCCCGGGGGTCTTCGAACTCCACGAAGGCGAACCCCGGCGGGTTCCTGGCAATCCATACGGTTCTCAGCGGCCCGTAGTAACTGAAGGCTCTTTCCAGCTCACCTTTGCCGGCGCCCGTGCCCAGGTTCCCCACGTACACCTTGGTCTCTGCAGGAGCAGACCGGATATCAGCGCCGGGCCAGGAGCAGGGTCGGGCTCAGTCCCCGCCCTGCCCTCCCACGGCTGCCGCCATCTTGTCCGCGCGGCCCCTTCCCGCCTTCACCGCGAGCGCCGCGCGCCCGGCCGTGCCCCCTCCCCCACGGCCGCTGACGCAAAATGGCGGCGGCGACAACGGCGGCGGCGGCCGCATCGCGTTCCTGCCTTCCTCCCTTCCCTAGCGGGACCCGCCGGCCGCCCAGCTCCGCGCGGTAATCGTCCCTCTCCCAGCCCCGCCTCGACTCCCACCCCGCGCAGCCGCCCGTCGCTTGCTGCCCGCGGGAATGCTCACCGCCTCCATAGCGGCCGTAACGCGACATCCCGACGGCTCCGCCGCCCGCGCGCACGCGCCACCACACGCGNAGCGCTCCTGAATAGGAATTGTAGGCTTGAGTGGGATCGGGAGTACCTTTCCCTGGGAAAGCGAACAGCTAGTCGTACTGCTAGTGCTGCAGCTGATCATCTGCCCAAAGGAAGTAAAACCAGTAAGACCTTTCTGTCTTGGCACCTCTTTTGTGGAAGCAATCCTTGGACACATCCAGTATTGGAGGTGAGATCCTCATCAGCTGGTTCTAAGCCGCCTCAGGAGCACAGGCCAGTGCTTGTTCTTGAGAAGAATTATTACGCAAACTCAGCAGCGTAATATTGAACATTTATTAGGAGAACAAAGGCAAACACAGCTCTGGACGCTTGGCAATTCTGCCACAGGCGCAGTTTCATTCATTTTGCAGTGCACTTAAGTACCTGCTCAAATTGCTACATGTTCATTAAGCCCAGAAAATAATTTACACTTCACTCAACTCTGTTTTCCCAGACCTCTGCCCCCTTCCCGCCATTGTGACGCCTTAGAAATCCTTCAGAAACAAGGCTTCTTTCGGTATTTCTTAATTTGTAGCTGACAGTTTTTTTTGGGAGGTGTGAGCTGAGATAACAGACTTCCTCGGATGCATGTGGTCTTATCTTCTTTGTTTCTTTAAGATGTCCCAGTCTCCGGCTCTTTTTGTCAACTTAAAGACATTTCTTACTATGTATTTATTAATACATCTCCTAAGATATTACAACTATTTTGAACTTACAATTCACCCTAACTTTGTTCCTACTTATCTATATTTTATCTTAACGCTACTTTTACCCAGTACATTATTTATGAATATTGAATTCATCAAAGCCAACATTTTTCATTCACTCATTTCTCACATTTTTAGAGTGAAAACAATCAGATTTGCTCTCCCTCCTTTCTAATAACAAAACTATAACTAAAAGAAAGCAGTAGCTAAATACAGCAGCGTAAGCTATTCCTACAGAATCCCTGTAGTACTGTAGAGACCGAATTGAACCTTCCAGAAAGAAAAATAACAAGAAAAGCACCTCTTTATGCCTGCAAACACGACTATCTCGTTTCATACCCTTTCTGTTTTCTCTGTTAACACTCACAGCATGCTCGCTTTTACAGATTACAGACAAATCACTGAATTAATGGCCAGCGGCTTGTTTGGTTCATCCATAGGAAGTTTTCTATGAGTATTGCTGAAATAGAGCAGTTGTGGGGATGAGTGGGTGTTGGAATCAAGTTTCTCAGCTTCACAGCGGCACAGGAAAGCTTGTTAAAAGCAATTGGACAACCAGGGAGCAAAAATACCTTATTTTTATGTAGCGGATGCACAGAGCGTGCATCTACCCTTGCCCACGGATGAGGCACGGCTTGGCATGTGGAAACTGCAGTCACTGCACCAGCAGGAGCATCCCAGGAGCAAACCCAGCTCCAGAGGGGCAGAAGGCAGCAGGATTGAAGTGCGACATCCCCGACTCCTTGTTTTGCAACGTGGCCTCATCCGTGTAAACTTCTGTGTCATTTATTTGTACCCCTGTAGCTGTAAAACTCCGTATCGGAGCATTTGGTGCTTAACGCGTTCCGGGGGAAGGCGCTCGGCGGCGGCTCCAGGAAGCGGCGCTGCCGCTTGGGTGCAGCTCCCAGGGGCCCTCACCGGGAACGGGAACCGGAACCGGGGCCGGTGAGCGGGGCGGGCCGGGCCGGGCCGGGGCTCCTGCTCCCGCCGAGCCAGGTTGTGCAGTCTCTCCCTGCCAGGAAGGCGTTCCCAGGGAACCTGCGGGAAACAAAGGGGGTGAACTTTTACCTCCAAGGTTTTGTAAGAAGGCAGAGCAATAGATGGAGCGTTGAATACCACGAGAAGGCGTAAGACTACCAGAACAGTGGGGTTTGAGCTTTTGCTGTGAACATTTGAAAACAAGTGAGCTCTGTGGGGAATTACACATCTGCAGCTCTATGCAAACCACTTGAGTGAATGTCTGCTTTAAAAATAAAAGGCAAATTTTCTTAAGACAAACCTTTACCTGGAAGCAAACTCAGGAAAAAGGAGAAAGATTGACTGCATCTGCTGATTGCTCTGGTTGTTTTCTAGGTCCTGGATGTGGGAAGTATGAATGACTGGCAGAGGAAAAGCCCTCTAGACTGGGAAACGTATGTGAACAAATTGGTGAAAGTTTCTGCAGTTGAGAAACATGAATATGAAGGATGGGTTTTAACAGTTGACCCAGTTTCTGCCAGGTAAGTACCAAAGCTTTTATTTCTGTAAAACTAATAACAAGATTTTTAGGAGGAGAAAAGATCCTAAAGCTGAAGCAAACTTATTTGGAGCAAACATGGCATGTTATCTTGTCAAATTGCAGCTTCTGCTGATGGCTGCAGCCTCCTTATCTTCTGGTTTGTACTTCCTGTGCACCTCATCACTGGCTGAGCATGGGAAACTAAAAAGTCCTTGATTTGGAGTAAGCAATGCTTAGCAACAACCAAAATATCAGTATGCTAAGAACGTTATTTTCACAGCAAATTCAAAACTCAGCACTGTGCCAGCTTCTAGGAAAATTGCTAAGAAAATCCACTCTATATCAATACATATCTTCAAGGTGAAAGTTCACAGCTTGCAGCCCAGGCTTCAGCAAATCCAGGTACTCATGCTCAGCAAGTAAAGCTAAGGGAACAGCATATTAAATCACACAGTATTATAATTCCAAATGACTTACTCTTATTTAAAACTTACATATTAAACTATACTATTACCTCTCAACAATCTATGTATTAAGGACTGCTTTTAATAAGATTCCAAACCCAGCTTTACAAAGAGCAGGAATGCAGGAGTGTTTTTAATGCTTTAAGTGTTGAAATGCCTACCCGCTGTCCAGAGTTCTTGCAATGACGCCCTGTTTTCTACTCCAGCCAGACACCCTTAAAGGTGTAGAGGATTCTTTGGAGAGCAAGCAGGGAAAATTGGGCATTGGACAAAAGTGATACCACATCTCTGGTATCTCAAGTGAGTAACTTGGAAACAGGGTTTGAAAGGCAGAATGCACCAGGGAATGGACAGAAATTTGTCTTGTTGCTGCCAGAGCTCTTTGACATCTTTTTGGTTGCAAGCTTGTCCTACAAGAACAAAGGATGGAGGCTGGAAACTAAAACATTCCGTTTCTGATGTGTTTCAGAAGAATTGGTTGTTGCCTCAGCTCTGGAGTAGCTCCAATAATCTCTTGAAGTTTCTTATCATTTTGGTAAGAAAGGTGCATGCAGCTGTGAGTGATTCTAGTGATGGTCCAGGCTGAAATAAAGGTGTATCTCAGTGGACACATCCCAAAAAGTCATTACTTCCACTAATGGTGGCAATAATAAATTAGCGAAGTGCTGGCATCAAGTTCTGGAATTTTGCTTCCCACAAGATGACAAAAATGGTTTCTGATGCTCTTTGTTGATATATGAGGGAGAGATCCTAGAAATATAACAAGCTGCCTTGCTACCTGCATTTTAGGACTTCTGGGATGCAAGTGCCCTTGGGAAGAGACCAGGCTTCTACAGTGTGAGCCTGAACCTGCTGTAGTGTGTTCCTGTTGTATTTGCATTCACAAACTGACAACAGTCATTAAAAAAAATACTCTTTTAGCAATGATCAATAAATATTAATATTTTTTCATTAAAAGGTTCTGGTGTTGTTAGCTGCCTTCAGCATTCAAAGTGCTGCATGTATGAAGGTATCACTGTTTCTGAATGTTGAAAGAACTAGATTCTTCAGCAGTTTTGGTTAGCTGCACAAAAATATTTAGGTTCCCAGCCTTGACTTTATAAGGTACACTTTGCTTTTTTATACTAATGTTCTGCTTCATAGTGTCTAGAGTAGTTTCAATTTCAATACCGCCAATTGCCTGCAAAGCCCCACATCTTTAGTATTTTAAGGGTATAGCAGAATGCTTTTCACAGAAAAATGCTGGGTACTCAGTATTGCCTAAGTGCCTGGGTTAGGCTGATGCTAATGAGCTCTTATCTCCAAAATCTTGGAGACTGCTTCTCAGTCTTCAGTTAAGAACAGGAACTTACACAATCTTATTTCCTTGACAGCATTGTCCTTGCAACATTCCCAGAGAATGAAAAAGTGTCCATATTATTTGTCATGGGCCACGCTGTCCAAGAGGTTGAAATACTGCAAGAAGGGGACAGTGACATGAAGCAGCGCCTTGCTCGCATCTTTGAGCCTAAGGAAAGCCAAGCCTACAGCCCGGAGGAGCTGGAAAAGAGGAAGAATGCCTTGAAGACTTGGCTGGAGACAAACCACATCCCTGTGGCTGAGCAGGGGGAGCTGGGCAGGACGCTGTGCGTGGCGGGGGTGCTGACCATCGACCCCCCGTATGGG
Source organism: Dasyornis broadbenti (assembly GCA_013397935.1). Lineage (NCBI taxonomy): Eukaryota > Metazoa > Chordata > Aves > Passeriformes > Dasyornithidae > Dasyornis > Dasyornis broadbenti. The sequence continues at coordinate 192,828 of VZRN01006386.1, read as the reverse complement.
CCTGAGCAGTGCAGCAGCTCCAACGAGATCATCCTGTCCCGTGTGCAGGGCTTGGTACAGGGCTATCTCGAGAAACAACAGTGAGGTCCTGCTGATAAAAGCATTTGTCTCTAGGAACTGTCCAGTTTTAGGAACTCTACCGGGCATCAATATTCACTATTTGCAGAAATGTGGTGTTTAGGTACTTTTGTCAAATTTTTTGTATGTAAAGGAAGGGATAAAACAAGTATACATGAAAAGCACAAGCATTATTCATGCACTATTTTTATTAGAAGCAAGCTATTGGATAATGCTGATGTATTAACTGATTTATCAGTTTAACTTGTCAGTTTAGTATTTTTGTAACAGTGTTGTGAAAGATAATATATGATAAATTTAAACTCTTTTCCTCTACTTTTAAAATTAGTTTATCTAGTGCTGAAGGCATGTTTATGTGAACTGCATACCAGATTAGTTTCTTTTTTCTTTTTTTCTTTTTTTAAGAAACAGAATTATTAGTTGAACTTCCCAAACCAAATTAAAAAAATGTTCAGAAAGCTGTTTTGTTTTGTTGTTTTTTGTGGTTGGTTAGCTGTTGTTCATTTGTTTTCCCCATGACTTTTCCCTGCTTTGGAACACGAATTACAACATATGTCCAAGTCTGTAAAATTATTAGGGAAGGTTAGCAGGCAAATAGCAGGTTTTAAAACCATTTTCTATCTATATTTGTTATTTTCGAGCAGCAGTGCTTGGAAAACCAGTGTTCTGTAAAAGGAAAATTTGTTGCAATTCAGTAAGTTTGTTTCTTAATGGTTTGTTTCTAATTTATGTCAACACACACTGGAGGAATCATTACGTGATTATTCCTGAGATTATTAATGCAGTGAGGAACATTTAGAGTCCTTATTTATCTCAGTGTATTTGTTCTGCCTTATTAGGAGATAAGCACCAAAATGCATTGGTGTGCTCAAATGCAGCTGAAAAGCCTGGCTAACCCTTGTTCATAAAAGGCTCTCCTCATTCCTGCTGGGACTTATCTAAACTTAGAATCTGTCAGGTTTGTTTTGATTTTTTGTTAAAAACGTCTGCTGCACATCTACTCCTGTGTCTCCCTGAAAAGGCTGGGAGATGCTAAGACATAAAAGCTCCAGCTGCATGTCACAGTTGAGGGGATAGATCAGTGCCTGACCTCCGAAGTTGGTTCGGATGGAACTGAAGTGTGAACCAGCACAAGAGATTTGGAGCAATTTGGGAATGCCTTGTTCCAAGGAAGGCACCGCTCCTGGTCGTGGAGTAAGAACCATGGTCTCAGATCCTCCACTCTCAGCGCAGGCAGAAACCGCGATGGGTCACGCAGGAGGGGTGCAAAACGAAACAAGTGGCTCCCAACTCTGCTCCCACAGGAGCTCTCACTGGGGGCTGGTGGGGGCGAGGCTGTGCCCAGGAGGAGCTCAGGGGCGACCCATGGCTCACGTCGCCGTGGGCCGCCATGGCAACCTACCGCCAGGCCGCGGCCGCGCGGGAAGTAGTTCTCGCGAGAGCAGCGCGCGCCGAGGCGCGGGGCCGGGCCGGGTCCCGTCCCGTCCCGTCCGGTCCCGTCCCGTCCCGTCCTGCCCCGCCCCCCGCGCGGCGCGCAGGCGCAGCGGCTGTTCCTCTATATAAGGGTTGCGCCTGCCTGGGCTCGCGCTGTCGGCGGAAGGATGTCGCGATACGGGCGCTATGGTAGGGACGGCGGGGAGCCTGGGGCGCCGAGAGTCTCTAGCGCGGGCTAGGGGGACTCAACTGCTGATACGGGGCGAGGGGAAGGGGGAGGGAAACGGCGGCGTTCGTGCTGCTCTGGCTGTGGGAGAAAGTGGCCGTTCCCTCAGGCGGCCGCTGAGAGGGAGGGCGGCGGCGGGGAGGGGGTTCTTGGGGGCGCCTGTCGTGGCCGCGGGGTCTGGGGGAACGGGCGGGGCCCGGCAGGAGCACTCTAAGATGGACGCGGTGTCAAAGATGGCGGCGGAGAGGGGGCGGGGGAGGGGAGGTGAGGCCGCGCGCGCGGCACTGACATGGCGGCCGCGTGTCCCCCGCAGAGACCAAGGTGTACGTGGGGAACCTGGGCACGGGCGCCGGCAAAGGTGAGCTGGAAAGAGCCTTCAGTTACTACGGGCCGCTGAGAACCGTATGGATTGCCAGGAACCCGCCGGGGTTCGCCTTCGTGGAGTTCGAAGACCCCCGGGACGCTGAAGATGCCGTGCTTGGCCTCGATGGAAAGTACGTGCATGCTTGGAACTTCTTGAGTGCCACAGTCCCCGATCTCCCTACCCCACACCAATCACGGATTTCTCATGTTCGATGCTTGAGTACATCAGAGAAGAACATTCCTTTGGCTAAAAGCTACTGTATTTTTCAGGATAATATGCGGCTCCAGGGTTAGAGTGGAAGTGTCCACAGGGATGCCGCGCCGCTCCCGCTACGACAGACCCCCTGCCCGGCGCCCATTCGACCCCAACGACAGATGCTACGAGTGTGGTGAGAAAGGCCACTATGCCTATGACTGTCATCGCTATAGCCGCCGAAGGAGGAGCAGGTACGTGGGGGGGCCAGGGCAGCCGCGTTGCTTCGCCAGCTCGCTTTTGTGTAGTTCTTGTTAGCAAAGAACAGAATGTTACACCAGTTTTAACTCTTAATGTTGTAAGTCAACAGGTGTATATCACAATTTTTTTTTTTGCTAATACATATAAAATGTTAATATCTTAATAATCAACCTGGTCAAAACCTTTCAGGTTTCTTCGTTTGAGTCAGTCGCCTTGATTCAGAATGTCACGAGCCTTAAGATTTCATGCTGAGGCGCCTTGCAAATCCGACACTTAAGATCCTCCTAGACCTTGAGGTGATCAGCATAAGAGGCCAGATCCCCTCGAGCCATCTACACGTAGCTTCACCTTATTCTTTAAGGGCAGAAAATTTGAGACGGTGACCGCCGTAACAGTAAATTTGGCTTTCAATTGGGGCCCCCCTCCGGTTTAGAAAGAGGAACACCAGATTGACCACATTCCCACCTAGAAAAATCTTCTTGCGTCAATCAAGCCTCACCCTGGCTCATTGGGCTGTCAGTTTGATCGTCGTTAGATTGAAGAGAACACCTACCTAGATGCAGCGCTCGCCTATAGATACTTCTAGATCGTCTAGATCTGCTAGACCTTGGGCCAAAGAGGGTCGACCTGCAAACTTGCAAGGTTTATTTTAAATACGCATTACAGTGTTTTCTATTCTAATGTAATTCTGCAATGTAATTCAGCTTTTAACATTTTTCTAGGCAGTAAAAATTCTCAAGACAAGTAGGCCCAGACATTTTTCCAACTGACAGATGCTAGTGGTGTGTTTTTTGTTGTTTTGTTTTGTTTGGATTTTGGTTTTTCTGTTTTTTTTGTTTTATTTTTAAATTCTCTTTTTAGTTGTCTGAAAAAAGTTTTGACTTCAGCAGGGCCTCACATGCACTGGTTGCTGCAGCTGTCTGCTGATACCTGTTTTTTCTAACCTAAACCCAGGTCCCGGTCTAGATCCCGCTCCAGGTCCCGAGGAAGAAGGTATTCCCGGTCACGCAGTCGCAGCCGTGGTAGGAGGTAAGGCTCTGGCATCTGTGTTTTCATTCTTTTTCTTACTCCTCCCTTTGGGGGCCCCTAGCTTCTTTTTCGATAGTTGCTGTGAAAAGCACCTTGTAGTGATTGGGTTGGTTTTCACTTTGTTTTCCAGATCCAGGTCAGCTTCCTACCGCAGGTCTAGGTCGATGTCGCCTCGTAGATACAGATCATTCTCACCTCGCAGGTCCCGCTCTGGTTCTCTAAGAAGGTCAAGGTATGTGTTTGCTGTTAAATTCACAGCATTGTTGAAGAGCACAGAACTTGAAATATCAAGTGTCTATATATAGCATATATAACATAAACAATAAGTTTGTATTTTGCAATGCATGTGTTTGTGGTGTTACATGCCTAAGAGCTCTAAATACTTTCTTTATGTTAAAAATCTAAGCATGTAATTACAGAAGCAGTACAGAAACTGCTATTTTTAAGACTTTTTTCCCTAATATTGTACCAAAGTTTATGGCTTTGCTCTATGGTTGAGGTTTCCAAATTCACCTTGAAGTGTACAGGGTGTAATTGCTTAGTCAAGTAAGACTCGGGTTTTTTTACATGGATGGCACAACTGACCAAAGGTATACAGCCTTTTAATAATAAAAGTTACTTCTGCAAAACTAACAGTCCAGTAAAATTCTTGATCTTCTGGGACATTTACAATAACTGATCTGTATCTCAGCTGTATGAAGCATGTAATAGTAGAGCTTTCATTGCTTTTTCCCAGATCTAGGTCCAGATCACGTTCGAGGTCCCGGTCTGTTGTATGGCCTCGAAGCAGGTGAGACGTTTTAATTCGAACCAGTAATAGTTTTCGTGTGGTGTTTGGTTGTGGGTTTTGTTTTGTTGTTTTTTTGCTTGTTTTTCTTCTTCCCTGGGGAATTTGTCTGGAAGGAGTTAAAGACTTCCCAGCAGAGCAGTATTTGCCCTTAATAATTTATGCCTTTTCACAGACAAAAGTAGTGATGTATAATTCAAGGTCTGTGGAGAGAGTTTTTAAAAACAAGTTAATTTTTAGGTACGGTAGTAAATTGAGGATGGTCTCGTGTGCTGCCTGTTACTTAGCCCATAGTACTAAGTAACAGTCCTGGGTGTTTGTGAGCAACTCCATCTTCTGTAGTGGATCCAGTAAAAAGTTCCTTGTTATAGGGGTGGAACGGGGACAGACAGTGGCTCAGGACAGTGACCAGGAACGTTTCAGAAGTTAGTAATATTTTATTTAACATGTGCCAACAGTGGCCATGTAGTATTTCCCTAAGTTAATAGGCTGGGTAAAGGTGAATCTTGATTACGCTTCAAAAACAGTTCTGAGCACAAATAGAGAAAAAGCATCTCACTTTCTTAGCCAAGTCTGTTGACCTGAGCATTCTGATGTTGAGCGATCGCCTGAATTCTGACACTCCAGGAAGACAAATATTTTTTAAGGAATGACAAATATTTGAGTTGATAAAGTAACATAATAAATGTGGGAGGAAAGTCTCACTGTTTAAGTAGATTTTAATTCCTAAGATAAACTGGCAGTAGTTTACTCATTAGTAGCCAGTTATTGATGCAAAATCTTTATTGTGCTTGAATAAAATTGGTATTGGGAACTTGAGCTGAAGAAGGCACAGGCTTTTAAGCACACATGCTTACTTGTGGCTGATTCCAGGCTCTTAATGTGCTGTTAAAATATTTTCTAAGATGACACTTGAAACTATTCTTCCATTTAGATAAGGGATACTTGCAGGTAGGAAGAAGTATCAGAGTCTGGTCTCGTGTTTTGTGAAACTGGTAGCTGAAGCTTTGCTGGGGAGCTTCTGTGCTTGCACTCTTGTCTTTGATAAGTGGGGTCTCTTTGATAAGAGCTAAAAGATTCTCTTGAAATGTTCTGAGGAAAGCCTGCAGCACCAGAGCCTTCCCTCTGATTGGTGCTGCTGTGTGGTGTGAATTTGCTGTTGCTAGTGTAGCTAACTCATTATATTTGCATGCCCACTGGCTGCTTTGCTGAGCTTTATTTTTCTCCTGTTGTAGGTCTGAGTCTCATGGTAGATCTAAATCTGGCTTACCTGCTAAAAGGTGAGCGTTCAAAATACAAGTGCCACTCAGTTGGATCTTGTTTTGGTTGGTGGGGGTTTTTGTGGGGTTCTTCGGTTTTTCCCTCAAGATCTGTTTGGATCAGTATTTCAGTTGCATGTGGAAGAAGATTTTCTGTTGTGGGGCCTTTTTTACTTTACATAGCTGATTTCAAAAACATTTTTTTTATACATTGTTTTTATGGGGTTTTTTAACAACTGATTTTTTTGTGGGTCAGTAGGCAATTCTTCCAGGATTTTGCATACATTATGTTTTTGACTCATAATCACAAAAAATATTTTTGACAGGATTTGGGGCATATTTTCTCCTATGTTCTCAAATGTCTGTAGTTCTCTCCCTAACTCTGCTTGATCCACTGCTCCTGCTTTTGCAGGGTTACTGTAATTTACAGCAGCTTTGAAGCTGTGTGTTCTCTTTTCCTGAGGGCTCCGGCTTCCAGCATTTTTCCTTCTCATGTGCAGCTTCTTGCTTAAAGTAACTGGGTACATTGCTACCAGCAGTGTTAATGCATGTAACATCATCAAATTGTTCTGGTTTTAAATGGTCAGAAGTGGTTTCTGAGAGTATCCAAGTGTACCAAACCACATTGTTTTGTATGTTTTTGAACAGCCGCTCAAAGTCCAGATCACCATCTCCAAAGAGAAGGTAGGAATGTCTTAAAACTGGAGTCTGTCCTGTGATTAAAATAGCATTAGACCTGGACCTCTTCCTATAGAAGTTAACTTGGGCAAGGATAAAAGCTCAGTTTTTTTACTTGCCTACATCTGCAAACTGTGAAAAGTTGAATTGTTGTGGGCATTTCCTGCTGCTGGTAGTCAGAATGTTATGGTAGTCAGAATGTTATGATAGTAACTCTTAAGGAAACCTACTTTAACAAAATGTTCCTGAGGAATTTAGAATGTGGGGAAGCAGTGAGTTAATGTAAGGTGGGGGAGCAGAGCATGAATATGTTGTAGGATTAAATTCCTGCTGTTGACTCCTGCTGGCTCAGGAGTTGCACAGCTGCGAAGCTGTGCTAGGCACCATGAAGTAAGAAGTTTTCCTATGTTACCCCACAAGTACATGCTGGAATTGGGATTTCTGAGCAGGCTTGATATCCACTGCAGCTCAGCTCTCTTAAGTAGTCTTCAGCTTTCACGTTTAAAGCAATTTTTAACTTACAAAAGTGTAAAATACGACACTTCTTTCATTATTTGAGAACTGTAAATGAAAAGAAGGGGCAGTACTCCTGAGCAGAGGAAGCCTGGGGTAGCATTCACAGTTTCTGTTGGTTAGGGATTTATTCTTAATGGTTTGTTTTTGTGTTTTTTTTCCCTTTCAGTCACTCACCGTCAGGAAGCCCTTAAAGGAATGAAAGTCCTAAAAGAATGGGTTCAAATTTCAGAAGTTTAGTAAAAAAACTATTTTGTTTACATTATAAGGGGTTTTGTGATGTAAGGGCTTAGTCCTAGAAGGCTGTTTCTATTGACTAGCAATTGGCATGAATCTCTTACCTTCTAAAAGTCTTATTAGCAGACTAATACAAAATTCTTCTGTTGTGTTCATGTCTGTGATCTGAAAATGTTGGGCTTTTTTTTTTTATTGGTGCATTGAAATAAACTACATTTCTAACTAAGAAATAAATTGTGACAAACCCTGCTGTTTGTATTTGGGATGGGGAAGCAGGCTGTACATGCCTCTGTTGTGAAAAGCAGTGGGCAGGCTGGGACAGGTGCGTGTGTGCCTTCATCCCTACAGAGCACCAGTTAGAGGGAAAAGGTACCAGTGCCAAGTGTTATTCCTGCTGTTCAGGCTGGAATGTTACAGGGATCCATACCTTGTGTTATTCCCTGCACCACCTCAAAGCTTTGGGGAGGGGGGGCAGAAAATATCTCTGGGGATGCTTGTACACCCAGTGATTTGACTTACAAAAATGTCTAGAAAGATAAACTGGAACATAAACACAGACTGGAAGAAAACAATGTGTGAATACTGTCCTGTCATGACCATTAAAGGACCAGGGAACTTCTCACCTGAAGGTATTTTAAATACTTCTGGAATGTAAACTATTGAAGTAAACGTTTTTAGAAATCTTGTTTTAAATTGTGGTTGTCCAAATAGTATTATTTTGTGATACTTACATAAAGTGGCAGTTCTGGTGCAAAAGGTAATATATTTGCATGCCATTTTTAGGAGATTTGAGGGGTTTTGTGGAGATGACAGGTCCTAAGCACAACCTGCAGGTCATGTTTAAGGAGCAGGATTTGTGGGGAAGTGAGAGCTCAAGTTCCTCCTCCCAAGTCTGCCTGCTTCTATCTTGGCAGTAGAAGTGTACCCAGGGAAGGGCTGCTGTCCTGGTCTGTGGTTGCTTTGGGAAACCAGACTCCCCATCTTGCCCATGCAAAGATTTAATAAAATAGTGCAGGATATTTGCCAATTTGATTTATCTTCGCAGCTGATAATGGCTGTTATCAGAATAGTAAGGAAATTGGAGTGCCAGATAATTTGACTTAAAAGTCTTCAGATTTCTGCAGCTGTGCTGGTTGTGTCTGGGACACAGGTCTTCATAGGTAATAGAAGGCTGGGTGCCAGAAACTGGGTAATTCAGGGCTGTTGTCATTGCTGAGCAGTGTGCAGAGTTAAAGCTTTCCTGCTGCTCACCCCACCTTCCAGTGAGGAGGTATAAAACTCCTCCCATTCATGTATTTTTTTTTTAAAAATCAAACTCCAACCAATGTCACTTCCTCCACTCATTCCTCAGGCTGCAGGATCCTAGATCAGACTGGGAGTAGAGGCAGTGTTCACTCTGGTTTTACTATGAAAGGTGACAGCCCCATCCTGTCACTTAAGGCACTTGATATTATTTGAGCAGCTTGGCCACAGCACTGCTCACTACTGCAATTAAGCGACGGCAAATGGAGGAAATAACAGTTCATTATTACTACAGCATTTTGCCACACTGGAGCAGTCCAGTCCCCAGAGCAGGAGTTTGGCTAAAAGTTTCCAGAAGTGGGACTTAGTCCCAGCTCTGCAGGGTGGCAGGAGGACTGTCCCTTACCCCAGAGCAGGTTAACAATTAGCGATGCCCAAGAACTCATTTTTAGTGTACTGCAGCAGTCCCATTTAGCAGTTTTACTTCTTCCCAGTGCAGGAAGGGCTGGAAAAGCCTCGTTTCAGGGAAAATGTTGACACTCTCCTGCAGTTTTACTGTGTCAACAGAAGACCCTGCACTGATCCAACACTGCACTCTGATTGATCCAGTACAGTCTCCTCACCCCCAGACACTGCCCAAATTTCAGAACCTCCTGACACAAATTAAAAGGTGCTCACCTTTATAGGGGCTTTAGGTTGAACTGTAAGGCAAGGATCCCTAGTCATCCAAATCTGCCTGCCTCAGTAAAGGTGTGGTCATAATGCAGAGGTGAGTTTAAACCAATGTGGGAGCAGCTCCCTCTATCACATGCTGCCTCCAGACATGACCATTACAAGAAACAGCTGGCTAGCAGGTATTTGTGTGACCAGAAAACACAACTGCCAGGGTACAGTCCCAGGGGAAAACACTTTCTTACTTTGAGGTTTCTACTCCTTCGGGAAGATGCCACTTTCCCATTTCCCAGAGTGTACTGCAAGCCACCCTACTTTCAACAAGCGAGCAAACAAAAAAAAAACCCCAAAACTGTCAACAGCGCAATTGCCAACTTGTTCTTCCAGCAGTCAGTGCAATGTTTTGGACCAGTACATGGAGACACTGATGTTAATTGGTGAGGCAGCAGTGCTGGGTGATTGCTTACAGACAGCTGTTTTGATGTCACTGTGTGGTAACAAGTTTGACAATCATCCCAATGATACGAGATCCACGGGGGCACATGCATAAATCCATACTGGGATTCTTGATTTTATCCTGAAGCAGCTGGTCCAGCTCACAGCGCAGCTCCTTCACCAGCTCGGCCACCTAACACATATGGTAAAATACAGAGGGAAGTGTAAGGCTCATCTCCAGCAGAGTTCTGCAGCACTCCCTGGATGATCCCTCCTTTTCCTCACCTGGTGAGAGGCAGCCACAAACTGTATCCAGCCATCATCCAGGGAAATGACAAAGTCACCCTTGAGCAGCTGTATGTGCACCTGGCCACCCCCAAGCAGCACCAGCGGGTACACAGAGACCATGCTGCAGTCCCGGATGAACACGCGGCTCGTCTTGATCTTCTCATGGTACACCAAATACGGGCTCTCAAAGTGCCTGGTCTGGGACAGGGACACAGCAGCCTTGTTAAGAGTGACACAGCTCTTCCTGCCTCCTCCACACAGGCCTCCTCTGCCTCTCCTATAGCTGCAATGAGCAGCAACTGTGCCTAAAGTGCACCGACATCACTAACAGACCCTCTGACCAGTAAAAGCTGCCAGTAACTTTGCCAGTTATCCCTTGCTCCTTCCCACTTTGCACATGAGAGATCAGCTACTTCTTCAGTGCTGCCTCAGACAAGGAAGCAAACCAGGGTGTGTCCCTGAATTATTTGCCAACAAATCATCAATACTGAGGAGAAACCAGAGGAGTATTGCAGCTGAAACTTTACTTCACAGGTGTAGCTTAAGAAAACACAAATGTGGGGGTTATTCAACCACTATTTCCACTCCAGAGGCTGGAGTTTATCTCTGTGCCTATGAGGACACTCCTAACTCAGGAATACACCATTATTTACAATCCTAACACAGGAGGGTTTAATCATTAAGATCTTTTATTTTAAACATCAGTAGGGACCCTCACTGTAATTTGAAATACTCATGCAAAGGTGATTTCTTTCATAAAAAAAGAACATGCTTTGCAGAAAAAGGAATCCTGACCTGGTAATTCACAGATGAAGGATGAATATGAACATAACCATCATTTTTAGTAACAAACTTCAGCTCTTCTGCTTTTGGTTGCATTTTGACTGCTCCTGTACTGGTCTTCTGATATTTACCCTCTGGCTTTTTCACCTGTATCGTAAGAAAAAAGGTTATAAAAGACTGCTGCACCAGAAAACCTTTTAACATTATGTTTTAAATTTTTCAAAAATTGAAATTCTGTAGTAGTAATATGTCAGGTCACTACAGACAGGTATTACACTCCAGTTGCTGTCTAACCCTGACTTCCTTTGTAACCTCAGCCTTCTAAAAAGCTATAATTTAAAGTAGCTTCTCAACATTTGCTGCTGGCTTCTGTCTGACACTGCAATCAGCCTGTAGGAACAGCAGCAGTCTCGTGCAATACAAACTGGAGCTCTGCTCCAGTCTCTGACAAAATAAGCAGCAAACTTTGGCAACCTAAGCCAGGCTCAAGGCTGCCACACTGAGCCCAAATGAAAGCAGGGTGTGTGAATATGCTAGAAGAAGGAAAAATGAAAAAACATTCTTTTACCTGGACAACATTAGGATACAGTGCAGCACACAACATAGCTGAGATCAGCTTGATGTTCTCTGCATTCGAATTTGCCTGTGAAATCAATAGGGGACGATTAGGGATCCTACAGTTCAGTGTGTAAAGGTGAAGGCCTGCTCTGGGAATGACTGAATTCCTGAAACTGGTTCACTCTGACAGCTGCACTCCTGTGCTTTATATAGAGGAGGACAAGTCACTGCTTCTGAGGTCTCAGGCTAGACCTGGGCTGTGTTCCCCCCAGTTATCAGTGGAGCAAATTGGCCACCACTATCCTGGTGCAGTTAGTGCCCAGCTGAATTGTTCCCTGACATCTGGCTACAAAGTGGCTTGCACCTGAGAGAAAGCAAGCACAAGTTGTCCCAATGTACAGGAAGATCTTACAACTACCAAACCCCTGATCATCATGCAGTCCCAGGAGATCTCTGGCCCTGGTCTTTCTGAAGACTGCCCATATGAAAAACTGCAGCAGCATTTTGAAGCGCTGAAATGCTGTGAATTACCTCCTCTCCTGTGGCATCCAACACGCCATCGCCTCCTTGGGACCACTTCTTCTCAATATCCCTGGCTTTCAATCCCTCCTTCACAAAGCCAATGTCAGAAAGCAGCTCTGCAAACTGCCTCTTCAGACTGGCAATTTCCTACAGACAGACAGGGCTGTGATGGCTGCCACATCCAGCAGGAAGAAGCTGTCCTAACTTATTTCTGTCACTGGGACTCTGCCAGTCCCTGTGCCAGGCCACAAACGCTGACTTACCTGAAGAACTCTTCCTGACAGGAAGTTCTCCCTGCAGTAGTTGTAGCTTGCTTGAGAGCCCTCTTTGATACTTAAACGCCATCCCTAATCGAGAGGATGGGAAGAAGCCTTTAATGAAATATTTCTGCTTGAATTTCAAACACATCACAAAACCCTGAGAGAGGCCACTGAGTTTTAACTCACCTTATAGGCCTGGAGAAGAGCCAGGTAGTCACTGTTTCCTACTGCAAACTCCAGCTTCTTTTTGTTTGCTTCTTCCCTTTTATCCCATGGTGACACCTAGACAGGCAGTAACGGATATTAGTGAATTCTTCCCTTTACCACTCAGACAAGCCACTCTAGAGCTACATGGCACATAATCTTTGGTGTTTTCACAGCAGCTCACAGATCAGAATGCAAGTTTTCCCTGTGGATAACCAAAAATATGAGGCATTCAAAAAAGCACCTGATTCAAAAAGCCAAAGTGACGCTGAAGACAGCAACTGAGATCCAAACTGAGCTCTGCATTTACAGCTCAGACATGTCAGTTCCATCATTATCACTGTTTCACAATTTCTATTACCATTAATTTTCACACCAAATTCAGACAAAATGTCTGCACTTCTTAGCTAAAAATTGAAAATAATATTCACTTTTCCTACTGTCTATAAATACCATTCTTGCTGCTGCCACATGGTTTTGAGCTTCTGCTTATAACTGGACTGTTTTAACAAGCACTGAATTAACAAATAAACAACGTAGGCTGAAAAGAAGCATTAACATACTCAAGTGTAGCATGCTGCAAGTCACAACAGCATTTTGCTGCTTCACAAAAACAGCCCTTGGGTTAAGGATACTTACAAAAGGTGACTTAAAGGCCAGGCTGGCTGCTATAGTTAGTGCAGGGTCCAGGCAGCGGAAAATGGTTCCAAACAGCATGAGTTTGCCAATCCTGACATCCACAGGCAGCGAAGCCAAGTGGTATCCTAGAGGGGTGAGCTTTTCATCCGGAGTTAACGCTCCCAGGTCTCGCAGTCGCACCTTTGATGCCTGCAAAGACTCAGTCCTAGGCGGCTCAATCAGTCGTGATAAGACAGAGTGAAGACTCTGCTCAGAAAACATCTCCAGAATCTTAATTCTTAAGGAGGGCGAGGGAAAGGTTAAAAATAAAAAAGGAAGAAAAAAAGCAGCTTAGTTCCATACACAGAAACAAAACCTAAAGATAAAAACAAAGCAAGGTTTTGTAAAAACAAAATGAAAAAACACGCCAAATAATGAAAACGTGCTTTGAAGAGCACACTCCCTAGAAGAGGGTCTGTAATGCAAAGTTGAAGTCAGGCAGCAATGTGGAATATTGTCTGTAAGAACAGATTTCTATTCAGCACACTAAGGTTTGAAATAAAGTTTTTACTGCAAAAGTACAATTTGTGCCGCTTTGTTTCCTTGTAGAACAATGGGGTGCACAGTGTGCAGCAGGGATAGGGAGGCCTCTTCCTTTAACGTTTGCATGATGAAGGTGCTTGATGTGGGTTGTGGCAGGTGCTCCGTGCAACGAAGAACATTCTGCACACTGTCTTTTTCAAGAAATAAAGCAGCTCACCTGAGACAAAGCTGCTCCAAGGGCACTCTCTGTATTTCTGGCAGCTGTTGTTTTACAAGCTGATGGTTGTAGTGGTGGCTGCTGAAGAGATGGAAGCAGACGCCCGAGGCCACACGTCCTGCCCGCCCTTTCCTTTGCAGAGCATTGGCCTTGGACACAAAGGTGTCCTCCAGACTTTCCATTCCTTTGCCTGGGTCATATCTACAGGAGAGCAAGAGACAGGCTTATATTCATAGAACCATGGAATGCTTTGGGTTGGAAGGGACCTTAAAGATCATCCAATCCCAATGGGCTCCTGCCACATGCAGCAACAGTTTCCACTGGACCAGGTTGCTCAGAGACCTGCCAGCATGGCCTTGAACACTTCCAGGGATGGGGCAGCCACAACTTCTCTGGACAACTTGATTCATTGCCTCAACACAGTAAAGAATTTCTTCCTAACATCCAATCTAAACCTGCCCTCTTTCACTCTGAAGCCATTTTACCCCTTTTTCCTATCATCTGCCCTTGTAAAAAGTGAGTATTCATGAGTGCACAGAGAACAGGCTGGTGGTGAAGTAGGCAGATGCTGCCAACTTCTCTATGGATACAATTCCCACCCTTGCACTTGGATCTGAGTTTAGACTTGCTTTCTGCACCTTGTAGCAGCTTTCTACAGACCAAGTTTCTTTCCAGTTTTTCCCAGCTCTTTGAAAAGCTCAAGGCATAAAACAGTCTCCCAGCTTACAAAATCCCAAGGAATGAATCCCAGTACCTTTTCTCTTTCATTTTTCCAGAGTCAATCACATAGACCACATCATCGATGGTGACAGATGTCTCTGCAATGTTAGTAGAGATGATGATTTTCGTAACTCCAGCAGGAGGCCTGAGGAACACAGATTGCTGTTCTTCACTGGACAGTGAGGAATGAAGAGGATAAACAACACACCTGCAAGAACAACAGGACAACATGCTCGGGGCGTCTCCAGCCTTTTTCCTCTCAGGAACAATCTGCCTACACACACTTTTGCCTCTCTAGTGCTAGACACTGTCCAGAGTGCTACTTCTCCTTGTAACAATCTAAGGCCAAACACAACCACAACTGAATGTAACTCAGAAAACATTCTAATACAACTCAAGGGCTGAGATGAAGTTTCATCAGCCTGGACCATGCAGAGCACAAAATGGAAAGCACTCCTCTCTAGGGTCTCCAAGAATTTCAACCACTGACTTTCCTGAGCTGAGGAGGAAAAACAAAAAGAGCGAGCCGACATGATAGTAGAAAAGGAATTACCCTGGCTGGAGTCAGCTCACACATTCAATAACCTTTATTTATCCTAGGATAAAGGTAGGCTTTGTGCAGGAAATGGCTCTTCATTTATGGGTAAAGACTGACAGTTTTGGAGCTTTTCTCCCTTACCTCTTGCTGTGCCTGTTATTAAAAAGAGCATTAGACTGAAGCTGCTCATAAAGCATCTTGATTTCTCCTAGGCCAGGCAAAAATATCAACACAGCACCTATATATGTAGATACAAAAAAAAAAAAAAAAAATCATCAACAGAAAGGACAGCATGAGATATTATTAATGTACAATTATTGTACAAAAAAAAAAACCCCACACAGACTGTAATGGTCCTTCACAAAAGACTTTCCAAAGTAGACAATTTTCTCACTTTCGCCCTCCCACGTATATTACAAGCTTTGTAACTCAACTAGAATTTTTTTTCAAAAAGAGTTAGTATCTACAGAAACTCTGCATGCAAATCATTAGCTTTGGGCTGTCTAAGAAGCTTCCAAGAATCTTCTTTTGTTTATCTCCCACGGACAATGAAATTACCTGGGGGGTATGAATGTCTGCCAGCAACTATCCATTCCAGCAAGGCTTCAATTAATTCTAGATTAACTTTGTCCAAGTCCATGACAGACATTGTTTTCAACACTGTCTTGCTAACCCCTGGGAAAAAAGAAATTAAACACACAGTAAACCCATCTCTTGTAAAAAACATCTGTGGATGTATGGAACCAGTGTGGCTGCACAACCAGTCACAGTTTAAAGAGCACCTGGCTTAGACCTGAAGAGAGATCCATGCTGTGCCTCAAACAAAGCTGCTTCAGCAAGAACAGATACAGAGACAAAAGTGGAACTAATAACGCATCTGAAAAGGGACAGAAAGAGACAGTAGCTGAAAATTGTCCATTTTCAGATGCTAAAAACTGGTTTCAGCCAAGACAGCTTGCTGTAGTTTCATAGAACAATGGGGTCTCTTTTACCTTTTTCAAACTGGCAGCAAGTTCCTCATCTAGAACTTCAGAAGTGTAAATCTCTGAATTGTACACAAGCATTCAACATACAGTAGTATGTGCTAATATCCCACGTTGTCTGTGTGCCAATTTATTAAATTGAAGAAGGAGCTCACCTTTATATCGTGTAAGGAGCTGCTTCAGAGTTAATTTCTGGTCTGGGTCTGAATCTCTGACCACTGTGTCAGTGGCTTCCAGAAGGCCAGCACGTCTCAGGTCCTCCTCTACTTCTTCAAATGCAGTTCTTTTGTGTCTCACATTTTGTTCTTGCTTTACCTTCCTCCTGTAGGGACTGCTGTCCTCTAAAACATACCTGGACAGCAGAACATTTGGTGGTGTGGAAAGCAGCCTAACAGTCTCCTTCTAATAACTAACTACTGAAATAGGGTATCAAAAATATTTTTTAGCAGGTCTGAGAGGAACTTTTTATAAGAAGGTTGCAAAACTGTAGACAATATGAAGATCTATGTGCTTTATTAGAACTCCAAGAGTACAGGTGATGGGGGAGATCTGAGAGAATCTACTTTTCAAATACATGCACAGAACTGCTCCAGTCTCAAGGTCAAAAGCACAACGTCAACCTCACCACCCAAATACATCTGAGAATATATGAATTTCACACCTTGTCATTGCTATCACATCTTCCAGAAAAAACTGGTCCACAGGAAACGTTCGACCTGAAAGAAAACATGAGAATAAATCTATCTACACGTGCCACATGTGTAGAAAAAAAGGAAAAAACCCAAAGATTATTGTAATTTTATATGGGTTATTATGACATACACTGGCTTCACAGCTCCCATCGGCACTGCTCTTCCTCTATGCTACTCTTCAACAAAATTTCTGACAAGGACAAACAGTGGGTGTTTTCCAAGCATGCAGTGTTCAAGGCCAGGCTCGATAGAGCTTTAAGCAACCTGGTCTCATAAAAGGGCATCCCTAACCATGGTAGGGGGTGAAACCAGATGACCTTTAAAGTCCCTTCCATCCCAAACCAATCTAGGATTCTACGGTAACATGCACTTACACAGTAGGAGAAGAGTACGCTTATGGGAACACATCCATGTTCCTCTCATGCTTCATATAATAACTCAGCAATTTAAAAGGCACATTTGGCTAAATGTGTACACATCCACTGGATCCTCTCACTCATCCTTTTTCTACAAGGATACAGAAGAGTCTTCAGCTGTGGTGAAACTAACCCAGGGAACCATGTCATGCACACCACATAATCCTTGTCTTCTGAGGAGGGAAATTCTGATGGTATACAGACAGCACAAAAATGTCAACATTTCCAAGTCTCTTCTAAATTTCATCAGTCTTTCTCTCTAAGCCCTTGGAATCGTATTTCTTGTATACATCCTCATCTTGAATTCAGAAACACTTTGCAAGAAGAAATACTGAAAACAAATCTCTAAAACAATGAATGATGATAAAAATGAATGGTTTTCACCTGGTATGTTAATGATTGGACAGGAGCGAAAGTATTGAGAGAAAAGCTCCGCATTCAGGGTGGCACTCATCAGTATAATGCGCAGGTCTGGCCTCTGAACCATTATATCCTTCAAAACCAGCAGCAGGAAGTCACTGAAGAAAACAAGCAAAAGAACACTTGAATTTCTTCAGTGTTAACTTTCAGAGTCTCTGTTTTTCTCATTCTGTCATTCTGTCCACCTTCCTGGTATTTCCAATGGCACAGCAACACCATCACAGAAGCATCAGCTTCTCAAAATGGCCTAGTGGAAGGCAATTTGCAAATCGGACTGTTTTTCAGTTGTCCCTTATTGGAGTGCCAGGATTACTTAGCAAAACCATTTAAACAACAAAAAGCTTTATAAATTACTTACATTAATCACAACACAAGAACATCAGATAAGAAATTAAAGTAACAGATGAGTCCTTTTGGCTCCTCTTCTTCACTGGAAGAGTTACTCAAACTTACCCACTCTTCCCTGCTCACTGTATTCTTCCCTATATATTTATAGTTTTTGTGGCATGACTGGAAGACTGGCTTGAAGTGATTTTAAATGAGAAGGAAGAGGAATCCTTGAGAGACACAAGCTATTTTAAGAGGCTAAAATATCACCTGAGATGCAGAATAACAGGTAACAGACAAAGCCTCCTGGAACTCCACTGCACTGTGGCGTTTGACATGGAAAACAAAGCAAAGGATGCTCGCCACTTAGTTTACAAAGATACTGACAGACATTCTCCTTTGCCTGTGATCAGCAGGTAAGTGGGGTAAAACTGCAGGAGGCTAGAGCAGGATAGGATGAGACTGTCTAGAACCAGTAAAATCTACAGACTAGAAGGAAATGTGAGCACTTGTCTCTTGCTCTGCTGAAGCCTGCATCAGGAGAAAAAATTCACCAAAAGGCAATGTGAAGAATTATGATATTTGATAAAAGTTGAAATAAGGGAAGTATAAGAAACAGACAGCTCTGGTTAAAAAGTTACCTAACGCTCCAGCCCTATCCAAAACCTCTTTGCAACACCACTGCAATGTGAGGGCACATGGGAGAAACAGCAATTTATGAGAGATGTGCTTTCTCACAAGCTGCTGCAACACAATTTCCTACTGCCCAAAGTAAAGAACCTAAACCCAGACTCCTTCCAACATCCCATATTACTGCCACAGGACCTTAGTCACCTTTATCCTTCTGACTACGTTTCTTCATTTTGCTTACAAGATGAGAGATTATTTACCTTTCTTCAGTTCTTTCATGAACTTCATCAACAATAACATGTGTGACTCCCTGCAAAGTCAGATCTCCTTCCAGCCTTCTCAACAGCACACCAGTAGTGCAGTACAAGAGCCTGGTAGCTGAGGACTTGAAGGGAAAGACAAAGCATTCAGTTGACTCTGGGCAAATTAACACAGTGCAAAGAGAATATGTGTTGCTGTAAAGCATTTGGTTTCAGCTCAGTGCCAGGTTTGACAGGGGGAACAAGCACTCCTTTGCTGGAGATGGGCTGTTGGATTTCAGTTCCTTGACTGAAACTGAGAACACCTGCTTCTTACCAAGGGGCATTGCTAACTATCAAAAAATCTGAACTGCTTTTCCTGTTGATATTGTTTTCTCATAAACAACTCAGGTCTCTCTTCCTAGAAAGAGTGGGCAAGTCTCTTTTTTTAGTTTCTTGGAAAAAGCAAATCAGCTGCAACACAATGAAAACTTCACTTCCAAGACAGACGTTTGGATTCAAGCCCTCTTTTCCGGCTGACTGTAGCTGTACCCTTCAGTCGCCACTTGGGAGACACATAGGAATGGCAACAGGCAGAAAAGAAGCCAGTAGCCTTCCCAAGGACAGCAGGGTTTCTCACACTCTCAAACCCCTTCACCTCGCTCAACAGAAAGCAAACCCACAAGACACAGCACTGCACTTTCATTCTGCAAAGTGAACTGTACAACTTGAGATGAAATAAAATATAGAACATGGTTCACAGTATTTTATAAAATACAGATGATACAAAGTTCCTTATCTCACTGTATGGCAGGTATAGGGCAGGGATTCTGCACACTAGAGAAGCAGTAAGCACACTTTAATAGGAGAAAATGAAAACCCACAAGCAAAGCAAATGTACCTTTACACTTTCGAGACGGATCTGATATCCAACAGTGAGTCCAATCCTTTCTGTTCTTTCCTTGGCTACACGTTCAGCCACAGAGATGGCAGATATCCTGCGAGGCTGAGTGCAGATGATGTTTGCAACTCTGCTTGGAGATCCTTGCAATGAAGCATCCAAGATAAACTGAGGAATCTGAGTGGTTTTCCCACATCTGCACAATAAAATCAGGAATTAATAAATAATCCCACAAATCCAACACCTTCCATCCATGCAAACTAAGATGACTGCATTCCACCTGAAATTTGCTTTGCTTCATTTAGTGTGATCCTTCACATGAAGTTCACCTAGGACTGCTGTCACTGGTCACAGATGAGCCACCATCCCAACCTTTCCAGAACATGGATCATATTTCACATTCTTCTGTGTATACTTTGATACATAAAATCCGTATGGACAATCACACTCTTACCCTGTCATGCCACTCACAACAAGAACTTGGTGACTCTCAAGCAAATCCAGAATGTTTTCTCTCTCTTGCCATGCAGGGAGCTTCTGTCTTTCATACAGCATGGACTGGAAATGCCTGGAAGACTGACGCACAAAAAGAGACAGCACAACAGTAAGAACACCACTGAAATGGAATAGAACCATTTGAAACAACAACTTGTCTCTTAAATATTTACTTCTCTAAAGTAAGCAAGAAAAAAGATACTGTGTTCTGCACACTGTACCTTTCTCTGCTGAAACTGTGCACAGATTTTAACATTTTCATTATACAGAGATTTCGCCTGCACATCATACTTTTTGGAAAGCTTCTTCTTCAAGTTCACAGAACTTTCATTCTCCACAACAACTTGTTCAGGCTCTTCTTCCTCCTCCTCCTCTTCTGCCACCACCTCTTCTTCCTGAGGCTCTGATACAGTTGAGGCTTGAGACAGAGAGTGTACAGTTAAATACAGCTATTACAAAGGAACGGGACCTCCTCAGCAATGCAGAGAAGAGACACCTGTTCCAGCAGCATTCCCAAGAAAGAACCTTGTTAGACTGGACCTGAGGATCTGCAGGACTGTTTCTGACATGCACGTAGTTCAACACTACCAGCAAACCTCCCCTTGCCTCATCCAACCAACCACAATTTCTCCGGCTCCATCCCATTTGTCACCACCCCTGCACTGTGGTCTGGGTGGCCACACAGTGAACTAGGATGGCAAGTGGTTTGCCTTCCTGAATGCTTTTCACGTGCCTCAGCTCACCAAAGAAGGGTTCAACTCTCAACTGAAGAAGGATTTGCTCACTCTGTCAGCCAGCCCTTCAAAGTCTTAAGGCTACTTTCATCTAAATAAGGTATTTTATAGCATAAGGAATACTTTGTAACTAAAGAAAATTATTTGGCATCTCAGTTTCTGGAACAAAGCTGTCTTTATGCAGAGCTGTTAAGAAAATGGAATACTTTGCCTTACTGTAGCAAAAACACAGTGTGTCACTATTTAAGTGCTCTACAACTTGATGCAGTCGCTCTTGAAAACTCTTTTGAAAAAAGCTTGCCTTCGATAAAAGTAGTTTTGGAATTGAGAGCTTGGAAGTCACATATGCCACAGAGTTGCTGTCACCCTGCCACAAGTGACACAGCCTCAACTCTCACCCTGTGAATTCAACCTGGTTGCACCAGCATAAACAAAAATAGATGATACCTTGAACAATGTTCTCTAACCACTTGCTACATTTGCTTAGCCTTAAATCCACCTTTATAAGTTAATTTTGAGGAGGTGTTGGTAATTTTAAGTAATCTAAAAAGAGAGGTTTATGAATTGATGAGTAGTAGATGCAGCAAAGCTTGCAAACAACCTTCCCTGTTCCCTTCCAAGCAACTTCTCTGGTCCATTTTGGTGAGCTCATACCATATCTCTCAGTGCTTTCCATGGATTGTGTGGGAATGGGCATCACTCACTCTGCCAAACCAAACTCTGTGCTCCTTTAACTCGGTTCTGGCCAGCACAAAACCTCTCTGCTGCAGCTTGATTACAGAAGAACTTCCCAAGGCACAGACAGATCATGGTTCTGGCTCACCACGTGACTTTAATCTCCAGAAATAGTTTCGGAACAGATGGCTGAACTGGGGGCTCTGCCTTGTCTCTCTTTTTCCTTTTAAATCTTTCTGACTGTTCTTAGCCCAGAAACCACAGAGGAGATTTGGTGTACCTTCAGCCAGTTGATTTGAAGCAGGTGCACTCTCTGTCTGTGGCTTTACAGGAGGTGCTGCCAGCAGGGACACAGGAGGAACACTGAACTTGTGCTGAGTATTGCTCAGTAACTCACTGATTTCGTGTTCATCTTCTAAGCAAGTCACCAAGGTGTACACCACTGGCTCATGAGACTCTGCAGCTGCCAAGGCCTTTCCAAAGAGGAATTCAGCAATGTGCAGACGACAAGCAAGAGGCAGATTCTCATCAGTGGAGTAAAATGCCACAAGAGGTGCCTGAAGAGGATATTTGTTTTCGTCAGGAAATCTTACTTCAAGTTCATATATGGGACCATCATTATGTCTGAGATGAGCATCATCTACAGAGTTCTTGGATGGGTTTAGTGGATGGTTTGGAGGGAATTCATGTCCAAATCTGCATTTTGAACCAAACCTGCAGCCTCCTTGGAGGTAAAATCTACATATTTCCTTTGGAGTCTGTTTTGCTGTGTCCCTTGTAGCCTTTTGTTTTGATTTGCTGAGCCTGTTTGCTAGGTAGTCCAATTCCAAACTAAAAGTCCAAACACGATTTTTAATTCTTTCTACAAATTTTTCTCCATAGATTGACTGGAGGGCAAAAGCTTCTTCTTGTCTCTGCTCTAAACATTCCTCTTGACTGGCTTCAGCAGCTGCTGCAGAAACCTGCATCTCCTCTCCATACCTTTCAGAGAAGCACTGCAATAGCAAATATTCCAATGATGCCCCAATATTACCATTGCAGGATCTCAGTACAGCCCTACAACGCTCACAGTCAAAACCATACCTGCACCAAAACAGAGAAAACAGGGAAACAAGTCAGTGAGAGGCTCATATGAAGCAAAATAACCACAAATCTACTTGATTAGGTTTAAAGTAAGGGAGCATGTATGGCATGAGACACTGTTACTACCATTGGAGCAAAAAAATGCCACACCAAAATATTTATGCTCCTTTAAGCGTCAGTGGCAAGCGGCCATTTGGTGTCTGTGAATGCTGCTCTGTGGTCTCTAAGACAATAAATTAGTTTATGGGGCAACTATCTCACACGTCAGAATGTAGCATGTAATAGTTACACAGATAGATTTGCATTAAGCTCTTCAGAAAAAGCTGACACATATGAAATGCTAGCAAACAAAGCAAAAGTATTTAATAAATACTCATGTCTGAGCAAAATGGATGAAGAACCATTACAAGATTATGAAGCATTACCTACTTGCGAGAAACATAAATATAGCAGCAATGCTCTCTGAGCTTTCCTAATAACTATTTCATTGCCTTGTACAAAGAATGAAAAATCTCACTGGAAAAGGCTGGAGAGATTCATTTTCATAAAATCGTTATTTTAAATTCACTTAGTTGAGGATTAGATGTGTAGCAAATACAAACTCATCAGTTCTGAACATAGAACCCTCCCCAGCGTTAAGGGGAAGTTCAGGCCCTGAACAGAGTATTACAGAGTATTGAGACCAGTGATTTACCTCTTCAGGATACAAATTATTCACTAAAAAAACATCACCTGGAGAGTTTGTGCACAGCAAATGAAGACACTTCACTATCTACAATTCTGTGCTCAGCTGGCTCAGCAGACAACCTTGGCATTACATCAGAAGCTTCTTGTTCTGTTGACCAGCACTGCTCATCATCAAGGTAATCAGGCTCGTCATCATCTTCTCCAGCTACACTGATAAAAAGAGTTATCCAGTTAAAATGAAACAAAATTAAACTGTTGAGTAGACATAAAATTCTGCCTCTGCACTTTTAAATCTTTCATTTAACTGGAAGTTTGGATACCCCTTTTCCAGTTAATACTATAGAAGAACAAAGCAGAGTCAAAACCATAGAATTTGAGATACAATTAAAAGCTAAGAGGAAAAGTACTGTTTTCATTTCTAACAGTATGCCTGCTAAAGCATGCTCATCTAGAAGAGCTGGACGTAGTGCCTTCATTAAAACTAACTCTGATTCAGGAGCCAGCTCCTGCCCTTGCAGCTCTTGAAGAAGTTCTTTGACTCTTCTCTGATTCTCTGATGTCATGTGTATGGTCTGCAGAGGCATTTTTGCTTCAGGTCTCTGTTTCATTTGCCCTCCTCTTGTGGCAGAGGCACTTGATCTAAAAATTAAAAGAGGACATAACCATGAGTTATTTGCCTAGCTCAAATGTTCTTGACTGAATTGAGATGTTAGAGCCCAAGCTTATAATTCAAAACAGGAAAATCAAAATAAGACAAGTCCACCACCTCAGGATTATTCAGCTGGGTTCTCTCTTACGTGACCAGGATTTGTGTGTCTTTATCTGCACACACACACACACACACACACACACACACAAGCATGTAAGTATTGTATCCTATGTCAAATCCAAAGTGATTTACTAAACACTTTGCCAGGTAAAGCTGTTCTCAGACTACAATACAAACACATATTTCTAAGATGGATTGGTCAGAACACACACATGACACTAAACTAATTCTAAACGGCTCATTTTCCATGGCCCAACTTCTGTTTTGTAATATACGAAAATTAATATCCTGTATTTAGTGTGTTCTGACTAAAAGTGTCCTGAAAATACTTTATGACCAAAGAAGAAAATCAGAAGATTGAATTTTTAAAAAGTAAAATACTTTCCTAGCTATAAAATTTATAAAATGTTAGTCAAAAAAGACATGTAAAAACTGCTTTGCACTGGAACACCTTCATCATTCTTTCACTCTTCTCTATATTCAAACATGTCAAAAAACCAGCCCCAAATATCTGTGTATGCCAACATCCAAAAATTATCCCAAATGCTCCAAAGTATCCCAGACATCGCTATGCCAATCTCCGCCAAATTAATAGAAATACCTGGATTCTAGCCTTGGTTCCTCAAAGAGACAAAAATCATCTCCATCGTCCCAAAGTTTGGCTGAACATTTCCTATTTGCACCAAGTTGAGGTTTGTTTGAATGGCCACTGCTGCCTCCTCGTCTTCCACTGCCTCCTCTCCCTCTTCCTCCTCCTCTGTTTGGCTTTCCTCTTTTCCTCCCCAGCCAACTCATGGTCTCCTGCTGAAGAAGGGGAAAAAATAGCCCTCAGTTATGAAGGTGATTAAGCACATTGTATCTATCCAAGCACACATTATTTGTTTTTCTATGTGACAAGAGAAGACACCCTCTCAAACTGCAGCTGATATTCTTCTAGAACATTGTTTAGTAAGTTCTATGGCTTTAGAAAATAAAAGCAATACTCCTCAGCCACAAACTGCAAATTTGGCAAAACTCTCTGGCAAAAGGATGAGCCTACTAGCAGTGCTGAAAAGCCTGGGAGCCCCAGTTCTGCCGCTCTGATGGAATTTTCTTGGGCATGGAAGCCCACAGCACAAACCTTCAAGGGAAATTTTACAGAAGAAAGCAGCCTCTGCCCTTTCACTTTTCAACTCAGCAGCTTGAAGGGCTGAGATTAAAAGGTGGAAGGGGAGCTAAAGCCGAAGATACAATGCTTTTCACATTATCTCACATTAGGCTCCCTTCTGCAGGGAGCTGCCCAGTCTGCTGAGCGCTCTGTGGAGCCTGCTGAGGGGAGTGACTGGACTTGTCCTGGAAAACAGAAGGCCTCCTCCCTTTCTCACAGTAGAATCCTTCCCAGCACTGACAGGAGCCCATTAGTACGGAGCAGCTGACAGGGAGCAGAACGGCCCAATATTAACACATCCTCCTACTGCACCTCCTACTGATGGGAAGTTATTGCAGGGACACGTGAGCAGCTGTGCCGAGTCCGGCAGGAGCTTCTTCCCTGGATCTTTGTACTGGCACCTCCGCAGCCACGACAAGAATTGATGTGGTCGAGTTCAAGTAATAGCCCAAACGAAGGCTTGCTAAGAAATTCCCCTTTATGTGGCTGCTCTCCTCACTGGAGCTCCACCGGGGCTGGGCAGGAGCTCACAGCCAAGCTGACCCCGCTCGGGGCAGGCTGAGAAGTGCGGGAGGGAGGAGGGCGAGCACGGCAGGCGCTCCCAAGGCCGCTGTCACACGGGGTCCCGTCTCCTTCCTCTCAACTCAGAACACAGAGCCCCGGGCATGGAGCAGCTCCACCGGCTCCTTCCGCACTTCCCCACAGCACCCTGTCCGCACACCCTCCACGGGTGTCCTGCAGACCCTCAGTCCTGTCCCAGCCCTGCGGTCCCCGGACCCCATCCCCTGCTCGCCCCCATCCCCTCAGCGCCCCTCGCAGAGCTCCCGCGTACCCCCTTCCTCTCCACCCCCGCTCTCCGCGGAACCGTGACGCCCTCGGGAACTCCACCACCCCTTTTCCCCAGCGATCCTCAGCGATTCCTCTCTGCCCGGCACCTCCCGAGCTCCCCAACCCGGAACCGCAGCGTTTCCCTTCCGGGCCACGGCACCTCTGCCCGCCCCGATCCGCCCTGGTCCTCTCGCCCCGCCCCGTTCCCCTCACGGAGCGGTTCGCTCTGAGGATTACGTGTGTCTTTACGCTGCTGTGCGTGTGAATATGTGTATGTGCGTGTGGCTGTGACACCGGCTGTTTCCCTCTACAGGCACGCTCGTTTTTAAAGTATTTTTCGTATTCTCAAGTAAAGACAAGGACAGTGGTTGAAAAATATTGGTAGGTGCTCGGTGCACCAACCCACAAGTTGCTGAGGGCTGTTCAGCCTGGAGACAGGGAGGCTCAGGGGATACCTTAACGCTCTCTACACCTCCCTGACAGGACGGTGTAGCCAGGTGGGGGTCGGCCTCTTCTCCCAGGTAACAAGTAGCAGCACAAGAAGAAACGGCCGAAGTTGTGTCAGGGGAGTGATGCCAGAAAAGATAAGCTAGAAATAAAACGCCATAGACTGGTGTTTATAGAGCAGGTATTTGTTTATTGCAGCGCTAGAGGGGAGGGGGATTTCTCCATCTACCTCACCCACCTTTGTCAGGCGCTGTGGTTTATTTATACAGTAAGTATTGCTTAATATTGCTATGTCATTATAACATAATCATATACACGCCAGAAGTAATTTACAGAATGTTATCTCATGGTTATAAATAGTTCTTCTTCACTGCGCTTGCCTTTCGCCAATTTAGGTGGTCTTGGGGGTCATCTTCGATGAAGGATCAAGGTCTTCCTCGCATCTGAACTTTTCAACTTTGTCTTCAGAGCATGAGCAGTTGTGTTCCTTGGTCTTTCTGTATTTAACTGGTCTAAATTCCTCACTTTGTGGTTAATTGGCTTTACATTTGCCAATTTCTAATTAGTACATCCTGCTGCTTCCCAATATAGCTATACTTGTCTGGTTTTGAAACTGTATTTGTCTATTTTGAAACTATCCACCTGGTGAGTTTTTGTTTAAGCATTAAGCAACTAATTAACCATATACTAGCCATTACATTGTATAGAAAGTTATGGTTCAGGTTATATTGGTATAGAAGGTTATGATTCAGGTTATATTAGTATCTTATAACTCAAGCTATGTAAGCATCTTGTAACTTTGACCCAAGCATCAGAGGGTTTAGATTGGATATTAGGAAATGTGCTCATGGAAGGTGTGGTCAGGTATTGGAACAGGCAGGCAAGGGAATTGCCATCCTCCAAGTGTTAAAAAAACCCCATAGATGTGGCTCTTGGGGACAAGGGTTATTGGTGGGTCTGGCAGTGTTGGGTTAATGGCTGGACTCTGTGATCTTGGAGGCCTTCTCCAGTCTTCGACAAAGCTGAGTGTGTGGGACTGAAAGGGAGGAAGGCTATACCACTTTCAGAGTGAGGGTGACAATGATGCCTAACCTTTTTATATATTTTTCATATATTTTTAGCTTTGTAGATTTCTAAAACATGGCTGTAGCTCCAAGTACTTGTCCTACCCCTTTCCCCCTACATTTCAGAACAATAAGCTAACCTTCTACCACATACTATGCTACATTCCTNAATGGGGCAGAATTAAAGGGGGGATTACTTAACTAACTGCTCTTCTAATTGGACACTATTGTTAAATATTCTAATTTGTTAAACTTACAGAAATGTAGAAGTCCTGTATCAGGTGTGCATTTTGCCATATTTGCACATGGAGGCCTCCAATTAAAGACATGCTTTTATATTACTTCCTATATTAATATTGTCTTGAAAGTGTGTTGTTTCTAGATTTTGAAGGCATTACCAGTTCTTGGTGACCCAGATGGGACGTCTAGGACCCTGCAGCCTCTCTGCAGCATCAACGTAAGTGACAAGAGACCCCAAAGCTGCGTCACTGAGGTGGGGAGACCCCTCTGCAGATCCCTGCACACACAGGGTCACCCATGACAGCTGCCCTGCAGCACATCCTGTCGGGTCTTGACTTCATGGATGAAGACTCCACAATCCCTCCAGGCAACCTGTGCCAGGTTGGAGTTCAAAGCAAAAAATCTACCATAAAAAAAATAAAAATTTGCACACTGGTTTGACTGTATAAGAACCAACACAGGTCCCAGCTCAGACAGACAAGAGCTGCCATGGGGGTGTTTCCTCAGGGTCCTTCTGCAGATGGCCACAGTCACTACCCTGATGGTCCATTTGGGTCTGCTCTGCCCCATAAAGGCTCCCCACCACCCCTGCAAGGGGAAGAATGGTTCATACGAATGCTGCTGGCTCACACTCCAGTGCGTGCTCCAGCAGGCTTACATGATCCGCACGCCCACCTCTAGGAACAACCTGTCCACAGGAGATGCAGAGTCAGCTCTGGGAGAAATGGCTCCGTGCAACAGAGGAAATGCATTGCGTGATCACATGGGGTTTTGCCTCTCAGATGCTTTTTTGTCTTGAAGTGAAAACTACTTGTCTTCCACTCTTCTCATTTTCTAGAGGGGGACTGCAAAAGGACACCAGAGTTTGTGCTTGAGGGCAGGAGTCGATTTTGTTCAATTTTCTTGTGTTTTGCTTCTGAAATACCAGCTCAAAAAAGAAAAGAAATACTGTGACCTCTGTCCCTAGTCCTTGACTTCAGAGGTAGCAGCATCTTCCAGAAAGCTTCTGTTAATTTAGGAGCCTGTCCTTTCAGCTCCTTTGCTAGGGCTCCACATTTATCTGTGCTGCACAGCAATTATACTGATCTAGGCTGTGCAGTTTCACATTTCAGGTTTTCTGGCTGAAGGGTATCTTTGAAGCAGATCTTTGTCTTTCAGGGAGAAATTAGTCTGCCTTTTGTTACTGTGCCTCCTTTGTGTCTCCCTGTTCTTATGCTTCAGAATAACTCAGTGGACTGGCTCAAGCATTGCCCTGACACCCCTGGCCTTGGGTTGCTTGCATTCTCCACACGTTTTCTTCATCCCCTTTGGAGCAAAGAGCCCCCCAATGAAGAGCTGATCCTCCTTAGGGAAGAAATGGAGCAGGTGTGGAAGGCTGCTGCTCTCCACCCTTATTTATTTTTACTCAAAATTTTTCATCACCTAACAAGAAACAGAAAATACTCAAGTGCTGGTGGTTGGTGCTCCCCTGCCCTGGCTACTTTGGCTACCTTGCTTTTGGCCCTTGCACCCTTTTGGTCCTGCCATCCCTAGCAAAGCCAGGGTGTCAGAAAGTAGGGAGAAGCTGGTCCTGTTTCCCTATCCCCAGTTGGAGGTTATCTTGCCTGGGTGCCACATGAGGTACTTAAGATCCTCTGAGCCTGGCAAAGCAGCACAGCCACACCAGCACATGGCCCCACATGGCCCCCTCTGCCATCACTGCCCAGGGCTCCTCGCCCTCCCTCCCCAGCACTGTGCAATGCTAATTAAAAAGTCAGAAAGTCTGCATTGCCTTCTTCTAAGTGCACAGTCCTGGTTTCTGCATGGGCATGCGAGGATGTGACCCGAAGATTATATAATTAGAAGGCATTTGTTATGCTTGCATTTCAAATCAGTGATTAGCATGTGACAGTCCCATCCTGGGAAACGTCAAGCCACCATTGCTCTCCTGTCTCTCTCTCCCCCCCTCCTTTCTTGCACAGTGCTAATTCCCAACTCTAGCAACCGCCAGTGCTGAAGGATCTTCAACCAGCCTCGGGTAAGTTTAAAATGTACTCGGCTTGGGATGAAGAGTGGGGTTAGTTATGCCATTTTTTGTGTTATTGGAAGAAGATAGAACTGTAACTAATTAATATTGTGTGCTGTACATGGAATTATATTTAGTGTATCTTGCATCTTCAGTCCCCACAGTTATTTTCAGCTGATTTCTTCTAAGACTCTGAATGGAGATCTAGCTTCTTAGTGTGCTGGACAATCTTGTTAGCCTGCATTTATAGTGGGGTTTCAAAAATATCCATTTTAAAAAGACCTTTTTTTGCTCTCACCATTTAAGAGCTAAATTGAAGTATCATGCTGAATTGACATATTTGGATGACAACTGCTATAGAATTAGTTGGAGACAAAGTGCAAGAGTGATGAGAGTAAATAACTGATTTTTTGTTCTCTTTAGAGGACTGGGGGTTGCTCTCCAAGGGGGATATTTAAAACAGCCAGCAATCTCAGCCAGCAGGATTGAGACAGTCACCAGGAAGATCCCAAGCATTTATTTGGGAAAACTGTGGGTGCTTAACAACTGAAGCAGCAAAAGTGCACATGGATTCCCCTGCACTGTTACCCATGTCATGATTTCAGAAGCAGAATGGGACAGGAAGCCAGACAAATAGTAACTGTTCTGCACCAAGACTAGGCTGTAAATGCTTTACTGAACTTTGCCTGTTTGCATGCTGGTGCTTGGTGTAGTCCATCAAGTCTTTTTGATCTGTGGTCCTCTGCACAGCTGATTCTCTTCCCCAGTTGTGCCACTCCATGTGGGGGAAGCGCTGGAAGGGGGAGCGTGGTCACACAGAACCAGTGCAGGCTGCCTCCCCTCTCTCCACATGCACAGCTTTGTGCAGGAACCCGACTCCTGTGCTGCCTCAGGGGCGCAACTCACTGGGACCTCTCAATCCATCCATCCCTCCCTCCCTCCATCCATCCATCCATCCATCCATCCCTCCATCCATCCACCCATCCATCCATCCATCCATCCATCCATCCATCCATCCATCCATCCATCCATCCATCCATCCATCCATCCATCCATCCATCCATCCATCCATCCATCCATCCCTTCTCCCTCGGGGAGCTCATGGGAAGTGGGTGCTGGCCCAGGCTCTGTTAACAGGCTGGCTGCTGTGCTAGGCAGGAGGGGCTGTAGTGCCAGCTGCTTGTGCAAGGCACCAGGGCAGGATTCACCAGTGCCCCAAAAGCAGGGCAGTCACTAACAGCAGAGGTGGCTTTGGTTCTTAGGCTTAGCAGATTTGTTTGATGGAGGGAAGACAGAAACAAAAGGGGAAAATACATCCTTTTGCCATGATGGAGGAATCTGGTGGCTTTAACACCTTCAAACTTCTCTGGGCTTTGCCCTGGAGATGTTATTCTGACTAGATGAGAGCTGCAGGAGTGTAAATGAGTTTTAGTGCTCAGCTGTGAAGAAACAAACATGTGTTTGTTGTTTCTTGTCCCTAAAGCAGGGATGCCTGGGCTTAAATGGCAGGCCCACACAGCCTGGGAATGGCTCCATGTGACTGGGTACTGAACCTGTCCAGTGGGGAGCTTGCAGAGGAACAATAAGATCTTGTTGATGAAGGAACTACCCTGTGGTGGGCTGGCATGTCAGGCAAACCTTGGATTTGCCACAGGTGGAGGCCTGGTAGTGGTTTAAGAAAAGAGTTTCATGGAGGGCTTGCACTTGCTGCATGATGTGCACATGTATGTGCATACAGGGTGTGGGACTTGCTCAGGACTGAGACACAAACATGAAGGGAGGAGTCTTCTCCAGCTTTTAACTGCCTCAAGGGGGATGTAAAGAAGATGGAGTCCAGAATCTTCCCAGAGGTGCACAGTGAAAGGCAATGGGTATGAGCTGTCGCTAAGGGAAACCCCAACTGGATGTAAGGAAAAATATTCTTCTTCAGGGTACTGGAGGGGCCAGAGTGGCTGTGAAGACTCCAGTGTGGAAAATATCCAGACTTGAGCTGGACAGAGTCCTGAGGGAGTTGATCTAGTTTGACATTAGTCTTGATTTGAGCAGAAAGTTGAACTAGAGCCACACAAGGGCTCCTGCTCACTGCCAGCAGAGGCAGGATTTGACCAAGCAGCCTACATCCAGAGTTTTAGGGGCAAATACCAGTCCTATTTTCCAACCCCTTTTTGCATCCTTTAGGCACAAGCCAGACACTGTTCAGCCAGCTCAGGCTGACCGAAATCCTGGTCCCTGGTGAAGACAGTGTTAACAGCTTCCCTACCCGCAGTCCAGGGAAACAGAGGACAAACCTTCACTCCAAAGCAGGGCAAGGTTCATATTCTGTTCCAGTGATGAGGAAGGACTGATTAGTTTTGCTCCTTAAATTCAGCAATTCAGAAGAACCAGGGAGAGAGAGGCAATGTTATATATTCACGGAGTACAGCAGTGAGCCCTAAATGCTGGAAAGTAGCCAGTGTTAATGCAATTATTTAATATAACAAAAAAACAAGGGGTAACTCAGGAAATTGCAGGCTGCAGATAGAGGACACACAAAGACAGTTACTCTGGTAAAACAGGTAAGATTTTCTGTACCCACTTAACCAAGGTCAACCTACTTTGCAGTTCAGTCAGATAGCAAAACTCCTGGTTTGCCTGGAGCAGGAGGGGATGGCGGCATCCCCACTGTCCCAGTTTCAAAGCCTCACTCCTGAGCTCTGCAGAGGACACAGACTGAGCTTAAACATGTCCTTAATAGAATGGGCAAAAATATGCTAAAAAGAAAGAAAGAAAGAAATTTCCAGCAAAAAGCTGTTTTCATTGTTTTCAGTGAAAACAGGAGGTTCAGGTTTCTTTCATATCTGTTTTGTCTTTCTTATTTGTTCCTATTCCCCCAGAACTGCAAAAGCAATTCTGAATTTTAAAACCAGTTCTCTGTTAAGCATACTAGTCCCAACTCAACAGCCCAATAACAAACACCTCAGGAATTTTCTATGATGTTGACTAGTTTAAATTGGGAGCAAAGTTTTAACAACTTTGCTACTGAAGTTGAATTTACACGTATGTTTTGCTCAGAGACACACACTTAAGTACCTTCTCCTCAAAACTACTAGGGAGGAGATTTAACTACTTTAAAAACAACTAACATTCTTGTCATTCTCTGGAATATGTAATATCAGAGAAAGAAATAACTTTTTTTTTTTTTTTCCTGCTGAAGAGGGCTAGAGCATAGAGCATAGAGGGAGAGGCTGAGCGAATTGAGTTTAGCCACCTGCAACTACTTAATAGTTGTAGTAGTCCAGACAGTCAGGCTTTTTTCACAG
This sequence comes from Dasyornis broadbenti, assembly GCA_013397935.1. Taxonomy (NCBI): domain Eukaryota; kingdom Metazoa; phylum Chordata; class Aves; order Passeriformes; family Dasyornithidae; genus Dasyornis; species Dasyornis broadbenti. Next base: position 160,089 of record VZRN01006386.1, on the reverse strand, counting down.
ACAAAACAAAAGGATAAATGGCCATGGGCACAAACTCCAACAAAAGAAACCTTGATTAGCCATAAGGAAAAAATTCTTCCTCATAAGAGCAGTGTAGCCCTGGAATGCAGGTGCAGAAAGGTTGAGAATTCTTTAGCCTGGGACTTAGACCTTGACTTGGCCCTGAGCAACCTGGTTTAGCTTTGAGGTTAGCCCTGCTTTGAGTCAGGTAACTCCAGTGGTCCCTGCCCATTTAAACTTTGTAATGACTCTTAAGAGTCTTCAGAACAAAAAAATAACTGTTATACTATGAGTTGATTGAAAACAGATGTAACAAACTCTAAGATTTATCTCACTGTAACCAGGCATTCACCTGGAAGCTTTCCCAGCCTATTTGTACAAAGCCCACTTCAAAGGTCTCTCCAACTTTGCTCAGGTTTTCCACGTGCCTCACCAAGGGATCCTCTGTCCTGAGAAGTCAGCGGATTTTCTTAGCAAGTGATCTTATAAACAGCTCTCTTAAAAATAATTTTATCCTTTCATTAACCCTCAATCTTAAGAAGATGCTTAACTCCAACTCCCTCCAGCACTGTGCTGGAAACCTTTCAGTCCCCACCATACCCTCAGCAAGAGGCCAGCTGGGTATTCTGTGGCACTGATAGTGTCACCACCTTCCTCCCCTGGGAATTCCACACTCAAAAGCTCTCAGGTTTAAAGTGCACGGCTTGAAGCTGCACTGCTGACTGCACCAGAAGCACCTGCTTCTGCTCTGATTTCCAGTAACCACCCAGAGCTCTTGTATATTTTGAAGTTCTTCTATTTCATGCTGTGTGCCCTTTTCTGTGCCTATTTCCCTGAAAACATCACCCCAGACTTCTCTGAATCACCAGAGCCCCCTTGGCAGAGCTGTGCCAGCAGAGCTCTGTGCCACAATTATGCTGGCCACTTCAGTCCTGGTAGCAAAGCTAAGGGTGACTCACATCAGCCTTTGGCATAGCTATGTCCAACAGGAATGGACGTAGAAGGTTGTTCCAGGGTCGTAAATCACATCTGGTTTCCTAGTAAGGCTGGTCAAAAGCAGACTTGAAGCAAACCCTGAGAAGGGGAAGTGTGGATGTGGGGCAGGGCCCATGCTGATCAGAGAAGTGTGAGCTGGTACAATCCATTTTTCTGTGTCTCTGCCCATGTCATTATTCAGGCATTGTCTTAAGACTATTCTCAAGGCCCTAATCCTGATACCAGGTGAGTGATGAGGTGCTTCACCATGGGACTGGCTTGGGCACAGCATCATGCCCTGTTGTCCCTGGTTTCCAGTGAGGCTACATCTCTACACAGCAAGCTACCTTGCAGCACTCCTATGTGTCCAAGTCAGGGAGGCAATGGACAGCGAAGGCAGGCACAGCAGTACAAGTGCCTCCTAAAATGCTGGCAGAATTGTGCAGCAGCATTCTGAAGGCAGTTTCTCTGTGGCCCAAATACAGGTCTGAAGCACATTTTGGGTGACTGGTTGCATGACTCTTCGATGCATAACACCCCATGCAAGATGTTCATGTGCTGTTCAAACTACAGCATTTTTTGATTGAGTGTTCATACAAGTATCTTGCTGACAAAATAGTCTCTGGGATTACACAGTGCCTTTCAGTCACCTGTCCACGTAAGCACAGATGGCTTTGGGCTGGGAGGGAAGTGTTTGTACCAGCACACACTCTGTGGAGGCACTGTGAACCCAAACAGATCTTTAGGACGCTTCATTCCCTCTCAGATCCCTCCTGCTTCCTCTGTTGTCTGAATTTCGAGCAGCTTTGCTCAATAAATCCTTTCTGCATCTTTCTGCACTCAGGGTTCAGATCAGCTGACCCACCCCAGGGCTCACATGTGGGCAGCTCTAAGCCATGGGATGTTCCCAGTGACCAGCCAGAACCCTCCAGAGTGAGGACAGGAGTCCCTGCGAGGACGCACACCCCATAGCAGCCATGGACTCAAACAAACATGAAGGTAAAGCATCCTCTTATTTCACTTCTTGCTAGTATGAAAGACAGTAAGGGAGAAACGTGCTCTCATAGGACCTGTCTGCTGGCCACCAGCCAGCCCCCTGAGAGCACCTCTCAGCCTCCATCAGCTGTGGGCAAATGCTCACTACTTTTGGTTTCTTAGAAATATCTGGAGGTTGACATTTTAACCTCTTATTTTAGAACCATCTCCCTCTCCTCTCTGGAAAATACTCCTGTGGCATATGTAATGTCCAATGTGGGAAGTCATTCCTTTTCTTGCCTCATGCCTCACTTCTGCATTAGGATGTTGGGAGACTTCTAACTGTCCAAAGCTGTGTTTTACATGAGGCTGCTGTGAGGAGGATCTGCTTCTCTCCCCCACATGCTTTGTAGCAAGGGGTTCTTGTTTCTATCAGTGCCACAACCTAAATATCTGCACCAGTCCCGATCTTGCAAGCACCAAGATGTATCTAGGCCACATTGCTTGCAGGCAATCAGTCCTTGCTAAGGTTGGCTGCACTTCTAGAAAGTCTGCAAAGCTCAAATCCAGGGGTTTAGTGGTTACTGATTTCTTTCACAGGAATTTGGTACTTGCTTTCCACCCCAAACCCCTTGCATTGTGCTCTGCCTTGCCACCTCAGAGGCACTGTGTCCATATGCTGAGGAACTCTTGAAATTATGAGCAAGGGATGCACTTTAGGAGTGTCCACAGTTGTCAGCTCAGGCTAGAGACTGGACCACTTCTTTCCCTCTTAAAAGATGCTTGGTGGTGCCAGTATTCATGGCATAGTTAACAGAAAAGTTAATTTCTCTATTAGTATTATTATTGTTATTCTAATTTGATGAAATTAGGTCTGTGTACCTAGGCCCTTCCACTACAGCAGGCTGAAAACGAAATTAACTCAGGGATTTTTTCCAATTAATTAGTATGCCCTCGTGGGCTGCAGCTGTTCGCTGCAGAAACTGGGAAATAACCACAAAGTCCCTTGTTTCCCACAGTGAGACTGTGAGGACCCTCCTCTGCTTGAGCTCTTAGCAGTGACTTTATAGAAATGATCTGGGTTTTGACTGGGTACATTCAGAGAGTGCTCATGGCAAAAGTGGGAGGTCAAGTACCAGTAGCAGTGATCCTCCCCCCAGTTCTGGTCTTGCTCAGGAGCAGTTCCTTGCTTTGACTAGTACACACTGATCCACAATCAAATCCATATGAAAGATCTCTACAGACTTCTGCAGGGCTTGGGTCAGGCCCTCTGTGTTATATATCAGATTGAAAGATACTCAAAGAAAATGTGAGGAGGCTCTTCCTTGCTGTGCTGTGCTTCTGCCTGACGCCTCCAGTCCTTCACACAGCTCAGCATTCAATGGACCCACTTTGTAAAAACAGCATCTCCCTGTCCTCCCAGCGCTGGGTTTGTGTTGTACTATTAATTCAGAAACATGTCCTCTTGCTCTTATTGGGTCAGTCCTTACTATCCCACAGCAAGAGCCCAACAGCACAGGCATGGGCCTCAGTTTCCATGGTTCAGGAGGATCACTGTACACACAGGCTGTCTTCTCAATCCTCAGCTCCAGGCATCACAAGAAAGCTTCAGGCCAAAGGTTGGTTTCTAGTTCATGTGGTTGCAGTGAAAATCTGGGAAAAAAAGACCCAGAAGGGCCAAAGCTGAAAATGAAAACATTTTATTTCAAAGTTGAAATGTGGGACTTGGTACAGGCTGGCTGATGAGTTCTGATCCCAAACAGCTGGCAGTTTGGAGTTACAGTGACTTCTCCCAATCAGTCTGCTATCTCTTGTTTTCCCTAGGAGGAAGCATGAGAGGATACTCCCCAGAGGGTCAGTGTCTGACCCAGCTACCCAACCCCACAGCTGAGAGAGCCACTAGCACAGGCAGGAAGCAGCACACGGGCAGAGATGAGCACACAGCCTCTCAGCCTCTCCCTTCTACAAGTCACTGGGGAATTTGCTCAAGTGCCTCTGAATCAGGACAAATCCTAGAGACCAGAACAGGGCCATTTCATAGGTGCCCTTGGTGGTAACCCACATTCCCCCTCAGGAGTAAAGAAATCAGAATGGAGCAATGCCTTGTACAGCTCTGAATTCCAGGCTTCAACTTTCCAGTGGCTGACTGTGCACAGTCCTCCCTCCATGTTTTTCCAGCCTCTGCAGGACTGAATTTCTGTGGTCTTAAAGGCCCAGGTTGGAAAAGCACCAAGCATCTGCAGCCAGCATGGAAAGAAGGAGCTTGGCTTCCCCTGGAGTTGGGCACAGGGTCACTGGTCATGCCTGTGACTTGAAAGCAGAGATGGGTGAAGCAAATCCTTGGAGTCAAGAGAAAACCCATCTCATGAAGTGGCATTCCCAAGGGGAGGCAATCCAGATGAGGAACAGAGTAGCATGGCAATTTCTGGGAGTGAGGGCCAGTCAGGGACCCTGACGGAGGGAATAACACAATGGCCATTGGACTGCAATTCCCTTAAAGTGCCATGGCAGCACAACCAGCAGTAATTTCTGTTGGACAACTGAAGGTTTCTGCACAAGATTTTTGGACTAGACAACCTTAAAAAGGTCCTTTCCAACTCAGATGATTCCATGATTCTATGGTTAATGCCTAGAGATAATGTCTCTGCAGTGTCCAAAATACTTCTGCAAAAATAGTTATAATCTCCTCCTTGAGCTAAGTCTGTTTCAGAAACGTTAAGCTATACAAGATCAAGTGGGATCACCATGCCACAAACTCCCAGGAATGATGAAACAAATGAAAAGGTGTAATTTTTTTGGTGTTAGAAAGGACATGATTACTGCTTGGAAAGCATTGTGACAAAATATAACTTAGGGCTTAAAACATACAGATAAGGTCAGCCTTTTGTAGAGATAACAGAAATATGTACAGATATAATAGAGGATAAAATTTACTATTTCAGAAGAGAAACAGATCTGTAATGCTTTACGACAAAAAAGCCTATTACCTAAGGCTGGTAACAGAACTAAACTTCACAGGGAGCAAATTAGTCCTAATTGCATATACAAGCTTTCTCACTTTCTTGCATGGATCAACTCTGGCCAGACACAGGACAGCACAGCAAATAAGGTGAATTTAACATCTGAATTTAGGTGAGTCATTCCTATTTTATAAGTGCAGTTTATTTTACAAACGATATGGTGTTCAGACCTCCTAAAGTGAGACTTGAGTCCTTTAAAACTGATTTGTTCCTCAAGAGGGACTTCAAAACCTCTGTTCCAGTTATTTATAGCAACCATTATAAGTCATTTTAATTGACTGAAGTTCTTTATTCCCACAGGAGGGACTGAAAGTGTGCCTGTGAGTACCCCTGCAACACAGATTTCCCAGGTAAAAATGAGCAAAATGCCCTAAATAACTCCAAGAGTTTAAAGAGTTACTAATATATAAACAGCAGTTAAAAAGCTAAATTAAGTTGAAGAAAAAATGTAGGCATTTACAAGGAACATGGCAAACAAAATGTGCACACTGTATGAATAAATATCACACATCTTGGGCCTCATCTTAAAAGACCTTTCAGTAAAATTTCTCTGCTCACAGCCAGTTGTTTTTAGACAGGTGATTTGTAAACTCAGCTAATTAAGCAACTGACATCATTAGCACCAATTAGAGAATGTCGATTCACTGGGCTGGAGGGAGAAGTCATGACTGAGCTTTGATGAGCTGTCAGCAAACCTGATGAACTGTCCTAGGAGCAAGGATCTGTTGACTGACATGAGGCAGGGGTGTCTTCTGCAGCAGGGGCCCAACTTTTCTGTGGGGCTTTGGGTTATCCTGGCAGCCTCCCAGCTCCTCAGACCATGGAGTGCTCTCGCCTGATAATCCAGACCAGAGTGTTGAGTCTTTCTGCATGTCTTTGGCTGGCGTCCCAGCCAGAAGCTGGGAAACCCTGTCTTTGAGCCCATGTTGGCTCAAGATCAGATCCTCCTGAGCTCTGCGGCCTCTGCTTGGGCTGACATTCTTGCTGCAATTGGACACCACAGATGCAGTAAGGTTGTCTATACCACAGCCCAGGGAGCATCTGTCCTCTAAGATGCAGTTTCAGCCTTTCCACAGTGATGTTTCCTATGCATTTCCAGGCTGCAGGAAATGTGACAACCTTTAATTGCTGGTCTGGTTCAAAACAGAACCATAATCTGAAAGAGGAAACATGCACCTGAAGTAGGAATCCAGACTGTTTGAGACCTCCCTTGCCACCACTGCAACACTAATGTCCGTAATTGCTTGCAAGTGTGCCATGGCAAGTGGAGAAGGCACTGCTTTCCATGAACTACCCAGCACTTCTCTTGTCTCATACTCTTTTCCCATCCAAGCAGCTCCAAGCAGGAGCTGTGGCTGGCTTGCTGAAGGGCCCAGCACAGTGGATCCAACATGCATGTGGGACAGTGTGCTGGAAGCACCATGCACACACGTTGCTTTCCAGCTGACACACGGGTACCTTAAGGAATCCTTGCATGTCAGTCACCAGCTGGCTCTTCCCTTCTGCTTCAGCAAAGGCCCTATGGACAATGCAGTTACCAAAAGGGACTGCACAGATGCGGAATGAGGACTGATGAGCGCTTGTAGCCCCCTTTAAGTACCTCCATCGTTCTCTTCTGTACTTACCCTGCTGCTCTGACTATATTCCTACCATCTTTGCCTAGGAATATATATGCTGGATATACCCCTAGGGCCAGGTTCTTTACCACTGTAAATCACTGTAGCTCTACTGCTTTCCTGCTGTGAGGCACTGCAAGCCTTCCTAATGCTTGGCTGTGGAAGTGCTGCCCTTAAACACAGGACTTAGTAGCTGTTCTAAACATTAGTTATTTCCTGGTAAAAGCATGCATCATGCAATTCAGAAAAATCAGATCCAGGGCTTGTGGAAAATGTTTGACTTTGTCCCAGATTGGTTTCAAGCAGTGTCCTCAGGCAGCCCTCTTTTCATTGACACAATATCTGTTTACTTCTTCAGACCAGCCCCAAAAGATGTGCAAAGTAATGGATAGTAGATAAGCTGGGGGAAGTAACACAGACAGCATTCCTTCACAGCCACAGGAGGTTTTGCTCTTTTCAAGGATATATTTATAATAGCAGAATTGTTCTGTGCAGTATTGCTTTATCACGAGCCTGTTTTCTACTGGTTTTGAGAGGCTTCAGCTCAAGGTCCCAGACAGCAGGCCCTGTTCAAGTGTAGAGACTTAGGCAGCTGCCAAGGATGGCAGATGCAAATGGCTATCCCTGTGGAGACAGAGGCCTAGAAAGCTTGGCCAGTGCTGGGGGAAACCTGTGAAGACACAGCTACTCAGAGAAGCAAGGGCTACCTCACATCCTTATAGTGGCAGCCAGAGCAGCGACCCAGCTCACCAAGGCTCTGCTGCCCTCTTTCCATCCCACTCCTTCCTTCCATAAGCCATCCCCACCTGCTGGTCGCAACCATCTTCCCTGGGCTGCCTCAAAGCCTGAACAAAGTTTTAGGCTGCAAGGACAGCCATTATCTTTTGCAAATGTCTCAAATTGCTGGCACCCACCAAGAGAGAAGGGGGAGACTCTGCAGCTTTGCCGCCTCTGGTTTGGGAAGCAGCATCACTCCTGTCCACTCTTAGTGAACAGCATGGTTTTTCCACACAGAGCTGAAAAACATCAGGGCAACAGGTGAAATGGGAGTCATGGGGCCCAAGACAGACATAACCTACAACAGACACATGGTACTTGATGCCTCACTGCTTTGTTTTGTCAAGTTTGAGGACCACACTCCAAAGGCAGATGGGAACTAAAATCTGCATCTGGTACTAAATTATTTAAATGCCTAAATGCTTTTTTTTTACAATTCTTGGACAGGTTCTACGGACTCCCTATGACTGTGCAGAGTCATTTATCCTCTAGGCATTAGTTCAAATTAAATTCCACAACTTAAGTGTTAAGGGGGGGGCCTTTATTCCCATGAATAAGTGAGCCAGGGCAACACATTATAGTTCAAGTGTATTATAAAATCTTTTTTGGTATGCGTTGCACCTAGAAACTTTAGAAACACAGAGTTATCTTGACTTTCCAGAGGGCCACAAACCTGTGAAATACCTCTCTGGTCCTGTAGGCATAATCACTTGGGCAAGACATGGGCAGGGGCTGATACTTCAATGGCTTCCATCTGTTTTAACAGCTTATGGGATTTAAAGGATGGTTTTCTATAGCTTGCTTTTAGCAATGAGCTCAAACTAAAATCCATAACTACACTATGCTTGGCAAGAGTTTAAATATAACATGCTGTTCCTGTACCACTTCACTTGATTGTGGGTCAACCCTGCATGCATCCAATGCCACAAGACTGCATTTCCTTTCTGTGCTCTGAGCTGGGAGTTCTCAGGGTTTCAGCACTTCATGTTCAGTTGGACAAGTCCTGTGGCTGGTTGGTGTTTCTGGCTGCATTCATCCATCAAGCAGCAACACAAGGATGCATTTCAGTGTCTGAAATAGCCACTGCAAGCTGCATGGGGCTGAAGAAGGATGTATGGGGCAGGACAGACTCAGAGTGGGGCCTGGAGCACTGAGATGGACACACAAAGAAACTAAGCTAGCACTGTCACTGCAAAAACAGAAATTGGCCAATAGCAAATCCCAAAATAATGAGTCACTGTCTGCTCTCAGATGCAGAGGATATTTTGTCCAGCCTCTAATCCAAATCTTTCATTTTGTTGGCAAACTCTGCTTTCACAGTGTTTCAGTGCTCATGGACATCAAAGTCTCTGCAGTGGTCCATTTTTGCTAACTTTTGCTGACATCTTGCAGATTTTTACTCTGAAAACTCAAGATCAGCAATGATTACCATCCCTATACCCTTCAAAGGATCTGTGTAGTTTACCCCCTTTCTGGAAGCATCTGAGGAGGAGATGGCCAGGCTTGTGGGCAGAAACATTTAATTTTGGGCTTATTCTCCCCAGACCATATTATCTCTAGGGCCAGCTCCAGGATTGCTCCACTGTCAGCAAGACTTGGGGCTGTGATATTTCCATCCTGAAGTAGATCTCTACAATGTATAGCATAAAGGGACAGGTCTGATGAATCAACCCTTTTGCCTTGGAGGGCAATGTGTGATGCCCAGCCCTGATGCAGGCTGGCAGACAGACTGTGCCTTGGCCGTATCAGCTCAGGAAGGAAGTGTGTCAAGCACCTGTGAGCAGGGATGGGAACATTAACATTTTGCACGGTTGCAGTGCTTTATAACCCTCCCTCCCCATTCTCCAGGTACATATGTTGTTAGGCTGTCTGATGATGCCACGACTATCTGGGCTGAGATATCAGAAGCAATATGGTCACTGTCTGGCCTAAGCAGCCCCTCTAACCCTTCAGGCTACACTCACAGGTCACAGGGTGACACTGTGGCCAGGAGGGGTGGGGGAAGGGGTGGAGCCAAGGGGTCTGGAGATCCAGTTGGCTTGGGGACTCAGGGTTTCCCTCCCATCCTGAGGAGGGAAGATGTCCTCAGCCTCCTGCTCCCCTCTGCCCTGTCCCAGTGCCTGTGGCTCCTGTCAGTCCCACTCCTCCTACCCAGGCACTCTGGAAACATGTGTCCAGCCAGATCAGACTGGGGGCTGTGGGGTGAGCGCTGGGGTAGGAGTGGGGATGGCAGGTAGACATCCTCTGTAAAGACACTGCCAGTCTTGACCAGAGGAGGCTGGTGTGTGCCATTGCCCCGAGGTATCGGAAGCCATCTCTGCTCCATTTGCAGGACTCAAGCGCCTGAGTTCCCGGGGTGGCTCTCCGCTTACCACCAGTGCTCCTGTTTTGGACTCAGTTTATAACCAGATGTTAGGCCGAATTTCTGTTGTAAAGGTAAAAACCTCTGTACCGAAGCGCCTTGGGCCGCGACTTCACTGTGGGCTTTGTGCAGGCAGGAAGAACACCTCACTCACAGCAGTGGGGGCAGAGTTCAGGGTCACCAGCCCAAGCTGCTCCCAGGAGGGTAATTCCCTGCTTAGCCCTCTGCCAGCCGCTGACCTCCCCTCACTGCCCACCTCCACACTTGCCTTGTCTGCTTGCTCTGCCAGCCTGGCTTGCCCCAGTCCATCTCCTGCTTCACCTGGCTATCACTGGCTGCCTCCAGCTTAGGTGGTGAGCTCTTCCAGCAGCATTAGGGCCTCCAGGGACAGAAAACAGAAAGAGTGGGCACAGCTTCACTTGATGCCAGGGGAAAACCTCCTGTTCCCTCCCCAGCACAAGTTAGAGCTGCCTCCTTCCATGGAAAGAAAAAAGGACAGAGCTTCTCCACAGCTCTTGGAGAGCGAGGGGTTAGACCTATGTGGGGAGAGCACCAGCCCCACGAGCATGTGTGGGAGGAGGACTTGCTCAAAACCGGACATGTTCTTGGTTGCTCAGCTGCTTTGGAGATTAATAATCTGGCTGCTGTTATTGCAAACCTTCTGGGCATATTTCAGGCTGCCCTCTCCTTCTACAGGCTGACAGGCTGCAAACTGCCAGGGAGCCTGGAAAAACTCAAAAAAGTTAAAAAAAAAAGTTTAAAAAAAGGGCACGTTGATCGCCCAAGACAAACACCTCCTACTCTATATTGCAGCTGCAGCAGGGGCCAAACCTCTCCCCATGTCTCCCAGTCATGAAAGGAGGAGGAGAAAGAGGACAGCACCTTACAGGATGGGTTACACCCAGCTTTTGTGCCAGCCGAGTGACCCTCAGGGACACCAAGAGCTGAGCCTGGGAGGAGGGATTGAACCCAACATGTTTGTGGTTGCTGTAGTTGCAGGCATTGGCCTCTGAGCTGAAGGCGGGTTTCACAGAAGCAATGCAGGAGCTGTCACGGATCCAGCATGGAGAGTATGCCCTGGAAGAGAAGGTCAAGAGCTGCCGCTGTGCCATGGAAGAGAAGGTGGCTGAGATGAAGAATTCCCTCAACACGTTCAAGGTAGGAGTGTGACCTGTGGGGAGGCTACATACATTCCACATGAGCTTGTGTGGCAGAGGGAAGCATTCCCCTGCCTTCATCAATACCTCCTGTTAGCAAAGAAAAGGGCATTGTTTTGGATACACCTGTGGTACCTCCTTTGACTTTGGGTCTCCCCTGACTGCTCTAACCCAAAAGTAACCCATTCTCTAGCCTATTTAGCCTTCTTGACTGACCATGAGACAGTGCTGGGAGTTACCTGGGCACAAGCAACCCTTGCTCTGGAGAGCTCCACATGCCATAGGTTTATGGCCTGTTCATAGGCTACTGCTGTCACTGTCCTGCACCTCTCCCTGGGTCAGGTCTCCTGCATTTCCTGCAGGAACCAAAGCTACTGGGGAGCAGAAAATTAACACAAAACCCTAAAGCGTTTTGAAGTCGCGTTTCCACATGGCTGGGAGGAAGTGCTGTCTGGTTTGTTCTGACCCAAGAGAATAAAGACAAAGGGCTTGGAGAAACAGCCTAGTAAGAAGGCTTCATGTACATTTTAGACCAGCCAGTGCCTCCATGCAGAAACTGGATGACTGCCTGTGACAAAGCAGGCAGAGGAACTCTTTTATTGTTTTTACTGCAAATTTTCCCCATGGGGTTTTGCTGAGTCAATAACACCTTGTGAAGTTAAAGAGAGCTGCTTACTGGAAAAGTCCATTACTAACCCTGTGACAGAGAGACAGATGGCATCAGGCAAAAGGAGCCCTTGGTACCAGACAAGCAAGGGAGACAGCAAAAAGGGTAGGGCATATGGGAGAGGTCTCAGAGCAACCAGACACAGGGTTATCCAGGACACTGCTATAGGGCAAAAGGGGATTTAAAATCCAGATACAAAGAATTATGCGAGCAACAGAAGGGACAAAGGCTGCCTTCCGTCTGCCTCATGCCCATGTTGACTATTCAAATGCTGAGCTCCCAGTGAAGCCACATCCTTCCTTGGGGAAAATCCTTTGGTTTACATGGAACTCTTGAGTATTTCTCCTCCATCCTGCTGCTCACATTCATGAAACCTACAGGGACATCATGCTCTGCATCTGAGTAAGGCTTGGCTGAAGCTGCCTGAGGGAGGATATGGAGGGCCTCATTTCCTTAGCAAACCAGGCTAAAAGGGCAGATCCAAGGCCTGACTGGCAAAAGCTTATACATGTGAGTGCTCACACTGGGATCTGAACCAAGTGCAACATGTGAATACACAGCATGCTGGAACACTGCAGAGGGAAATGTGCTCCCTAAGGTCCACCTCCAAATGCCATTAAGGGCAAGAGTCCGCTCAGTGCTTTCAACTGGTGGTGGATGAAGCCCTGAGTCTCAATCTCCCACCAGTGCTGGTTTGGGTGAGTTGCCTGTAGAATTAAAGATCACCATGTTGTGCCATGTTTTGCATGGCACATGTGACACATCCTGGACTTGCAAAGGAAGAGGGTCCAATCACAGAGCCACTCCCCACAGCACCCTGAAGCACCTTTAGTGCACACCAGCAAGCATTCAGAGCTGTGCCACTTAAGGCTGAAGGGGACCCTGGGAATGCTGTGCTTTTGCCTGTTTCTCAGGAGGAGCTCAGCGATGCAAAGTCAATGATTGAAGAAATCAGTGCCAAGCAGGAGGAAATGCAACAGAAAATTGAGCAGCTGCAGCAAGAGAAACGGCGGGAATCACGGAAAATGAAAGCTAAGTAAGGGCCCAAACTCCAGGGTGCTGAAAATGCCAATTAGCAGTGATGTCCATTTTGTTCATTCCTGTATAGCTTAATTTTTTTATTTTCTTCCTGGCTGGACATGCGTATCAACTCTGATTATGACCAGAAATGCTTCAGTTCAACCCAGTTCACTTTTAGACACACACACCACAGAGCAAATCTAGCAGAAAAATGCTAACACTTCCCCATGATTCCAACAGCAAAACAGCCCCCATCAGCTCTCTGGAGAACCAGGGCCTGGTGGAACACACAGACCCACTAAAGACATGTTGGGGCAGTAACACTGTTGAAAGTCAGAGGCCTCCACCATTAGAAGGTCTTGCTAAGTCACCCCTATCCAGACAAGCACTGCAGTTTCCCCTTCCAAGCTTGCAGGACTCAGCGGGCTCCTGGTGGTGCAGTCATGCTCTGCTTTCCTGTCACAAGCCTTTTCTCCTCTGAGCAGAGTCAGAGCATGTTTGCACACTGCTGGGCCACACTGATGCCGTGATGAAGCAGATGGTTGTCCAGCTTTATACTAATTAGCCTCCTTCTGAAAACAGAGTTTTGACCATGAGTCTATACAGCTGTCTTGATGCAAACACTTTGCAAATCTAGGCTAGCCCCTTAGCTAATTAAGCTATTTAATTAGATGAAATATGCTCTGCAAAAGAACAGATCTGAAATAACCTTCTCCTATAGCCAGTGGAAGTTATTTCCAGAACATTGTTCATGAACTGCCAATTCCACCAAAGACAGCTCCTTTCCTGGTCTCTGCTAGAGTTGTCCTATTTCTGACAGTGTTGGCCACAAATGTAGTGTAGGAGCTTCACCTGTAGCATTCAGACTTTCCAACCACCTCTTTCTTTGTGTTTGTACAGAAGAGCACAGAAGGATGACCACGGGTCGCAGACAGTGCCAACACCTCTCCAGGGCAGCCCATTTCGATCCATCAACCTCCCAGAACCTGTGCTAATTAATGAAGATTTTACAAGTCTTTTGCACAATGTAACTTATGAAAAAGGTAGGAAATAGGATAGGCAAATGCAGTGCCTTTCTCAGGAAAAAAACCAGAAAAAGATCACTAGGGTAACCTGGGTTCAGGAAGTATTTGCTTTGCGAACACTGTCTCAAAAGCCATTTCTCGCCTCTTCCCAGGAAAGGAGTGTAGGCTGGATCTTCATTCCTGCAGTGCCAGTGGCACAGTTACAGAACCAAATGGGGGCTCTTGATAAAAATCCTAGTTTTGTTTCTGTGTAAGGGAGCAGGGCACAGGGAGGAGGGATCACACCTTGACGAGGAAAACACTGTCAACTGCCAAACACTTGGAAGCTGGAATCAAAGAAAAGGTGATGGACCATAGCCTTTCATTCTATAATTAAGTTTGGGGGGGTCTAAGCTGGTATATCACTCTTTTGCTGTTCAGATAGGAAGATAATAAAAAAATATACATTTTAAATGTTGACAAGGGCAGCAATTAGATGAAAACCATGTGCTGTTTTCTACTCTGCTTTGCTCAGAACCTGTCAGTGATGGCCTTCCTCTGCCCTACACTCTGAGGTGGCATGTTAGCCCTCTCCCTCTTGCACAGCCACCTTTCTCTTCTCCCACTGCTCCTTTCTTTCCAGTCTCATCCCTCTGCTCTTCAGTAAGCTCCTTTGCATTCAAAATGGCAGCCCTGTCTCTGTGTCAGGCCTCCATTCTCTTGTTCTGTGTTAAATAACTTCTACCCAACATGCACCTACAGGCCAGGAGAAGCCAAGCCTGCTGACAGATCTCTACAATGTATAGCATCACAACAGGGCACTCACATTATCTGCACTGAGCACAACAGGGACCTCACATTATCTGCCTGCAAGCGCTACTGAAACACAGACTGTCACAAGAGCACAGCAGAAAATATCCTCCTTACTGAGAGTCCAAAAGGGGTGTTTTCATAGCAAAACTATGAAAGACTAGAGGATTTAACCCTACTGACAGGGCTTGGCAGGAGGAAGCCTGCTCTACAGTTACCTTCTCTTGTTAAAGTTCCCTTTGTTTTTCAACAGTGTCTGACACCAGAATCATGCCAATGGGAGAAGGAGGTGTGAAAGTCATAGCAGGCCCAGGTAAGAAAATACCAAATATCAAATGACAGCAGGACAATGATCCAATGCTTGCTTTGCTGCCCTGAAGAAATGCTTTCAGGGAAGACATTTCACAGGGATATCTTTCACTCTGCTATGTACCTCCATTTTCATACTTGCAGTTGAGATATAAGGGCAAACATGTTTCCTGAAGTGTGCAATACCTGATGGTCAGTGCCCAGGATTTGGCAGAGAAAGCCTTTCTGCTGTTGCTTTCTCAGATTCTAAGTGCTTTTGCAGAAAGGAATAATTGAGGCTTCCTGATATGACAAAGAATAATGACAGCACCATTTTGCCATTTGGGAAAAGATGGTCTTTTTTCTTCTCTAACATATGTCTAATTTTTGTTCATATTTGGCCTGAAAATAAATGCTGGAAGAGTGCAATCCTTGCTCTGCCGAAGAGCTCACCAACTGTACTTGCTTTGTAAATTAACTCTACAAAGCTACAGCCCTTGTGAAGCGCAAAGACTGCTCCAAACTCTCCTTCCAGTGCTACAAATGGATGGAAACACAGCTTAGCTTCCTGCTGTAGCATAATGTGTCAGTTGAGATGTCAGAGTCCATAGACTTGTTTGTCATTGCAGGAGCAGCCATGGAGACAGATGACAGCCTCAAGCCTTCCCTGGCAACAGAGGGGCAGTCGAAAATGCATCTGCCATCAACAGTATGGAAGCAGCCCAAGGACACCAAGGACTGGGGAGATGAATACATTTCCAAAGAGCAACCAGAGAGAGGGAAAGACATGGGCCAAAGCAGATACAGCTCAGCAGACAACATAATATGTGAACCCTCTTTGGCTGGTAAGGAGTAGAAAACACTAGCTAGAGAGGCTCAAAGCTGTATCCACGTCTGGTGTGGGCTGGCTGGTGATCAGCCTCCATGGAGGGAGACACACAGGCCAGTTTCTCCTGCTAGGGAGAAATCTCTCAGGGCCTCATGCTCCAAGACCTCTGGTCTTTGTATCTACTGGGTTGTGTGATTGACAGAATCACTCTGTACCCAGGATCCCATTCTCTTTTACAAGACCTGTCAGGTTCAGAGTACCAACAGGATTGCAGCAGTGTAGTTGCTTAAGTGGGTGAAAAATACAACTTCTCATTCTGCAGGAGTTCTTGAGGATGAGAAACCCTGATATGAGTAGTTTTGCCTTTGATTGCCTGTTCAGTTATTCTTAGAAAAATCTGGTATTCATAGTGGAAAACACATTTGCTTTGGAGTTTTCTTAGCAAAATGATGCTCTAGTCATGTCTGGGGCTTGCTGTAGCATCAGGCTAGAGTTTTACATTTTGAGCAAAGAAGACACAAAAAGACAAGACGTTGATATAATTTTTAAACATGTTTCTCCTTTCATGATTCAACATCAGTTCACCAGTATAATATGAAGCTGTCCCTAAGATCAGTATTTTCTTATTTTTAAACTTAACCATTATCTTCTGGAAGCCAAAAGGCAGAACATCGCTTTGGAGCTGTTGGAGTCAGAAAGGAAGTATGTCATCAACCTTTCCCTAATCCTGAAGATCAAGGCCACACTGCAAGGGCCAGATGTGAAAAGAAGCACCAAAGAGAGAAGGTATTTGATGTAATGTGATCTCTATCTTTTGGGGAGTTTTCTTCAGTCAATATTCTTTCTGCATTTCCCTCTCACACACTTTTCTTTCATCCACACAGAGATCTTTGAACACTTAGTTTATTTCTTAGCTGAAAATTGGAGGCACTGGGAGTATTTTGTAGCCATTATAGACTTTCCCACCTGTCCCTTGCATCTTGTCCACCACCTTCATTCTGATTCAGGATGAAATCAATGTGGAATGGCAGAAAGGCAGGAGCATGTTTTGACCAGACATCATCAGCTACAGCAGCATTGCCTTGGGCTTTTTAGTGCTGCTATTTCTGGTCAGCTACACAATGCATTGCAAAGCCAGCCTAAGAAGCCTTCAAAACACTTTATTAATAGCCAGCTGGAGAGGTCACTTGCATGTACATATCAGCCAAAACAAGACCCCTGATTCAGCCAGGACTCCTACCAAAATAATTAATAACACCCATGTTATAGTAGCAATAATACTTGTAGTTAATAATGCATGTGCAAGGCTGTACTGACCACACATGAATGCCCACTTCAGCAGTATTCACTCATTAGGGACAAGGTTTTGCTCTGTGTAACCAGTCTGATTTGGTCTCCCTTCAGTTTTTTCCCCAACTCTTTGCGGTTCCTGGTCCAGCAGCACGTGGATTTACTGCACGCTCTCCAGGAGCGAGTCCTGAGCTGGCCACGACAAGGGATCCTAGGAGACATCTTCCTGAAGCTGACAAATGATGAGGTATGTTAAAGACCTCTCCAGAAACTTTTGTCATGATTCTTGTTGAGGCACAGATGGGCTGAGACACCTTGCAACAGAGGGGCTGTGCTGTGGAGCTGTGGCCTGAAGGGTAAGGCCTTTCAGCAAACCCCTTTGGAGCGGAGTCCTAGGGCATCCCTTTGTTGTTCATGGATCCTACATGCCAGACCCACCTGTGGGCAAACAGCCTCAGAGCACAGCTCTATAACCAGTATATGAGACCTAGACTTGCGTGCAGGAGCCACATGTGAGCTTTGACAGCTTGGATGGCCGTATTTCCAGCAAGGGTGTGAAAAGAGAGTGTTTCTGATGCTCCCCTGCCCCAATACACCTTGCTCAGAGTTCTGACAAGCATGTGGGCAGGCCTCTTATCCCATATGGTTTGTTGCACGCACTTCTGTTGCCCTGGTGAGCAGCAGGATCTCTCCTGCAAGGATGTGTAAAAGCTCATTTGATACTTTATAAATTTTAAGAGTCTTAGATAAGAAAAGCTTCATGCTGCCCAGCCTGTCTACCCCTGCCCACCTGCTGTATAGCTTTACACACTGTGCTCAACAGCTGAACACTTTTATAAAACAATCTTTCCTGAGAAGTTCTGAGCCCTGAATGAGTCACACAGCAGCTCCGCTGCACCAGTGACCTTCCAGCAGTGGTGGTGGGAAATCAACAGTTTGGCTGGCTCTATGACCAAAAATTTCTGTTTCTTTGTTCTTTTCTCTTTCCCTTTTGTAAGAATAATTTTCTGGACTACTATGTTGCTTACCTGAGGGACCTGCCAGAATGCATTTCTCTGATCCATGTGGTGATCCTAAAGGAGGTAACTTCCTGCCTGCTTCCCAGACATGTAATGACAACATGCAAGCCTGGATCTCTTCTTGTTATGCCTGCCCATGATAGGACTGTCCTGCCAATCCACTTGTTCTGTTGCCAAATGCCAGTTTCCTGCAGGTTGCCATGGCTGACAGGCACCTACAAGAGGAACCTTTAATGTGTTCATTACTGTGCATAACCAAAGCTGTTTTTCTCCTGTGCCATGAAATAATGACTCATATTAAACCTCCCAAAAGCTTGCATATGCACATGCTATCCAGACCTCTTCCAGGCAACTGTCTCCTGGAAATGGAGGACTCATCCAAATAGAGAGATCAAGAGTGAGGCTGTAAGTGCTTTATAGAGGAAAAAGTCTTCACTTTCAGCTTCAGGTATTTGGTTTCTTACCCTTGATTCTTAGTTTAAACTAGGAAAGGTAAATATAAAGGTAGTTTAAAGCACAATAACTAAACCACATTTGTTTGCTTCCAAGGTATCTTAATTTAGAAGTCAATCTCATTTTGTTCAATTCATTTGACCTGTAACTAAGAACTTCATTTGACAGAGCAGTGTCTTCTTGGGGTCTGTGTCTTCACTGAAACTTAACTAGTACGCTTTCAGCATGCACCCCTACTTAATTAATTAGGCCAAGTCTCTCTAGTAGATAATCCCCAGCCAAAATGACTGGTGTGCCCCTGTGAACTGTTGTAACTCCTTACAGCATAACTACTCATTAAACCACAGAACCATCTGGAAGCAGATGTGTTTTATGGGTGGAAAAGACTCTTAAGTCACTTTCTCTATTTCAGGTAGAAGAAGAAATCAAGTCTGATCTCTACATTCTGTTCTTTCATATAGTCCAGCGAATCCCTGAATACCTTATTCATCTACAGGTAGGGCCCCAGGATGGAAACTGTCTTGTTGAATTCTTATCACATCAAGTGACTTTTAACTCAGAGCTGGTATTTAGGCCTGTACAGGTACAGGGCTTCTAGCAAACCTAGTGGATTCTTCGGGGGGGAAAAAAAAAAAAAAAAACCTTTGAAAGGGAAAGCCAGCTAACAATAGCTCAAGTTTCATCATTTTCACCTGAAGCTTGCTTATATTTGCCAGCTTCTCCATTTCACCTGACAGAAGCAGCTTTTGTCCCTTGGGAAGCCAAAGGCTCTGCCACCTGTTGCTCTGGGAAAACAGGAAGCCGAGATGTGACACAACTGAGAAAGCTCCTAGGGCCCAACAACCTGCCCTACACAGAGATGGCTGATAAAAAGAGTTTTGGTTCACGGAAGGCTTCTCTGAATTGTACAGAAACATTTCAGACAAGGCAAATACACAGAAAGCAAGCCCTATCAAATCAAAACATTGGTTTCTTTATCCAAAGCTAAACCCAACAAGTGCATCACCCACACACCCCATGCTTATATTTACAGTGGTTCCTTGTGCATTTACACTGGGCTAGTGGGAGGCAGGCCCCATCCAAGTCCCTCAAAAACTCATGCTGCCTAGAAAAGCTCTACCAGGGCAGTGCCATGAGCACTCCAGAGCCCTAATCGATAGTTCCAATAGCACCCTCTCCCCAGAAAGGGTCAGGACAACCTCCAAACAGCCTGCTCTCCTCTGTGCCTCAGAATGTCCTGAAGTTCACGGAGCAAGAGCACCCTGACTATTACCTGCTGCTGGTATGTGTGCAGCGCCTCCGGGTTTTCATCTCACACTATAGTCTGCTCTTCCAATGCAATGAAGACCTGCTGATACAGAAGAGGAAAAAGCTGAAGAAGTAAGTACAACATCAACTCATTCTCTCTGTCACCAGGGAAGGGAGGTGGGGGGGAAGCCTGGCAAACAGGGGATTTAGGTCCAGGTAAGATCAACAGGCACATTGCTCTGTTGAAACAAAACAAAGCCCTTTGCATCTGAATGCTGGAGAAGGACCGCTATCGGCATTTGCCCTCCAAACTGAGGTCAGATTTGGGGTGGGAGAGAATGAAAGAAAAGCCTGAGAATGAAAGAAAAATCATTTCTAAATCCTTCTAAACACAGCACCCTTATGTTTCATGGGATCATTTGTTTCCTTAAGCTGGTGGCAAAGTCACTCCCCAGTGGGAAAACACACAGGGATTTAGCTCTGGCAGCTCTGGGCTCTGGTGAAAGCGATGACGGTTTCCTTTATGGACCAAGGCTCCAAAAGAATGCTGTTATCTTATTTTACTGGGGGAGAAGGTGGAAGAAACTAAAGCCTCCCATAACCTGTTTGAGATGAACTATGATAGAAATAACCCTGAATGTAGATTCTCAAGTGGCAGTTCAGAACAATTTCTTGAAATCAAGGCTTTTTACTAAAATCAGAATCTGGTTGCCCTTGCTCCTTGTGATGATTTACCTGGGGAGTAGGACAAGACCCAATTTCAAGGAAAACTTCCAAGTATGGAGGGTGGTAAAGAGCTGGAGCAGACTGCTGGGGAGGGACTGCTATCGGGAGAGGCATTAACAACAAGACAGAAAGCAGGATGCCCTGCTGACTGGAACAGACAAGGTGGAACAGGTTCTTCCTTGGGGTGGGCAGAGGTGAACGGGAATATTAAGGTCCCTCCCAGTCCTGTTTTCTGTGATTCTACATGCTCGTGCTCATTCCCTGCCTTATTTCTTAGCCCGACGATGGATTTCTCCTCCCTCAGGTCATCCCTGGTGAAGCTGTACAAAGGTCTCACGTCTCAGTGTACAAGCCAAGAGGTTTCTCCAACACCCAGTGCAGCATCAATGCGGGACAGTGGGATCCACACTGAAGAGGCAATACAGTCATTCCCAGCAGCACCTTCCTCTGGCACAACCACCCCGTAAGCCTGTTGTCCTCGTGGGCAGCTTTCAAAGTAGGCTGAAAACTCTCTCCTCAGCCACGCCATGCCAGTGACCCCAGGCAGCTACAGGCTGTCATTTCCAAAACCACTCCCTGTATATGGATAGGAAGATGAAGGGCTGGCTCCATCCTGCTATCCCCTGCCACATAGTTTACAAGCAGTAAATGTTTCAGAGCTCTACCCAAGACTGCCTTAACAGTATGTTAGGGAGGACAAGAATTTGTGTAGGCCTGACAGTAGTGTGCACAGTAATACTCTGCATTATTCACTGTCAGCATTACAAGAGCTGGGAAACAGGACCAAGGTCTCAGAGTAGGGAAAAAAAAACCCTTTTCCACACAACACATAATTGAATTATGTGATTCAGTATGACAAGATACAAGTACAAAAAGGGTTCAAAAAGACACAAGATTAATTAAAAACAGGGCTACTGGTACCACCTGGCAATCTTCACAGAATCACAAAATATTAGGATTTGGAGAAGACCCATATGGATCATTGAGTCCAACTCCTGGCCCTGCACAGCACCATCCCTGGGAATCACACCATGTACCTGAGAAGATTGACCAAACACTTCTTGAACTCTGTCAGTCTTGGTGCTGTGACCACTGCCCTGGGGAGTCCATTCCAGTGCCCAACCACCCTCTGGGTGAAGAACCTTTTCCTACTTTCCAACCTAAACTTCCCCTGACACAGCTTCAGGCTATTCCCTTCGGTCCTGTCACTGATCACCAGAGAGAAGAGATCTGCCCCTCTGCTTTCCCTGATGAGGAAGCTGCAGATTGTGATGAGGTCTCCCCCCAGTCTCCTCCAGGCTGAACAGAGCAAGTGCCCTCAGGCACTCCTCATTTGGTTCCCCTTTGGCCATTTCCAGCCTGACAGGTGCCAAATGAGATTATGGATCAGAAAAGCACGTGAGGTTTACCTCTATTCTTATACCAGCAATTTGTGGCTATTGTGCTTTCTTACCTTCATTTGATACTAACAAGAATTTGGCTTTGTCATTCCCAGTCCCCCTCAATAAGCAGTGTTATACATCAGTCCTTAGCCTCCTTCTCCCTACACTGCCCAAGCCAATCTCCCTCCTCTCACAGATAGGATGCTCCAGGCCCCCACCTTGGTAGCCTCAGCTGGCACCACCCTGACATTCATCCTGAACTCAGGATTCAGCTGGAACACAAGGAGGGTAGGAGCCCTCCAAGTACTCCTGACACACTTCTGGGGACAGAGTCACCCTACCCAAGAGAGAAACTTTGTCCACCTGAAAACACAACCAGACCACAGGAAAGTGAGGCACAGCTCCTACATTACAGAGAGAGAAGAAAAGTTAAAATCCAAAATGCAGATGAACAGAAGAGAGATGGAGCAGTTGGCTTCTCATCTCAGTTTCTATTAATTTCATGCTGCAGAGTACAAAAGTCAGCCAAAGCTACTGGATAAGCAGTTCTGTCTCTCCAAATTTGGTCCTCCTAACCAGCCAGGCAATTTCTGTAAGTGACACCTCTTGTTACTGTTCTCCAAGGCAGGATAATACCTTTTGGCCATAAAATCAATACGATAGGGCTGGGGGAATGAAGGGATGGGGGGGACTTGTCATGCTGTCTCTATCATCCTTTAGTATTCCACTTCTGTCTGTTTGTTTTGTTTTGTTCATTTTTAAGGCATTTGATGCCGCAGATGAAGAAACCCCAGCCAACCGTGATGGAGAACATTCAGGCTGTAAAGCCCCCTGACTGGGAGATGGAAAGCAGAAAACATGAGAGACCAGAGAACATCCTTGCCTCCTCTCAGCTGACAGAGCAGGAACTCAAGGCTTTGACAGCCCCCTTGCAATCCATCCCTGAAATGGAGTACGAAGCACCCCCGGCTGATGCGGTGGGGAACCCCGAGAGAGCCATCAGAACCTCTGTGGAGCTGCTGCAGGATGCGAGGAACTTTGCACCAAGTTACGAAGAGTTTGACTACCCTGGGGAGGTTTTCACCATGCCAGGCCCCTACGAAGACGACACTTTCCAAAACCTCGCTCTCTTTGAGAACTGCTCCCCGGCCTCTTCTGAGTCCAGCTTGGATATTTGCTTCCTTAGGCCTGTGAACTTCACCTCAGAACCGGAGAGGACAGACCATGCCTTGCAGCCACTGCCTAAGAGCTGCACTCCTGTAAGCAGCAGCACCTACAAGCGTGAGATGTTCCACAGCAAAGGGAAGCAGCTGAGCAGATCACTGAAGGAGCTGCCGCGGAGCGCCGAGGGCGTGAGCACCAGACTCTACAGCACGCGGAGCAGCAGTGGGAGCCGTCTGCAGCAGAAGCAGGACAGGAATGTTCAGCCTCACATGATCTCAGCCTCATCTCGAAGCTCCCAAAGGAGCTACTTCCCCCCACAGAGAGGAGCGGGTGAAAAACCGAGCTTTTTGGAAGTAAGGAGGCATAAATAGGAGGAGGAAAAAAAAAAAGGCACGTGGTGGTGCAGCAGCAGCAGCAGGAGAAAGATCTGAGATACAGTTAGAGTAGAACACGCCAAAACAGCTTTCAAGCCCACACATTCCAAGTCGTCAACTGCATGTACATGCCCAAGGGAGGGACAAGACAGCTCCTTTTCACACATCTTCCCCAGGGATAAGCACAGGTTTGAGGTGCACAGCTGGCTGAGCTAGAACACCCTTGAGACAAAGTAGCCTCTTGTGTGTCTCCACCTGTCACTAGCTTCCCCCCCAGGTGAATGTTCTGAGCAGGTCACAAAGTTTACACAAAGCTGTTCAAATTTCGTGCTGTGGTTGGCACCCAGCTGAACAGGTGCTTTTCCACCTGCTGTGAGGAGTGCTGGGTAAGTGCTGGGTAAGTCATGCCAGTATCATGACTTGGCCAAACTCAGCCCATTTACACCAGCAAGGATCTGGTCCATAGGTTTTGTTTCACCTGTATTTGTTACCTGGATTGTACAGACCCGTGACAAAGTCTCTGTGAGAACAGTCAAAGCCCAGCAACTGTGTCCCTCAGATGGGACATGGCAAATAGCACTCTAACCCTTCAGGGACACCAGGTCCTGCAGGAGCAAGGTTTCTGTAGTTTGCAGTGACTGTTCAGAGTCAGCTTTGGGCTGTCACAGCCAAGGAAGTAGAGGCCAAGCGTGCTGTGAAGTGCTTAGATAGGAGGCTGTAGATGCAGATGATGATGGGACGTAGGTTCCAATAACCTGACTGAAAATGCAGAAAGGATACTTCAAAATAAAAGAAAAAGCCTAGTGAGTAAAGGAGGTGGTGGATGTCTGAACAGGAGAGATGAGATAGAGGAAGAGCCATGGGGACATAACCACCCCAGAGAAAGGGGCCTCTGAGCTCTTTGGCATTCACCTGGCGCAGAGCTAGCGTCCACAGCAGGGTGCAGATGTGGAGCTTGTCCAGAACTGCACGACATGTTCTCCCCCATGGAGCAAAGAAAATCACCATGGCAGTGGTGGGCAGAATTGGAGAAAAGGGTCTTGTCCAGAGTCTTGCTGAGAGGAGCTTGGCACTCTCCTGAAAGACGGAAAGATCTTTTTGTGGCACATTTACCACAACGTGTGTGTGCTGATGAAACCTTCCGCCCCACAGGTATAAAACCATGCAAGCAGCAGAGCAAGCAGAAGAGTTTTTCACACCTTATCACAGCTCAAGAAGCCTAGGGGAAGAGAGGGTGGGAAGTTCTTCCAACTGCCCAAGCTGGCTTGCTCCCTCGCTAGCAAAAGAAGCTACTGAGTTTCCCCTAAACAAAAAGCTTAGCAAGAAAGGCTCCAGATTCCTCTAACAACGCTAATCCTCCTATTCCTCTGTCACTGCCTCAGCCTTAGAGCCAGCAACAAGCTCTCTGCAGAGGTACCAGTGTTGTTTCCCAGCCTTGTCAGCACCTCCTCACCCACTAGGTCCCTCCTAGCACAGAGAGAGAAATAGAGAGAGAGAAGGGAACAAGAATGTGAGGTTGCAAATGCTGGTTAAATTGTCTTTTCCCTTTTAGGAGCTCCATGCAGAAGACAACACCAGGTTCTGCCAGAAGGATGACAATGAGCAAACATCCTTCAGCGACCACAACCCGCGGCACGAGCCCAAGGGGGGGTTCCGGAGCTCCTTCCGCAAGCTCTTCAAAAAGAAATAAGCAGCCCCAAGAAAGGCAGGCCACAGCCAAAGCACAGCAGTACTTCCCCAGGTCCCCGAGGGTGGAGACAGACAGCAAGGCCTCAGGATCCCACTGACTAACACAGAGGGTGGAGGGTGGGGGAGAGGAGACACTCACAACTGCCTTACAAACGCATCCTGCTCTTTCTAGCACAGGGCAGGGCCAGGCTTTGGGTTGCAGTGGAGCTCAACCAGCAGGTCCAATAAGCACAGGAACTTGTTAGCTTTCATTCCTACTTAAGTGAACTTCCCTCAGTTTTGAAAAGCTTTGGCCAAATCCTACTATCTTCTCCTCCCCCTCATCCCCCAAAACCGCTTGATTTGCTGTACATCTTTGCTCTTCCAAATTCAAGGCAGGTCTTATTTGGGCTCACCCACAACAGAAAGCTCACCTTTGCAGACCTGGCATCCTGGCCAGAAGTCTAAAATTCCCTTCTTCCCTCTACTTTCCAAATAAACCACAATCAAGGATATCTTCCAGGAGGCCAGCTCGCATTACCCAGGTGGTTTGAGAAGGTCTAAGAAGCCTCAGCTGAAGCACTTGAGCACTGCACTGCTTAATCAGCAACATCCTTTCTTTCGGACTTCCATCACTCCCCAAAATCCTGTTTCACCTTTTATGTGAATGCTGTTTCCTGAATTGCCTCCTGCTGTAGGAATCACTGCTTCTGCTCTCAGAATCACCCATGTCTCCAGGCAGGTGATGCAAGCTGGGCCCAGGGCCTGCCACAAGGGACAGACTCTTCTCGACCTTATCCCCAATGTGGATCAATGCAGACACTGGTAGTGCCAAACAGTATCCTGACTCCTGGTCTGTAACACACTTGGAATACACTTTGCTAACTCTTTGGCCTGACACCACCTCACAAACCCCACCACATGCAGCTTTGGAACGGTTCTTCCAGCTAAAAATTGAGGCACTAGGGCAGAAAAGCTGATGGTGTACCATGTTCAGAGTCACAGGCCCTCCTTCTCATGCAAGGACAGAACAACAAGGCCACACACAGGCCACCCTCCTCACACATGGACATGACAAACCCTCAGTAACTCTGATCTATGCATAAGACTGAGAGAAGCTCTGCTGTGATACCCTCGACACACACCAGCAGCAAGAATACCACTGGCACAGGGGTGTTACCAGTGCAGTACTGGTGAGCTGTGGTGTTACCTGAAGCTGGGACATTGCGAGGGCAGTTTCAAGAGCAACTGTGGTTTTATCACTTTGTTTCGGGACACTGCTCTGTCTAAAGGACAGCTTCACCTTAAGAAGTTGAGAACTGTCTCCATGGGGCCAACAGCAATGCCTTGGGGGAAATACTGTGAGAATGGGGGCTTGGGACTCCCAGCATCAACACAATGGCGGCTGAATTTGGGGCCAAGAGAAGAGCACCCACCATGATGCATGGCTATCCTGGCCATGGCAGCAGGACAGGGGAGGCCCAGAGCAGGTGTCCTTGGATGCAGTGGCCAATATCTGTTGCAGATGCAGGGCCCAGAGCTCTCCAGTGTTGACTGATCTGCATCTACCACCTGCTTTTCCTCCTTTGCTGGAGGCAAAGAGGTGTGTGTGAAAAGGGCTACCCAGACAAAACCCATCCTTTACTGCAACCAAGGTTTTCCCAACATTTCAAGAATGTGACCAAAGCAAAACCCCAGAGATTAAAATGTTGTAGCTGGTGCCTCTCCCATAGATTTTAATGAAACAATAATTCACTTCTCCTTACAAAAAGGGAAGAAGTAGCGTATTTTCCTCCCCTAGCTTTTGGAAACTACTCTGGGAAGGTTTTTTTCTTAACATAAGTCTTTTAATGGCAAAAAAAGCCCAAAACCTAACCTTCCATCTCCTTCCCTTTCCCTCACATCCTCATAAATTACAAATTACAAATTCCGTGGCCTTTTCCAGTCAGGACTGCTCCATGCTGACCAGCCACTGAATCACAAAGACAGTTCCTAGGACTTGAGAACTTTCAGTCAGACTGTGCAGGGCCAGGATAGAAATTATGTAGGAAGAGCCAGATATGTGTAACTGAAGCATCAGCAAAGACTGCACAGGAGTCACCCACAGACAGAACTATTTGTTTGTCCAACAAATCAGAGTTGTATCATCATGGACAAGTGTCCACCGTGATGCACTGATGCTGTCAAGGGCTCTGATGCTTGTGGTTTTGGTCTCATGTATGTAATGACACTTTTATCCTTCACAGAACAAACCTGCTTTTCATATTTGCCAGGCAGATGCCAGGACTGAAACACGACAAGGGAAAAAACCTACCTGCTAACATCTCCTGGGTGAGGAAATCCTTCCAAAGTGGCAGACCTTTGCTTGTAAAATGCATGTGGATTTCAGCTTCTATTTTAGTGATTTAAGGCACAGTCAGAACTGGTGGTTATTTCTTTCTGATTCTCTGTGACTTCTTACTTCCAGGCCTATACTTATCATTTGAGATGTCCTTGTACCTGCTCAGAATCTGCAAATGTAAATAATATGAACGAATGATGCTCGGCACCACACACGCACACTCCCTGTTGCAGGGTCCATTTCAAATCCATCTTTAGTGTACACGTGTGCTCTGGATTATTTTTCTTCCTGTGCCAAATAAATGTTGCCTTTAAATAATACTGTTGCCTCTTGCACTGAATCAACCAGAAGGTTGCATCCATTAAAAGAAGAAACAGGTGTTTCTCTGGTCCCTTTCTGAGGTAACATTACTTACACAATCCTGTATCCCTACAAGTCCAGCCATGCAAGGAGACTGTTCCCTACACGAGGTTCTAAGACTCATATTCAGAACTCAGGTGAGTCACTCTCTAGGCTTCTGGTGAAGATCCTGTTGTTGGTGTAGCTCACTGTGACAGATCTTCATCTCCTTAGACTCTTCTAGACCACACCTCTCCATGGCTACACTCCCTGCTCAGGTCAGCCATCCTACATTCAAACAAAAAAAGGCTTATTCCAAAATAGATTCAACAAACTTATCCAAAACAATTCCAATAATATGTGTCCTTGATCACCCACCTTTGTTTACTTTCTTTTAAAAAATATTATGGATGTTTTGCGCATTTGGCAGCTAAATTGTAATGCATCTGGCAAAAGGGTTTTTATTTTATTTTATTTTTCCCTTTCAACTCTTCAGCCACCCAGTACAGGATTTCATATTTGCTGGCTAGAAAGTAAGAAAAAACCCAAACACTATACTCTTTACCTTATTTCCCTTATAATGTACTGTTTTCCACTGAACCAAAGGTAAATTTACTCTCAGTTGACAGAAAAATGCATTTAAGGGTGGTTTAGTTGTTTAATGGAAAATAAGGAATGGAATTTACAAAGTAAGTTAAAAGCACTTTTGTTTTTACACCTATATTGGGCCCGAAGAAAGACTTCATCTATGCATTGTCTGGGTTTAGAAATGACAATTCAATAATCTTTTCCATGAAGCACAATGATCTACTACATTTAACAGTGGTACCTCCAGTGAAATCACTGAGAAAATCTAATTTAAAATACACACAAAAGAAAAATAATTAAATGTCCCACAATGTCACTCTAAAACTTGAAGGATCTAAATCCAGTGTATTAGCAAGCTCTTACTGAGACAGACCACCCCCTCCCTGATTTAAATGACTACCTCTCTGGGCAACCTGTTCCAGTGGTTCAACACACTCATTGTAAAAACCTTCCTTATTTTTTGTCTAAATCTACTCTCTTTTAGTTTAAAGCCGTTACTGTCTGTCCTATTGCAAGAGGCCCTGCTAAAAAGGCTGTCCCCATCTTTCTTATACACCTATGAATTTCTGCTACATAACCCTGCCTACACAGTTTGCAGTGGTTTTGGCTGACTTTTAGGCATCTATCAGCTCTCTACAGTAACTAAGCAATTCTCCAGGCCTCCACACGAGCACGTTTCATTGTCCAGGTCACATCATCACCCCAGGCCACACTAGACCGACCAGGGTCATTTTATCAAGGAGAAAGAAAGCACCATTAAAATTATTTCATTTTTCATGTGAAAAGTATTGCCACTAATACAAACATGATCGAAATAAGAAGCCATTCCAGATCAAAAATTATTAACACAAAGCTGCTATGACACAAACCAGTGGCTTAGCAGTTGTATTCAACTCCTAAATGCTACAGGTTTGATCCTCACCCTGTCCTTTCTGTTTGCAGCTGAATCAACACCATGATTTGTGCACTGTGACTGACCCATGGGCTTCAAAGAATGTTTACTTCAGGTTCATGCATGGTGACCACTGTCACCTGTTGTCCAAGTACTGCACCAGTAAAGCACTTCTATCCTCAACCATAAATAGGGAACTGCATTCCCCATTTCACAAAGGAAAGCATTTACTGGCATTTAAGAAATCTGCTGATCAGCAGGAGCCATGTGAAGTCTCTCCTGACTGAGCAACCTGGCCACTGAGTCAGTCCTCGGGCCTGCTCTGCCTTGGCTGCACAACTGCACAGACAAGAGTGTGCTGAAGAAGAAATACAGATCAGAAAGTCTCAATTTATGGAGTTTTCCTGGTAATCCACTGAGGAGCTAATAACATAGATAACACTGGGAACAGTATGTTCATCATGGTGTTTTTATCCAAAGAACCCATAACCTAAACTACCCCTCGTGTGCCTTGAGAATTTTTACAAAGCTCTCATATAACGTTCTCCTCTGAAGCCAAGGTTTAGAGATCTTCACTTCGTTATTCTTTTGCCAGAAAAAAATGTTTCAAAACACCATTGTTAAAGACATCAAAGAAGAAATACAACTGACAATTTCAAGATTTGACTGTGGTGAAAACTGCCATTCTTGTTGATGAAATGCTTTCCAAAATGTAATGACCACACTAAAGGATCAAAGGGCCCTGATCAATGGCAT
Organism: Dasyornis broadbenti; assembly: GCA_013397935.1. Lineage (NCBI taxonomy): Eukaryota > Metazoa > Chordata > Aves > Passeriformes > Dasyornithidae > Dasyornis > Dasyornis broadbenti. The sequence goes on along the minus strand of VZRN01006386.1, from coordinate 130,349 downwards.
TGCTGAAAGCATTAAAAGAGGTGATTTCTGCCACCATTCAACTGACACAGCTTTCCAAGGTGCTGAAATGTGTTCTTCTTCTGAAGAGGAAATGTGAGGGAATTTTACTAGCCCCAAGAGCCATACGAACTGAAGACGAGACACTTTATGCTTCACATACCTACTGCAGAGGGGATTACAGAGCTTCTTTTCTTCAACAGGTGTCATCCATTACTATCCCAGTCTGGTCTGAAGCTGAAGAGCAGCACACAGGTTTATGGATAAACCATGTCAGAATACTTACAACACACGTGTTTTGTCATGTGTATTTTGGACAGAGTAAGCTACTGTAAAGATTAATACAAGTTTGATTTTTTTCTAACGTGTATCATACAGGATGTGTGAAACATTTTATAAGGTGTAATAATTCACTCTGGGAGTAATCCAGCCTCTCAATTATCACTGAATTATTATTTTGTAACATGCCAAAAATAACATCTCTTCAGTCCCTTTTTACTAAAATACATACACTGAACTAGGAAAAATATGTACCACAAGATGGGCTTTCATGCCCTTCAGTGCTTAACTGAAAAACTAAGTTGAACATTTGTCCATGTAATAATTTAACATATGTCAGCCAAACATATCTTTATCTTTATTTCAATTAAATTAAAAACAATCTGCAAGTATATTTATGCAACATTCACTATATACACACGATTTATGCAACTGCAAGGCAATTCTATGTATGCTGATTAATCTATTGTTAGTAAAACATGACGATAGCTATGGAAGTTGACAAGTGACTGTTTTCATGGCATGACTGAAAAAGAATAGCTACTAGCCATGAAATGGATTATCAGTAAACCTTAAAAAGAACATGACACAACCTAGCAGAGATTAACAGTCTTCTAAATGTAGTATATTTGCTTCAGATGATAGTGCTGCTTTTTTAAAAAAAAATTCACTGTCACCTTAATGATATAAGACTTTCATCAGCTCTATCTAAAGAAAGCAATAATTAGACATTATGCTTCCTGGCAAAAATTTATTTTTGAACTGGCACCACAGTATTTCAGAAAATAATAATAAAGTACCTCTTTGGTGAAGCCTAGGTACCCCCTACTACTCATTGTAACAACTTGTAAACAGGACCGCAATACAGTGCTTTGCCTTAATTCTAGCTTGGTTAGGTACCACAGATCTTCCTCACAGTCCTTCTCATAATTTTAGGAAGGTATTTTAAAGCAGGGAGTAAGTAAAGCAAAGGAAAATTAAGAAGGATATAAAGTTCCCTGTTTGAGATTTAAAAAAAGTGCATAATGTTTTCATTCCAAAAACTGTGCCACTGTATGGAACTGATGGATACAAGACTGTTTCTCCTTCCTGTACTGGACATCATTGATCATTACACAAACACAGTCTCTGCTCATTGGCCAAAGAAGTCTCTCCAGACTGTTTTCTGGTACAATCAACTGTCCAATTACTTTAGAACAATGTCCTGCATAATAAAACAAGAATAGCAAGTTAACCGGGTTTTCCACTAGAAAGTCTGTTTTTGCAATTCCATTTCTGTACACATTTCCAATGCATTGGAGAGTTCTTAGTGTTTGGCATACACATCCCAACTCCTTGACACCACCAGGTTCAGTGCATCCATTGCCAGCAACAGACATAGCACCAGGAAAATGCAACTCCCAGCGCGAGGGACAGTTCACGAGGAGGGGGCATTCTCCAGCAAGGGTGGCCCATCCCGATGCATCGAAGGGTGCATGTGCTCCCTTTTGTAAGTTTTTGGAGGAAGCTTTGGGATATGTTGAGAAGTGCTTTGTCGTGGAGGAACAGGCGGTCCAGCAACAGAAGGGAGGTCCACATCCTGCGGTATCAAAGGTGGCGACGGCAGATGCCTCCTTGCTACATGTGGAGAAGGTGTCTGGGGGGGAGGGGGTGTGAACGGAGAGGGGCTGTTTGGGAAAAAGGCGTTACCAAGTTCGCTTTTTCTCCCCAGGGGTGGAGGCTGGAGGTGTAGTGGTGAGCTAGAGAAAACATCTGGAGTTCGCACAGGTTCCCGTGGCGGTAACTCGGGAGGGTTTGCAGTGGTAACACAGGAGTCAGAGATGCAGGTCCGATCAGGCACTGAGTACCTTGGAGAATACACTTTAGAGGTTGGTTGCCTAGGAGGGATTGCTGGTGGGTTGTCCAGGTGTGCAGAAGTAATCTGAGGTACACAAACATTTCATTCAGTAAAATTCCAGAGTGGCAGCAAAAGCACAGGACCGTGCTGTGAAATAGAAGCCGTGCTCCTGCACTGCAGATTGCTCTTAGCAGGGGTGCATCAAAACATGAGTGAACAGCCAAGGATGGAAGAAATGAAGAGAGAGGGACAAGGGCAAGACAAAGAATGGTCAAAGCAACCATTTCCATGCTAGTCCCAGATCTGCTTCCTGGGGAGGTTTGGACATCTTCCACCACCTCCCCAGTAACAAGCACTTGGAGTGAGTAAACACGCCAGGTATTTCTTCAAGAAAATGAGGAAAAGGGAGAGGCCGATGATGCTGAACAAGGAAAAAATAAACTATGCTCAGAAGATGGAGTTAAGTAATCAGAATTATGGAAGTGAACAGTTCCCAAGCAGCAGACCATAGTGACAGGGTAACTGTTCTCCAACACCCTATCACAAACACAGTGTTTTCAAATACATTTTGCTAGGATTTCAAATACATTTTGGTGATGTGTTAAATTCTGTTGACTGACAGCACAGTTGCCTGTAGTCTGAAAATAACTTGCTGAAGAGCCACTTATAAGCCCTCCTCAAAGACATATTCGCTCTGAAGTAATTTTGAGTGGGATTTTCAAATCTGAAGTCACAAACGAGCTTCCACTGAAATCAGGTGAAATTTGACACTGTCTGCAACAAAGGCTGGATCAGATCCCAACTGCCAGACAAATGCAAAAGGAAAATGTAGCAATGGCTTAAGCAGGCAGGCAGACAGGATGGGTAAGCAAGAGGGGAAAGCAAGCACTCGAGCATCACAGCATCAGGGTCAAATATCCTGGTGAAACTTTCCAGAGGTGTACAGCACTTTCCATCATTACAGCTCATCAGTTCTTTACCCCCATTCATACATCCTAAAATGATACCCTGGAACAGCTATCCCAGATGGAAATACCTGCCTGAAGCATTGAGTCCTCACATGCAATGCAAAGGCCTCAGCATAGCACATCAGTAGATGAGACATTTCTAACACTAAATTTAGGTCCCATTTGTTTCCGTTTGTTTGAGATCAAGATATAACAAGGCAGAGCTGTGAAGGCTTGAAATACATGGCTGCTTATTCTTTCACTTACAGTTTTTCAAAAAATAAATGTACTGACTTTAAAGTTACTTTTCTATCATACCCTGCCGCTCTTCTCCCAGAAAAACAAATGACCTTTTTTCTCCTTACTTACTTTTGATGGGGAGGATTCAGCTGGGGCAGATTCTGGTCTTCTTCGCGGAGGAACAGGAGGAGGGACAGGAGCGTCATCTGAAGTTTTGGTAAAGTTTATGGATGACACAGAAGCAGATCCTAGTAGACATTAAAAAAAAGTTGATAAAGGTGAAATTTAGCTCAATATTGCTGCCAATAAAGGTGTCATATATAATCAAGCAATAGCTCATAAAAAGCATAATGAATCAAGAAGCTGTCAAATAAAAACAAACAAGTCCCTAACTTGCACTTCCAGACAAACTGCTTTTCTGAGCTGCAAAGCTCACTGTGGCCCTCAGTTCCTGAACTGTCTTAAGTGATCCTCCAGACCAAAACCACACCACAAACTTGTTCTCACGTCACAACAGCACTAAAACCATATCCTGAATTTGCAGTCGATGGACACAACAATGAACAAATCCTTTCTTCTCCAGAGGCTTTCCAGAGACCTGGCTTGGACACTCAGCAATGGCACTGCTCTGCTAAGCAACTTCTGCCTTTTTCACCTTGTGGCAACCAGCTGAACGCAGCAGTAACCTCTGAAAGCCCTCACATGTGAAAGGAGCCTATGTCCATTGTTAATTACTGAGAGCACAGCATAAAATATGAGCTTCCTTGTATGTCGGGGAAGACAGAAGAAAAATAGCTGTGGACAGGTCCTGATGTATTTAAAGCAAGGAAATACTGATTTTAAGTTCTGCAGAAAAACCATCCGTGTACACTGAAATCAATTCTGAATTGCAGGCAGCAGAATAAGGCACCCACAAAAGATTCAATTTTTATTCTCTCTGTTCACCATCAGATAATCATCAAATACTTTCACCAGATATACATATGGCAGCAAATCACACAAGTTTGTTTGGGACATACATGGACCCTAGAGATTACCTCTGCCCTCTGTTTTCACAGTTCCTCCAAAGATTTGCAACAGTCTCTATGTAATAAACCTAATTCTGTTTAGTTTCTCCTTTATAATAAAAACTTTTTAAAGAAAAAAGGAATAAAAACCACAAAGTTTTTGCTGCTACAAGGACACAAAAGCAACCATTTCTACAGCCACTTTAGAAGGCTAAAGATGATTTCCCCTGTCTAATACCACAAAATGTGACTGGCAGGCTGGCTGCGAGCACCTACTTGTATGGAAAGGACTGGAAGGATCCGAGTCGAACACACTGCAGGCATCTGTGGTACTGGAAGTGGCAGAAGCAGGGGGAGGGGTCAGAGGGGTCCGGGGGGAGTTTGGGGCAGATGCCGTGGCTTCCGTCTCACTCTCTGGGATGCGGCTGTAGCTGATTTTCCTTGGCTCCTGCTGCAGGGGTGTGGGATGTCTCATGGTACCTGGCCTTGGATTAGAGGGACGAACACCTGGGGACTTGAGAGGGTAGCTGTATTTCTTGGGCTGAAACGATAGAAAACAAAATATTAAACTAAATCAAAAGGCCACAGGATCACCTAAATGCAGCTTTGTAGTTATAAAGTCAGAGATCTAAAATAACTTCTGCCATCTACAAAAGTCAAATGTCAGCACTTTTTGAAAGAAAAAATTACAAATAATTGAATACTAACGAATCTTGGAGGAGGCTTGACATTTCGTGGCTCTATCTCCAATGACTTGTTGAACAGATAATCTGTAAATTCTGTCTCCACGATGTTTCCCATTGGATTCAGGTTTTCAAAAAATCTCTGAAATACAAGAAGGCAGACAACTTGTCAGCTAAGATGATTCTTAATACTGCTTGTTTCTACTGCACAAATGATTCCAGCTGCTCAAGAGAAGAAAGAAGATGCTGGAGTCAGAGGTAATGACAGACTTTTAAGTTATTAAATCTGTTTGTCGCCAGCCCTTTTCTGGGCATTGCCACTGCTATGCTTGGCCTGAAAGCCAGCTATGCAAGTACCCTAAATGCTTTCTGCAGTTTAAAATTAGACTAGGTTAGCTCAAACACTTCTAGAAGAAGCTGCAATCAGTCCATCTTTACACTGATCACTGATGCAGGGAAGACTGCTCCCACAATGCATTCTGTCAAAGACTGAGGAGAAAAAATAAACAAAAAAAAACCTTGCAGAATCTCTTAAGATAACCTGTCCTATGACTCTCTGAAAGTATATAGCTCAGAAGATGGTCAGAAAAAAAGAAAAAAGGAAGACAGTAAAGCAACCAGAAAGGACACTGCTTAGACAACACCTCAGACCAAGGAGAACAAACACCAGGAGAGAGAAAAATGTGAGTATCACCATCATTAACACATGGTGTAAACACAGTGCTATCAGGTAAACCTGGAAACATAAAGGCAGTGTAACAGAGAAGGAAAAGACAACTGGGCTTACTGTACAAGTAACTGCAACTGAATGAAGGACAATGAGAATCTGCCAGTTTCAGTTCCAGTTTTAACACTGATCAATAAAAAGATCTACCAATGTCTCAACAGCTGAGAAAAAAATGAAACAAATCTAAGAAACTGCAAGTATTGAGCTTTCTGCCCTTTCTTACAGTGAGACCCAAGAGAGGTTTTATGACAGGTCTTCTGCTCATTTCTGATTCAGTCAGACTGAATCTATGTGAATTCAGTCTGTTCTTATGGTCTGTCAGCTGACAGAATCACCACACAAGGAAATCATGTCACTTACCCTGATGTCAAATTCCACTCTCAAACAATATGGCTGGTTCTGGTACTGCTGTATCTCCCCTGTTATCTCAGCTACCTTTCTTCTCTTGCTGAAGTTTATAAGGTCTTTCCCATGTCGCTTGAGAAATTCAGGATTGCCTTCTTCTGTTTTCAAAATGTTGGTTAAGTAAATCCCTAAAGGGCACACAGAAGAGGTTCTCAAGACAGAGTACAAAACAAGGAGGAAGTCACAACTGGAATACAAGGAATTATTACAGAATTTAATTTGTGCACTGCAATTATTTAGAAAACTTCTCTGTTATGGTCAATAAGAGAATTGCTCTTCACTTTCCAATAAGGGCAACAATTCAAATATTTTAACATACTTTTTCCAGAAAGCTGCCTTTATGCATCAAAGTCCCAAAGCCTGTGCATCTTTCTATGATTTAAGAAACTCACACAACCGAACACTAAAAGAGGACACTGAACAGAAGTGCTTTCTCTTAATTCCTCTACTCCATTAGACACCCCAGCTAAACTCCAAAAATAATTTTCAGGTTTCCTGGCTTCTTAATTGCATCAAATCATTTGAAGATTAGCAAGGAAAAAGTGCACTCCACTCTACAGATCATGTGTCTGGAATTGTCATTATGGCATGACAGAAATAACTGAAGCTATTCACATGTGATCCAGCTAACCTCTACTCATCTCTGAAGAGAAGGTTTCTTAGTTTATCTTATCTTTCTTTGCATAGCTCTGGAGTATATCTTTCTCCCAATCTGTAAAAGGCCAAAAAAACCATCAACACTAATTTCTTTCAGTTTTGGCCTGAAGCCTATGTTGGACGAGTGCAATGTCCAGACTTGGAGCTGATCTGCACCAAACATTTAAGTGACTTGCTTAAGAACAGGAATGACATGTGGTTAACATCACAATTTGCTAAATGGCAGCAATCTACTTCAAAGAACTGCTCAGTCTGGTGATAAAAGGAGGCTTTCTTCCCAAACTCTGTTTTTTCAGAAATAAGACTTTTTAATAGAAATGGGACTCTAGCTTCATTTCTTGGAGCTCCTGATGAAGAAGAGGGTCCTTCTTTCTCTACTACTCAATAGCAATAATATTTGTAATGTGAGCACCTTCTATTGAGAGAATTTCTCGTTGTAACAGTTCAAACCACATTCAAAGTAAAAATCAGTAAATACAGAAATAAGATATTGCAGGTATACTTATTTTTACTGCAAATAACATCTCCCATGAACAGTCACTTTAATTTGGTTTTCTTCCCATATATATGCAATTCATGTCTGGGCACCTGAAATTCCAATCCACCTGTCCAGTAAAAACTGACTTCTCACTATTGTTCATACTCTGTTTTGTATCTTGGCTCAATATTTCCCCAAAGTTAATGTATGACACAGCTCATCCAGACCAAACACTCACCAAAAAAAGGCACACAAGGAGGATTAATGGACCTGAGTTTTGCCAAATATTTCTTGTAATGGTCCTCACTTAGCTCATACGCTTCTTCTAAGATCTTCTTCTGGCGACTTGGAATTTGCTTAAAAGAGAAATCAAACAGGTTCTTTGGAAAGAGAAGGTAAAGGCATAGCCCAGCAACAATACTAAGAGCAATGGTCTCCCACTGGTATTTGAATCAGGGACCATGAGGACAGTGCTCCACCATCCTGAGACGCCTGTCTGAAGTGAGGGTGGATTTCTTGCTTCTGAAACAAAGGAAAAAACCCTCTCTCTTACACCCTGATTGATTAATTTCTTGGGGGATTTACTTTACTTGCTCTTTCTTTGAAGCACATGCTTACTGGTTTTCAGACAGGTTTTCAGTGGAGCTAAGGTACCCTGCATTATTACACTGCCATAGCAAAAGTGGAAAACATTTCACTGTACCTCAAATGTGTGATCCAACCTATAAACTGCTGCAGAGTTCATAGCACTGACAATCTCAAGGACACCATTGAAGTTGTTTAGCTCTTGAAAAACTTGCAGGATCTCAATTATCCGGCTCACTACAATTACTCTTTCCTCTAGGTTTTCTGTTTCTACAATGCATCTAAATACACAAGAACATTGGGATTTGTATTAAAACGCTGATGAGGTTTCCAAAATCAGATGTTAAGTTGTAACACAAATAAATATGATTTTATCAAATTACTTGAGATAGTTCTGAAAATGTTTTAGAGATTTGAAAATATTCTAAGAATAAAAAGCTTAAGACCATTATGTTAAAATTCTCACAGAGGCTAGTTTAAGCATCTGAACACCAAAACAGGAATTGTTTCAGAAGAGAATTTTTCACAGTCCAGATATGGAGTAGGTGCAGATTCAGGGAAGTCACTTACTTTTCAAACCACAAAGTTAGGTTAGTTGTATGCCTTATCATTTTGAGAAGGTTGGGAGAATTAATTTCTTTATCTTCCTTTGTCCACACACTTCCAACTAGTTCAGACGGCTGCACAGCTCTAGAAGAGTAGATGCATTATCAAAAAATGTAACTAAAAGCAGGAGAGAAGGTATTATTTTTCCAAACCCTCTGATTTTCACTGAATTTGGAATTCCTATCTAGAAATAAATTCTTAAGGTATCACTTCTCTTCTATAATGTTAGGCTCCCTCCATGACTAAATAACTGATATTTCTATCAGTTATATCTGCTTCTTTTTTAGACCATAAATATTTCTTAATCTATGTGACTCTTAACCACCTCTGTTCATCTAAATGAAGAACGAAATCTCCATCTCATTCACCATAATAAAATGTGAGCTTCCAATGCCCGAACAATTTCTCACAGACAGCTGATGAGATCTGACATGGTCCTTAATTAGTTTCACAAACTAGGTTATGAAGAAAACTGATTTAATGATTGTTCATACTTCTCAAATGTTGGTCTACTCAGAAAATATCAACAGAAAGTTGGAGCACAATGCAATTAATGGCATGCAACAGTCACACGTACTGCACGTTAAACTCGGGAGGATAAAACAAATACTGTATTTCAGTGGGTTTTTTCTGCAAAAATAGTAATTAATACACACCACCAGTAAAGTCCCTTGACTGCTCTGGGGCTCCACATCAGAGGCCCCCAGAAACAACTTCCTGCTGGAGAATATTTTGATTTGTGCCACGTGCTCCTCAGCGGAGGAAAGTTACCTGTAAAAATCTGACTCCAGCAAAGTGAGTTGCCGAGCGATTTCTATGGGATGCAAAGTGAGCAAGTCAAAAGTCTCTGTATGGCCTGGTTTGCTTATGTGCCACTCAATTGCTGGAGGGGGGCTCTCAAAAGTGATGTTGTGGCTTGGCCCAATGGCTTGTGCCTGCTTTTTCCTGTTGATTATCTTTGTGATGGATTCAACCCACTTCTTCATGGCTTTGCCTGCCACACAGAGAAAATTACTATTTAGTTAATACTGTTTTTCCTAAGATATCAGTATAATCCAGAAATCTTTGGATTTAACCCCAAAACCTGCTAAACTAAAGCAATCATATATTATTTAGGATCGCTGTTCTCACACAAGTCTAGAAGTATTCAAAGACAGAAAGAATTCCTCAATAGCCAATGTTGCGCACGACTTTGCCCAAGCACAAATCAGAACACCCAAATTAGACTCCTGCTCTGATTTAGGTGTTTTTGTTTCTTTTCTGATTTTACAGTGAGTTTATGGGAACAAACCTTCTTTTGCCCAAACTGCACTTCTGCAAACACCCTCACCTTTATACCTTGGGCAGAAGCACATGATTACCTCAGAAAACCTAGAAAGTCAAAATAACAAACAGGGAGAAGCTTCTTCCTGTACTGCATTTACCATCAAAGCTCAGAGTAAAACTGAAAGGCCAAACGCCTTTTTTAGCTCTGCACCATAAGAATTCCATGCACAAGTCCACTGAAAATTTACCATTGAACTAACTGGCTCATTCTCCCCTCTTTTTAAAGGCTAAAATAACTATTAATACTTCTCTGACACAGTAGTTTCCTACAAACTGCTCCTGTGTCTGTCTCGGTTTTATTTAAAAGGAAACAGGAAAAGTCTGTACAATCACAACTGCAAGGTGTTCTACAGTTCTAATATGCACTGTGAAGTAGCTGGCAATTCTTGTTTCAAAGAAATAGTGGTTTCCACCACCAAACTTTTGCCAAAATTAACCCTCTGTAAAGTTTAAAATGACAGTCAGAGCAATTATTCTGTCCTGATCATTATTCCATTATTATTTTGCATTATTTCAATCCCTTTAAAACAAAACCTGTAATTTATGTAAATAATAATTATTCTGAACAGGAGCCAGATTTTGAATAATAGTCTGTGTGGGGGAGTTTAATGAAAGTTTATTTTATGCTCTTTATGAAGTACTTAATAAGCAGTAGGCCGGTTTCTCCTGAAAGCAAAATTGATCACATTGCGTATCTTTGAAAAGGGATGCTTTAGGATAAATGTCAGCACTCAAGCAACTGTAAATACCTCTTACTGTTCCAATGAACTCCTCCAAACGTTTCAGCAGATCAACATCTCTTTCAAAGTCATAGAAGTGGTGCTCTACCCAGTGTCGACATACATTTAATACTCTGCAGAAGTAAAGAACACGTAAACACTCTACACCTCAGTCTTATCTTCCCTACCAAAGCAGCCGCAAGAAACGCCACTGGCATCAGGAGAAGCCAGTGCAGCCAAAAGGTGGCACTTCAGAAGACTCACAGGAATTCAGAGTGGCTCACAGTGACGCAACACTCACCGTAGCTGCACAGGTTGAATGTACTCTTTCCTAAATCTTTTCAGCTCTGCACTAAGAGGTTGGTCTCCATTCTCCATGGCAATACGGTCAGCTTCCGTTGGCTCAGGCTCTGGAATTTCAAATCTAGCACAGAAGATGGGGATAAGCACTAGGTCGCTATTAAACTAGTCTTGGGCACAAGCTTCTGGATATAAACTTGTACATTTTACTGGCAATCTTTGAATCTGACAACTTTTTAAAAGGTGTTTGAAGTGAATCAAAAACTGGAAAGCCAGAATCTTACACACTCCAAGTAAAAATACAAAAAAAAAAAAAAAAGCACTTCATAAGAACAGTATTTTTAACAGTGGCATACCTTTCTATTAGCAAACTCAGCAACTCTTGAGGTCTACAGAAGGATCTATATGTTGTGAGAAAAGTCCGAACAAAGTTGGGATCTAAGACAAAGAATAATTTTACACTTATGTCAGCAATTACCGGATGGTTTTTTTTCCTTTACAATAATTTCAATTATCCTTTAAAATTAAGGATGTCACCTTATCAAATGACAAAGAAGATGATGTAAACCAAAATGGCTTTGGTAACAATTCAAAACCTCCTAAAATAGCAATACAAAGGAGAATTTAAAAACAGTGTTCATTCTGTTGAAAGTTCACAACAATGACTTTTCCCCCCTTTAATTATCAAAAGGCAGAATTCTTTCCTAATGACTTTGAAATTAATGAATAGATGATTTTATTTACGAGTAACCAGCTTTGGTTTTGACAATGATCAGGACACAAGTACTCAAAAGACACATCAAGTAACTGCATTGGGTAGAAACGGCCTCTTCCAGGGAAGAATGTTTCCCCTAAACTGGCACAACTGATAACCCATCATGGTTACAGCAGCCTAGATATTTTTTCAGCCGACAGCTATGTTTGAGGTTATATTTATTTTACTTCAAGAAAATCAACCAATTTCATTTAAATTGACTAATTATATATCAATTTGTTTAAAATATGAAAATGTGTTTTAGAAACAATCAAGTATTCAAAACAAAACCAAAGTGTCTCCCATAATTACAAAAGCAAACCTATTTGTTTTCAAATATGAGGAAATGCAGTGACAGCTTACTGGCACCGTACAGAGCTGACTAGAAACAAGGTTAACACTGTTATTACTGAACAGAATTGATGAGCAGATTGCAACAGCTTTGCATAATAAATCCATGTCCAGATTTTAAAACCAAACCCCAGTTGATAGTTGTCCTAACACAGAGTGGGTGAAGAGGAGCTCACAGGACTTGAAGCAAGAATTCCTGTAGGCTGTAATATGTAGGATAAGAAGGCTGCATTATTTGACTTAACATTCTATAGGACTTGTTTCCTGGAATACGGATTTTTAGGAGCTGTTATAAAATCCTCTTTAACTCTTTACCAGCATCTCATCTTTTGAATGAACATTCTACCTTTCTTAGATCCCAGTGAGCTGGTCTTCTGGGCAACAGTTTACTGTGATGTGTTGCACACCTTAACTGTACCACGTAACAGCATTTCCATGCAACTCTGTTGCATGATACTTCTCATTTCTTTAAACAATTGGCTATTCTGCTTCACCCATGTCCTTCATTACTCCATTTTCCTAATCATAATCCCTCTCCCACCAGTCCTTGAAACTGTACAGTCCAAAATTAATTTCAAAGGCAGAACTCTAATGCTTTTTGCACAAAGAAGGTCATGCCTGTTCAGTTCATCTTCATCATGAAAATACATAATTTTTGTTGTGCTAAAGAAGCACAGTAAGTCATGCTTTCACAGTTCGCAATCCGTACATAGCATCTACCCTAAACAGATTTTGTCTACATGAAAAAGAAAGTTTTCAGAGCAATTAACATTTTCAGATCACTGCTAGCTCTGAGTCATAGCTATTGTTATTTACAGGTAAGGTCAGCATATAAAGCCACAATATATATTGAATTTCAAATGAAGTAGATCAGAAAATCAAATCTAACTTTGTTATCTTATTAGCAATGACTGTGACTCAAAATAGTGTACAATATATGAGTACAGACAACACTAGTTAGTCAGGATGTCTGCTCATGTGATAATTCTCTCTTCAATGCAGCCAATTTGAAAGCTAAAAAAGAACAATAACTGTTCTACAAGGATTTATAAATAATCACCCTTGAATTCCTTAAGAAAGGAAACGGACACTATGATGACGCACAAGCACTCTCAACATATCAAAGCTTTAAAAATAGAAGAGAGCTGCCCTATAGATAAAAAAAAAATTACTTTAAAATCTTGGTACCACCTAACCCAGCTGCTCTTAAACAAGAATTGGGGAAGCGGAGATAATGAATGCAGAAACACATTAAAACAAGGAAAACCCACCAGAATATGGAAATACGGTCAGAACCTGAACTTCTAACTGAGGGGCAGTTTCTCTCATGTAAAAATACATGGAAAGCTACTTTTGCAGAGATTTCTCTCTGTTTTGCTGCTCCACCACAGGATAGTTTGGACAGTCTCACCTTGTGATCAGGTGGTCATCAGGGCTGTCTCCCTGTCTGAGCTGTTGCAGTAGTTGGATGCCTCCCACCCCTAGCAGCATTATTTCCTTAGAGCCATCCCTGTTCCACAGCATTGGAAAGAAATTTTGGCTGATAAAATGGTTTGTGCATTGTTGGGGACGAAAAATAGAAGGTCTAACACCTGTATCTACAAATGAGCTTGATTGTGTGGATCTTCACATATGACAAAAAAGTTGAGACCTGATTTGACTACAGCAACTAACTAAATTGACCTGCAACAAATTCATATCACCTCTGCAAGTGTATCTGTAATTATTCCCTACACCACTTGACCAAGAAAGATAAAAATCTAGAGAAAAGACAGCTATAGTAAATACTGTCTTTAGACTGTCAGATCAAGGGCTGCCATAATCAGTCACACTGAATTTGAGAAAAATTGCCTCGGAAAAGTAAAGGCTTGCTGTTCTGGCATATGAATAAGAAGCCAATTAATTCTTTTAAGATTACCATCACGTATACACAATCTTGTGTGGGCCAAGAAAAGCATTTCTACAGTCTGTAGCTCTTTGATTACATATCACCACAGCACTCATCTTTCCAGGTCTCCAAGCAAAGGAGAAACCTTGGACTCAGCCTATACATGTGTGAAAGAGCTAACCTGTTACTATGGAGGGCTGCTGCCCTACTCACTGCATCTCGTAAGATGCAACAAAACCCTGAATGATTTACATCACAAATGGACCATGTTTCCTGTACAACAGAGCATTTTTGGTTGAGTCACTCTATCTCTTATTTCTTTGTTGTCCTGGAAAAGACTGCATGGAATAGCAAGAACAATGATGTTTTTGGCCCACAAAAAACCGATTATAAAACAGAAGGTATAGAAGATAAGAATGTTGAGAAATTATGGACAATGTAGCAATTCAGCATCAGGTCCACTAAGAACTTTAAAGCTACAAAGATAGGCTAAACACATTACAAGACAACCCTTTTTATCCTTTTGGTCAAAGTCTTTCAGCCCATCTCACAGTACCCCATGTTCTCAGTTTTCTCATAAAATAGCTAATAAAATAAAATTGTTAATTTTTTGGCAAAGACAATGCTAGCTTTAAAAATAATAATAGAAAAGTGTCTTCCTTTCTCTGAGGCTGAGTTGTTTGATTTTAACTTTCAAGACCATAAAGTTCTCATGACTATAAAATTAAAAGCCCAGATCTAGAAGTTTATAAAGCTACAAGAAAATGAAAACAGGTACAAAACTGTTCAGGTAGAAACTGCCAGTACAATATTGCATTTGGCTTTCTAGCAAATGTTAGGAAAATTCAAGGAAATTAAAAGAAGAGCAAGAAAAGTAATGGAGCAAAGAGATGTAACTACAAGTATTTTAAAAAGTAAACAGAGTACTAAACTACACCAATTATATTCTGCTTACTCCTCACTTCTTTCAAAGAAATATTCCTGATCTATGCAGGGTATCCAGGACCAAGCTGCAGAAAAAGAAACTATGGTAATCAAGACTGCAAAGAGTAAAAAGGAAGAAAAAAAAGCAACTGTTGAATATGAAAAGCACTAATACCAAGATGCATGAAGTTTCAGAATAACTGACATACAGATTGAAACGGAAAAAAAAAATTCAAACCCCAAACACAAGCCCATGCTTTGCAGCACAGTTTACGAAAATTCTGGGCTACTATCAAGAAGAACCCCACACACTGAGGTTAGCCTGGATAACCACATAAATGTCTTTAATGTGTCTTCAACACAGACAGAAACCCTAAGTCAAAAGTCCTGAAATCAAATCCTCACTGAAGTTCTGATTAAGGCAAAGTTCTGAGGTCAAATTGTGCAAGTGACTGCATCTGTCAAGTTGATACTGGTCTTTCCATTACACACCAGCATGGACATAGGTAATAGCTGACAGACTACAACCCTCAGCTGAAAACACTGGGTCCATAATTCTCTCCCACAATGCTGGCCCTTCCTGTGTCACCCAGCTTTAGAAGTCTGGAGGGAAGGCAGTTCTTGTAGCCTGGGGCACAAAGAAAAAAAGTATTGTCTAGAGCTCAATTGCTGCAGGCCTGCACCTCCCATCCCTTGCATGAGAACAACCTTATGGACATGCAATATCCCTTGAGCACTGCAAAGCATATTCACTTTTTACTCACTTTATGTGTTTTGCTGTATACAGGAAGAGAAGCATGCACAAGTTATCACCTTGAGCTTTGGCTACACAAACCAAGTGCCTCACCTGCATACATGTGGTAAGTTAGCCTCTCGATGAGCTTCACAACAGTTCCTGCCTTGATGATGGGGATTCCAGATTTGGGCTGCATGTTTTCTTCAAACACAATATTCTCTTCAGAGTCGGGTTCTGCAAATCTGTAAAGCTCAGGATTTGGAAATCTCATCTGCTCCTCTTTTTCTTCCTGCAACATTGTTACATCCAACATCCTTTCCAACGTGCTTCTATATTGCAAAGATATCAATGCTGCCATCCAGTTGTTTTTTTCTTCAGCTGACTTAGCAGCAAAAATAACACTGTTCTCATCTTTTAAGATGATTTCAAAAGCATGTCTATACTCATTAGTGTCATCTTTATCATTGATTTGTACCTTTCGCATGAAGAACTTCTCCTTGAGTCGATATTCTGCATTGCTAGCACCAGGAAGTCTTGGCTGGCCATGATTTGACTTGCAGCAAATCATCAAGCCATCAAACAGGAATATGTGTCTCTCGTGCTTTGCTCCTACACGTGTGAGTGTTCCTTCCATGATGAACTCATTACAGCACTGTCCAATGTCTTTACCCTCCCAACCATCAATATTTTTCTGGATTTCATTCATTTTCTTAATTGCTAGCTGCTTCCCCTTCATCTGCTGAGTATAGAACCGGCATGCGGATTCACTTTAGTGGAGGATGGGAGAAAGGCAGCCTATTAGTACACATGTATTAAAAAAACATAACCACTAACACAAAAACACCAGATCATCATTCTGAGAAGTGGGGATTCCACTGAGAATGTAATTTCATCACTCAATATCAGCACCACTGTAAAGGCTTGACTAATGATTTTCATGAGTATCTCATCTGATAAATTTTCTACTTATCTTCAGCAATAGATGTTTAAGCTAAACACAAGCAACCAGAGGCAGGCAAGCTGTTAGTGCTTCTTAGCCCAACATTCACTTCCATGACCAACAAAACAACTACATTCAGAAAAACATAAGCTGTTAAATGCATTAATGTTCAAGCCTAAAGATTACCCTTGGCAGCACAAAACTTGTCTGGCAAAGAAAATATTGTACCAATTTTAAGAGTAGTTTCAAATTCAAGATTATTCCCTTCTAACCACACAAAAAGGTACTTTTACAGTATTTTTAGGTGAATATTTATTATCTGCGCATAATTAACCCACAAATGCTGTTAACTTTCGACTTACCAGTGAATTCTCAGAACGTCTCAACTACCAGTTTGCAAGGACAAATAGAAATTAGAACTGTTTTAAAACAATAACAAATTATCTTGGCTTTGATGTCACTTCCTCTGAAAAAGCAGGCTTGTCACAAACTATTTTGTTCATTGTTTACTAAAAGAGGAAACCGGGAGCCCTGGATTTATAGCAAAGCATTATGAGCAGAGAGTAGAAAAACCGGAAACGTTTACCTAAGCCTTCGTTTTGCAAGGCTTTTGGAGCATATCCGTTCCATACTGCTTTGAAGATTTAGCAGGGCAGTTATTGCTTGCTTCAAGCACTCCTTATCCTCTTCATCCTCACTTTTTTCTTCCAATTGCTGTGAACATTCAAAGTCAAAGACAGGAAGTGTTACAAGCATTTTGGTATGTGCAAATCCAGAAGTTTGACCCAGGAAGAAGAAATCTAACCATCTGCTGATTTTCCATGCTCCTGCTTGTTATAAAAGTTAATGGTAATAACCAGGTGTGTTACTGACACAGGTGAGAGAGACAACTCTCTGCTAAGAGCTTCATCTCAGTAAAATATAGCACATTATATAGTATGTTATCATAGTATCTAAGGCCCCCCAGCTGCAAACACACTCAAACATGTATTATTTATCTCAAACTGGTTTGATTTACAACTGCTTAAAGGAACCCATTTCAGGTGTAAAATCTGAAGAAGAACGAGCAAGGAAGGAGATCCCCATACACACCATACTACAGGACAAGATCAAATCAGTCTGTATGTTTGTAACACACATAAACACCCTAGAACAGGCAAGCTGGACCCAAAGCTAAGCAAAACTCCTTCCCCACATTTATAAATAGAAGATTACAAGGGCTCTTGCAATTTTGCTCACTGATAACAGCCTAATCAATAAACCAGGTTGAAGGGGACCTTGGAGACTATCTCAGCCAACCTCCAGCTCAACTGCAGAGCCAACACAGATCAAGTTGCCCAGAGCCACAACGAGTTTTGAATCCAAAAACTAAACTAAAACTGGACGAGAAGGGTTAACACTAATATTTTGAGCATAACTGTTGTTACAATGGGTAAATTTTATAAAACAAGATCTGCTATGTTTAAAATTGCTTCAATTTAAGATCTCATCTCAAATCTTCATTTAAGCATTAAAATGTTTCACAGGAGTGAAAAAACTGGTGACTACACCTATGGTGTAGATGTAAAACTGAAATAACATATGCAGAATTATTAACAGACAAGCATTGTAGACTATCACATACCATGCATTAGTTCCACACAACTGAATGATTTGTTTTGGTGGCAGAAGTGAAGTGAAGGCTGGCACAAACTAGAATGAGACACCCTTGGAGAAAGTACAACTGTGCTGTTTGATTCCATTGTGAAATACAAGTATTGTCCTTCAAAATCCAACTGAGTAGAGTGTAGTCATGTTTGATATTTGAATGGGTCAGAGAACAGCATTAATTTTTTCCCTAACCAGAGTTAATCATTCAGTGCAATAGCTGTCAATGCCAAAGACTAGTTTATTTGTGTTTTCAGCCATAAGGATAACCACAAAGTTTATTACAGGCAGCTTTGGTTCATGTAGTGTCATCTGTCATACTCTCAACCTAAGCAGCATTAGGTGCTAGTGCCTACTCGTGTAGCAACCGCTGAAACAGGTCTGAGAATGTATCACAAAAAGCATTACTTCCCAAAAGATCTTGGGGAGAACACATCACTCCAAGAAGAAACAGCCTACCCTCTTCATATTCTTCTACTCTCTAGATTTACTAAAGGTATCATCTTCCCTTTGCTTTGGTTTTGTAGTTCGGGGTTTAAAGAGGATTTCAGACAAATGAGGCAGGTACAGCAGCACTGGCAGAAGTCCTGGAAAAAGCTTTGAAAAACCTGCAACTGCCTCTAAGATTTTGCATCTTTCCTGCACAAGCATTCAGAGAAGGCTCTTTGCCTAGTGTGTTGCCTTTTTACAAACTTCCATCAATAGTCTGGCTGGATTTCCTATAATTTCTGGGTTGCTACCCTTCAACAGTGGAAGAGATTGTTTTTAGCCTGATCTTCTTGAAAACAAGCCTTATCAGGTCCTACAATATTCTGTACATTCTCTTCAGAAACAAATTAGTAGAAATTAACATTCACTACTGCAAAGCATTCTTCTCCTGTGTCACCTTTTACAGCAGTCTCTCTCTGGTTGCAAAAATGTTGGCACTAACCACAGAAAAAGTTCAGGTCCTAAACCAAAACACGTATTTCCATATAGTGGGGGAGAGAAAGCAGTTAACACTTCCCCATCAGGATCCCTTGGGAGTAACCCTATTTCCAGTGGTAAATAGAAACTAAATCAAAGTCGAACGAGTACGATTACGCTCCAGGTTTAACATTTAGAAAGTAGTGTATGGAAATACGTGTCTTCTTATGTGTAACACCAACACAAATTGCAAATCAGGCAGTGCTCTGAACTACTATGAAGACACTTCTCTGGAGACAGAAATTTGGCAGTTTATATTCCAGCATTGTACTGTATAATTACCAAAAACAGACTGAAGTCAGAATTCAATGTAAATTACAGCAATGATTTCATCTTACACTGCCCCTAGACAGTTTGGAAGAGGTGGAAAACAAAATGGCATCACTGGAAATCACCCATAAAGTTTCTCTGCAAATCCCACTGATTCTTCTACAGCTGTGCAGTGCCCCCTAATGAATGAACCAGGGAGATGCTAAGTAAGTGGTGGAGGGTTTTTTGTTTGATTTTTGGTTTTGGGATGGTTGGTTATTTTTGGATTTGTTTGTTTGTCTTTTTTTACAGAAACTGCACTGTGAAGAGTGCTATAATATTACATGAAGTGTCGCGGTGGGGGGAGGTTCGGCGCTGGCAGCGCCGGGGTGCCACGACCTTCCTAGACAGAGCATCCTGCGGGGAACAGCCTCTCTAAGGGTGCTGACAAAAGCCTCCTGGAGCGACACTGATTTCAGCAAGCGCAGTGATCAGCTACAAGTGATCAGCTCTTTTGTGAAATCACCCAAGGCAAACTCGGGGACAGAGACAGAGAGGCGGCTCATATGGCAGTTCCACAGAAGTAGTCTTTATTGCCCAGCACCCTGCGAAGGGGAGGCCAGGGATGAGACGAGCCTGAGGTGTTGGGGTCAGGGCAGGGGTTTATATGGGGAAGGTAGAGGGTGGGGTGGAAACCGATTAGCCAACAGGGAAGGGGCTATTAGCATGGAGAAGCAAGGCCTGTCGGAATGACTCCAGTTTCTCACCCTGAACTTGAAGGTGAGCTGCCTAGCTCTGACTCCTCCAGGGGAGTGTGGGAGGTTGACTTGAAGGCTCACTGCCTTCCACAACTCCCCCTTTTTTGTTTCCTAAGAACGCCTCCCCAACAGCCTATTTAAAGCAGTGTAACAATGACGGAAATGCAGACTTATGATTATCAGCAGTCTTATAGACATTGTGGGTTTTAATAATCTTATTAGAAAATATTGGCTTCTTGTTCATGTGGTTCACAATACTACAGGCACAGGACCCTGTTCATTCAAGGAAAATAAACTTGGAAAATAGACTCCTAGGGAAGACTCTAATAAAAAGAAAGTACTCTACATTCTAGGCCACAAGTTTTGAAGAGATATCAAGAAGTGGAAGACAAGGTATTTTGTTCCACCTGTTGCATAACACATAATTAGACATTTATAAATTCCAAAGAGATAGAAATCCTTCTCATGCAGTGCAAAATTAGACAATGGTATTCAACCTCTTACACTGTCAGAGAAGCATCTCTCTGGAAATACAATGCTAGAAAATACATAGGAGAACATGCAGATATAACCATACCAGTAGGTGTCACAATGGATATAAAGTCTTGCACTTCAGGGCTTGCATCACAACCTAGACTTCTGTCTTCCTAGAAGATTACTCTAAGTCTAACCACTGAAATACGTGAACTGCAAGTTACCCAATTCCTCTGGGAATCAAGACCACAGCTTCAATACACAGAAGACAGAGCTATTTTGTAATCAAGAATAAAAACCAACAGGGTTTCTTCTCTGACAGAGGCAGGCAGGTCTGCTGGTACTTTGCCGTACAACAATCCTGAAAGGCGGTTTAATAGCATAGAGATACCTGAGAGCACTCTCTGACTTTTTGTGATTCCTACAAATAATAAAAAACTCAGCCCAAAGCAGCACTCCTGGGAGGGGAAAAAAAAAATGTTCTCATATCTAGAAACCTTAATTTTTAGAAAGCATCAGGAAATCATCTGGGACAGTAAATGGGAACAACTGCACAGAACACTGTACACTTCTGGAAAATGCTAGCAGACTAAGAGGCACCTCACACTTGAACTTTGAAGGAAACCCCACATGCCATATACCTGAACGTACATACACAGCTTCAAAGCATTGAAATTTGAAAAGTCATTTTGTTTTCATAAAAACTCAGACAATCTTGAGCACAGTGCAGTAAAAATATTCATACAGTTATCTGTTTATTTCAATTTCCATTACAGCATGAGTGTTAGTTGCATTGACGGTGGAACAGAATTTAGAATCATACTGAAGTAATGATAAAGACTTTTTCTCCACTCAAAGTTTATCTATGCCTTCCCAGTTTAATTTTTAAGTTACATAAAATTGCACATGTCAAATAGCAAACCCCAGATATCAGATAATTAATTACAGAAAGCCTTCAGCATACTGGATAAGTAAAGAATTAACGCAGAGGAAAAAAAGAAGCACTTGTATTTTTTTAGTAATAAATTCCCTCTTCTTTCACATCTTTACTATGTGACTTAAAATGCATCTTAAATATATGCTGAAAATTTAAGTACATCAAATGTCATCTGAATCCAGAAAAGCAGAAACATTTGGGCTAAAGAAATGTGAATTTAAGGAATTGCTACTTTAATTACTCAATGTGAATATTCTTATTTGGAAAGGGGTGTGTGTGTGTGTGTGTGTGTGTGAAATTAAAACAAATCCATTTCAGAAATAAATTATACTACTCTGAAGCAAGTGCCATTTTGCAAATCAGGATGGACACTGAGGAAAAGTCAGGAAGACCCATTCAGAAATATAAACTACACAAATCTGTCAGCTGATGTTTCACCAAGTCAACAGTTCAAAGTGTTCTATAATAGGTTTCTCATGTAGCCAGTTTCCCATAAGCATTCCCATAAAGTGGTACAACCTGTCAGGAGACCATATTCCAGATCAGGTTTGCTCAAGAGTTACTGCACCCTGCTAAGAGTTTCACCTGGTGTCTGCTCAGTAGGAAAAGGTGCAATTTTGCTCTCAGTTTCTGCAATTTTGCTCTCAGTTTCTGCAACTGGGAAGGGATTCATGTATGAGATCAATATTAGCTTACACACTCAGCCATCTCCTTCATCAAGGAAGGGATGGAAAAGCAAAGCCTTTTTTCCAAATACCTTCTATGATGTTCTCACAAAACTATTTCCTAAACATTCAGACTTTTTGTATGCTACTAGCAGCCATTTATGCATTTTACATTCCATCACTGGGAATAGCTACTTTGCCCATAGGAGGCCTTGACTTCTCCAACTACATTGCATTTTTCAGAAATATGGAGTTTGAGTTTTTTGCATATGCTGATGTCTCCTCCACAGCAGCATCATTACCTTTCTGCAACAAATGTACAAGTTCACACAGATCCTTCCAGAGCCTTCATGCTCTGAAACTCTCTTCTTTCTTACTGTCACTTTGGTTTGTCTCATCACTATTAGCAGACCTGCAGAATACATTAGAAATTTAAAACTCATAATTTAGTTCATAACATTTAGTTAGACCAGTATTTGAAATATCACAGAATATTTACCTATGTGCTTCCACACTTGTAATTGAGGTCTTCCATTTTCTTCCACCAAATTTGCCATCACAGAAAAGACAATGGAATTTGAAAATATCTTCCCTTTCTCTTTTGCAATTCCAAAGTGGATTAAAATCCACTTTTTCAGCTTTGACACAATTCAAGTCTGATCTTTGCCAGAAAATTTTGCAAGGCTGTAAGCAAAACTGGATGATACCTCTATGTTTGGATAGAAATGTATGAATTTTTCAACAGAAATGTATGTGTTTGAATTCTATGTAAAGATGAATTCACAGTTTCAGAGATCATTCTGGGAAGTAAGGGTAGAACCCTGCTGATTTTAAGAGGAACCCTGGTGATTAAGTAAAAAACAGCAAGTGAAATGAAGTGAAATGAAACACCAAGTGACAAGAAGAAACCATGAATGGAATTCGTTATTCCACTTGTGGTTGTTATTTCCTTCATATTTCCATCAGTTTCCACTGAATATCTCAAAGTATTGACAGAAAACATACATCACCACTGTTATAAGAGAAACAGAGAAAGTTGTAGTGGGACTAAACCAACAGCTCCACATCCAGAAGTATTTCCACTGAAGAAATCAAGCATATGGAAGTCTCAGCCATAGCACTACCTCTCCAAGGATCTGCCTTTTGTACAGAGATAAGAGGACAGGGAAATAAAGTACTGTTTTTAAAAGATTATGCAGCAATACAAGTGTGTCAGGGACTACATCATGACTGCCACAGTCATAAAAACTAGGAGTTGAAAATTCCAGCTAAAATAAGCTTCTTAACATTCAATCTTTGAAGGATTATTCAAAACTTTTATTTAGCAGGGAAAAAAAGGATCAAAATTTGTGCATGTTCCTGTAACACCCATCCATTTTCATGACAGCTTGGCCTTAGGTGTTCAGCGCAAATTGCTGCCATGGAAGCTAAAGAGCTCTCTACCATTGGTAACAGCAGCCACAGAAAACTGGGAACCGATCAGTTACAATAAAGCTCTTCTAACTCACACAGGACTATGGAGCATTTGTCATGCAGGTGTTTCTAGAAAATTAATTGGAAAACAGGACTTTGGAACCTAATTAAACATGTAAGTGAAGTCCTAAGTCTTGAGTTCAGGTAGTGCTTTATTTGACTTCCCGAAGAATTCTGGCCCTGTGACATCCTACTCCTGCCTCAAGGGATCAAAGTACAGCATTTGCTGTTACAGGTCCAGCAGCAGACTGACAAGCTCAAGTGTCACTGAGGACTGTAAGGCAAAGTGTTACAAGGAATATTTTATTCTCACTTTTGTTAGATTTTATCCAGTTTTAGCAGAAAAGCCATGTTAGAGGGATAATAGAAAAAAGTATTCTCAGAAGTATCTATTTAGAAAGGAGAGATTATCAGAAATGATTAAAAACAGTCCTGGAAAGAGACATCTGCTTCTCAAAAGCCCAGATACACCCTCTGTATAAGGAAAAAGACCTATAAAGCAAAACATGCAGCCCCATTACACTCCACAACAGCTGGCATAAATCACTGACAAAAGAAGTAATACACATGTGCATAGATTTATGTGATACAAACACACAAGAAATACATTAGTGAGTGCCACAGCTAGAAAGAAAATTAAGGACCAATTAGTTCGATTAACAACAACCAAATTTCTGAGAAAGTGCACACATACACGTGTGACCAAGTTTTATTTTCCCCTATCAGCTTCTCTCTCCCTTTTGGCTGATGAACACACAACTGACTTAAGGCATAAACCCACATGCATTTAAAACAGAAAAGAAATAGACTGTCAATGAAACCCCACAAGCAAGAAATAAATACAGAACCTCATTTAACCTGGCTGTATCAACTCCAGCTTCTACCATATGACACAGCTTCTGTACCTTTACAACATTCCAGTTGTAATACAAGTCTTAGCTTAAGATCATGAAGTTTCCTAAATTTTTCACCTACTGTCATATTCTAGGAAACAATTTCTTAGAATTCAGACCAATTTTTACCTCATCCCAGCTTCTTCTCCCTAGAAACACCCACTCAAATATACTTTGTAGTCCTTATCATACACTAGCAACTGTTTGGTCAAGCTTCCTTCAACATACAGACTTTCATCTGTCACAGAGACCTAAAATTGCACATTATCTCCAGTGGATATAATAATATCTGCGGTTATAGATATAAAGATATGTAAAACAGTGACACTTCTGCTTTAAATTTTATTTCAAAACTATATTGTGCACACAAATTACTGTGTTTGGAAAGAAGCATTGAAGAAAAAGTGCTTTCAGAAAGTAAAATATTTTGCTGACATTAAATGAATACGTTCTCAAAATAATTCACAGCTAGTTCAAATCTGTGATTTACTGGTTTTAATAGTAATTAAAGGATACTTTCAGAATTTACTAAAGCAACAGAACCTGTCAACCACAGTGCTCATACTAAAGACAAGTAGACCAGACAGTGTTGTGAGACTATTATCTATAATTGCAGATATTGTAAAAGCTTTGCAGACTGACAAAGTTCAACTAATTAAGACTTTGATTCTCCACCCTGGGCTGGGTTACACCACTTACAGATGGGATTGTAAACCAAATTCACTCAATTTGTTACACTCTGGAACATGGCACTGGGTGAAACAAGGCTGAGAATCAAAGTGAAGTCAAAGCCCAAAATAGTTTGGAATGTGCTGCCCAATACAACACACAGCAAGAAACTTCAGGGATCAAGCTCAAGATACTCTAGTCCTAAACTACTAACATTTTATTATCTTGAGCCTTCTTCAGCAACACATAACAAATTTAATACCATCAGGTTGGAAAAGGAGAGTTTATCACCTTGAAAGACTCTGTCAAACCAGAATTATTATTTTTACCATTAGCACTGTTTCACCATTAGCATGGTGAAAGAGAAAGACAAAAAGGTTTAAGTGAGGAGTACTTCTACTTGAGCTGAACTGCCAGTCAGGAAAGCCTGGAAAATTATTTATTATCTAAGAACAAAGTTTGAAAAAAAACCCCAACAAAATAGAAAACACACTAGATACTGCTGTGAGAACAAACCATTCTGAGATTTTTTAGAACTTTATAGCTCGAATTCCAACTAAAATGTATTAGCAAAGAGACAGTAGGTTACCATTCATAAGTCATGGGACTCAAGTCTGCACTTGGCTTAAAAAAAACCCCAAACAAACAAAAACCCTATCAAGTTCTCCTGTTTCTCAGAATATACTGTATTATCTAAGCAAAGTTTAGATATGCTCTGAAGCATTTCTATGTGGAAAAGAAAAATTTTAAAGTAATCTATTTACCCAACGAAAGAGTATCATACATGCATACAAATATACAGCATTGGAAACTGCCCAATTCAATTCAAAGGTCTTGTAAACCTCTTTCTTCAATTACTCAAGGTCACAGTTATGATTCTATGATTTAGAAAAGCTCATTTATTATCTGAACATCTACAGAAAAGTGCAGTTTCACACAAAGCTGCTATTTTATATAGTTCCTATATAAAAGTCTGGGGACTTTCAGGTTGGCTGAAGGAAAACACAGCACTTAGTCCTGTGCTGATTTCCCAAAAATGTAACAGCAAGATGCTTCAGCTAAAAATAGAATATGCATTTGTGCATTCCTGGTGTCTTGTCCAACTTCAGGAGGGCTTTAATTTCTAAATAGGATAATCTTTAATGAATAGAAATTTACTTTCTTTTTTGTAGTCTGCATAGTTAGGAGGTAACTGAAATGCATTTAAAATACGTTAAATACAAACTTCAAAATATGCAACACTGTACAAAACAGCTCAAAGATAAATGCTAACCTCGCTATCCTTAAGTATATCTATATTCAACAGAAATCCAATGTTTTTTCCACATGCTACTTTGCCAACGTTTTGTTTCTTCATAACCAGAGATCCCTTTTCATAGCATTTTTAACTTGATTATTCATAGATATGTCTGCAAACACTAAATCATGCCTCTTACCACACAAAAGAATTCAATACAATCTTGTATCAGTGGGACTGACAGGACAATATGGCTAAATAATTGTACCAATATCTTTCTGTAGCACATAAAGATCAAGCTGGAATCTGTTTAAAGATTCCAGATATAAAGAAGAAAATGTTATTGGTAGCAAAGACTACTTGAGGCAGGGATTCATATGCTGAGTGCACATTGACAGCTGAAGGTGCTGCCATGAGAAATAATATCTCTCTCTTCATGTGTGTCTATTATCCATCATTGCCTAATTTGTGTCATAGTATGTGTGTGCTGACAGACCAAAGTGACAGGTGTCTCACTAAAATGTGACATGAGCAACACAGTGGGAAGAAAACTTGGGAGGTTATTAACATATACAGAATAAAATCCAGCCCAACAACATCAGACTGACACAGGCAGAGGGGCTCTGTGCGTGTGTGTGTGTGTAGAGCATGAATGTGAAAAGACATGGATTTTTCATAAAGCACAAGTCATGAGCTGCAAAAAGACTGATAAACTTCTGGAGAGGGGCTTAGCTTAGACTCCAGTTTACCCTAAAAAAAGGCAAACACGAGCTGCTCCCCATTCCATAGGCACACATGCTCTCTTTTTCCCCCTAAATTTGCCATTGGCAAGAAGCATGGCAGGATACCTGGGTGTCAAACATTAATCTCTCATGCTTTGTACATTAGTAAAACCATGGAAGTATACAAAGCCTTCCCTACTGCATTTTGAGACTGTGATAAATGCGTGAGCAGAGAAACCTTACTTCTGTGCAGATCTTTAGCATACAAAATGTAAACAAGCTATATCACCTCCCTTCCAATGGACTGTCATGAAAGGAAATGTTTAATAATTCAAAGATGTCTGAAATCAGACCAAACCCGTGAATGAGATAAACAGATCAAGCACACATCCCAAAATTTTTCAAAAAGCATGTTATACAAGACAAGCTACGTGACAAAGCTGTACATGTAGATCTAAGTAAGTAAACATGGAATTACAACTGTAGACACTTAGGCTCAAAGAAGACCTAACTTATATCTTGACTTTGGATACTGGCTTATCCAAAGTCAACCAACCAAACATTCAAGGAAACACACAGATTTCTTTAAAGTTGTTTTGGTTTGTTGGGGTTTTGGGGTTTTTTTGTTTGTTAGTTTGTTTTTTAACTTCTGATCTAAATTTCCATAAGCAGTTGTTTGGAACGCTGTATGCCTTATGAATTTCTATTAAGCCCAAAAGAAGATTCTACTGAAAAGTTTTCCTCAAAATGCTTTACACCTCTGAAAGATCATTATACAATTCTGCTAAGTGACCCAGAAAAACACTCTGCAGCTACTATGTTTATATGTGTATGTTACTGTTGCCCTACCAATGCAAGGTCTAATTACAAAGAGCCCAAGTATAAATATTAGCCAAACCTTTCCTTTGAAGGAAAGGTTATCACCTTTACAACCCCATGGGATGTGCACTGCAAGAACACTGAAGCTTTTATTAAAATAAAGTGAATCTGAAGGGGAATCTTGCTGTTATTTCAAATTTGCAGAATAACAGCTTGAGAAAGGCTTGGACACTTTCTATAATACAGCCAAGTGCCATCATCTCCTAGCACTGTTGAAACAATCATTCCAGGAATATGAGCGCGTAGATCTCTATTGCTTTCTAGATTGATAAGATTATTCAACAGAAATCATTATCATCTGATATTCAGTTAATTATAGCAAGCACCTGCAGAGCACATAACCTGCTTTTCTTTCAACATTTCAGTTTAATCATTCACAATGTAGTAAACGATTTTACACTTAACTGAGCACACAAAGCCCTGGTATCTAACACTAAGAACTATGAAAAAACCCAAACCAAAACCAAACACATCAGATTGACACAACATGCTTACTTTTAGCAGTTCAAAATAATGGAGACAGTGGTAAACAGGGGCAAGGAGCAGCCGGGGTAGAACATACTGAACAGCTTCTTTAAAGCCTTCACCTATTGACTAGAAACAAAATAAGTTTCAGTCTTAAAACAATACATGCACTGAAGCAACAATACAATGTAATTAAAATAGTACTATCCACAATATGTCTTATTTAGAGGAAAGTTACCTGTAAATAAAATGCTGCTCCTGGCTTTGATAATTGGCTTAGAAAATGATCATGAAACCCAGGTCGCAAAATATCTTGCGCATATGATTCGTATGGATCAAATGCTAGTTCCTAGGAAGAGATACAGAATAATTTTACAATCACAGAATGGCTTGGGTTGAAAGGGACCCTAAAATATCATCCAGTTGCAACCCCCTTGCCATGGGCAGGCACATCATCAGTTTATAAAACCGATTTAACAGTTAAACTTCTGTATTTTTTAAAGAAAATACATATCATACATAGGAGAGATTTTTCTGCATACTTTTTTAAAAACACCTATAGAGGAGAATCAATACTTTTATGTGTACAGACTCACAGATTAAATCAGTCTAAAAGAGATCTCTGGAAGTCAAGTGGATCAATTCCTTGTTCAAAGCAGTGCCCACCTCAGGGCCAAAGACAGATCCATCAAAACTGGCTGAGGATGCTCAGGGTCTCATTCTGTTGAGTTCTGAGTAACTCCAAGAACGGAGGCACCAAAACCTCTCTAGGCAGCCTATCCCAACACTCAACTGTTCCTTGTGGCAAATTCCATCCCCCACCCAGTATCTAATCAGGATTAATCTTTTTACCATTCTCTTGTTCTCTCATCTCACAGTTCTTAAGTGAGAAAAGCCTTATACCTTCCCTCCAGGCAACTAAAGACAGCAGTGAGATCTCCTTCTCCAGCCTTCTCAAGAATGAACAAACCCCAGCACTGTGGGCCTCAACTCCTTAATCATCAAGACAGCTTTCACGACGAGCCTATCTCATACCAGAAAGCCCAAAACCAGACATGGAACACCAGATTCCTACACAGAAATGATCCCTCAACCTGCTGGCTACACATTCCCTAATATAACCGAGGAAGCAGCTAGACTTCCCATCAGATTCCCAAGGATCTCCCTGGCCTGGCAAGGAGTGCTGCTCCTCAGCCAGGCAGTTGAGACATTGCATGGGGTTGTTGGTTCCCAGGTGCAGAATTTCATATTTGCCTTTACTCAACTCCATGAGGTTTCCATAGGTCCATTTCTCCAGACTCAGGTCCCCCAAGAAGTGATCTTGTCCTCCTGTATGTACCCCCCACAATTTGGCAGCACCTACCACCTAGATGAGACAGACCTCCTTCCACAACACCAATACACACATGAAGCAGGGTCAAACCCTGAGGAATGCCACTAACCACTGGCCTCCAGGTGGCCTTTGTACTGCTCATAACAGTGCTTCAAAAGCCTGACAGTTCAGTTAACTTCCCCCATGTGGTACAATTCAACCAGCTAGGCTGCATTTTACCAAACTGGCTGAAACCATGCTATGACAGACTGTGCTGAAGCCTTGCTTAGTTCAGATAAGAGATATTAACTGCTCTTTCCTTTGTCCATAGAGACAGCCATCTCTTTGAAAGCAGTGAAGCTGGGCAGATACAGTCTGTCTGTCGGAAATCTTGCCAACCACCTTCTAGTCCTTCACATGGTTGGATGTGAATTTCAAAAGATTTGCTAATCTTCTCAGGGACTGAGGAGAGGCTGACCAGTTTCTAGTTTTACAGGAACCTCCTCATCAGTGTTGTTTTTTTCACCTCTGCTCTCTACACTTTAAACAGCCACTCTAAAAGCTGCGATTTAGAGACTAAAAAGATAAGAGCACTCTCAAAAATGAACAGTCACTTCATCATGGTGGGGTTGGAAGAAGATATCTTGAAGTGAAAAAAGGCAGCTAGAACTGCCTAATCTAATTGCAAGTATTAAAATACATATGAATAGCAAAAAAGCCCCCCAAAATACCCAACCAAGTATTCTCTTACCTCTGCCATATCTTCAAAGCAGCTGCCTACTAGTGGGTGAGGACTACCTTCATCTGTCATTTCAACAGTATCCTCTATATGACCCAGTAACTTCACACTAAGCTCATGAATGTCTGATATACGACTAAATATGTTTTCCACATCCTGCAAAGAGCAACAAAACAAAAGTCAGATGTGCAAAGCTACTCTGTTATGATGTGAAAGTCAAGAACTTCCTTAAATAGAACAAGATTTTACAATTATTTTATAACACACTTTTTCTGTGATTTATGTAAGATCATAATTAATGAATATATATAAATATATGAAAATGTAGTTATTCAAATATGGCAAAAACCAGTGACAAATCTTAAAATTACAGGCGTATAAGTGAATGTAAGTAAATGGAAGCGTTTCTTCCACAGTTGTACATTAGCTGCAAGTGCTCTTTTACTATTTCCAGTTCAGAACTCAAGAAAAGAGCTTTCTCTACTACTGATATATTAATCTCAACAACAGTTAAGTTCCAGAAGTATCCATCTACATTTATATATGTTATACTAGGTGCTTTTTGTGTCTGTGGTTTGTACAATACTTACATGAGATGAAAACAGTTTGGAGTTGGAGGCATATGGCTCTCTAAAAACTCTGATAATGAGATTCAGTTCCCTTATATATTGTCGAACTTCTGCCATAAATGACTTCACTAGGTCATAATAGGTTTGCTCCCCTGAGGTGGAGGGTTCTTCATCAGATAGAGTTAGTGCACTTAAATCTTCTACATCTTGATGGAACATATCCATTAATACCTAGGCAGCAAAGCGAGGCAAATCCACAACGTGAGAATCCCTTTTCAAGACTGACCAATGAGTTACCAATAAAGAAAATCTATTATTCCCACAAAATCAGACTGATCAGCAGTAAGATATATGTATTAACATTCTGCAATCAGCTGAGCATTACAAAAGCAATATCCATTGCTATGAATTAGCAAGTCTTTATTTGCAGTAGCAGTTTCTGAAGTCTCCCAGGCACTTAGACCAAACCAGGCATCTCTCCAAGAATGTGGTCCTAAAATCAATTACAATTCTGAAAGGTGAACTACACAAAAACAATTAGCATTTAGCTGTATTCTACTGCTCTGAATCAGCAGTGCACAATCTAAGTTTCTGAAAATACTATACTAGCTGAAGTCAAACAGTGTGTGTGTGCATTTTGGTTTTTCAGTTTTAGCTTTATCAGGGAGTCACACATGATCATGCTCAAATCCCTGTGAACTACATGCAATGAACACCGGCCTGACCACATACGGTACATGGTCCAGTTTCTGTCCTTAACTGCTGAGCTCTCGTGTTAAAATGAACCCTTGAGGAAGAGCACCAGCTTCAGAAAGCATTCACTGCAGAACTACACAGACAAAAGGAACTCTAAACACTGTGACTACCAGAGGTCCCAGCTCATACCCAAGCAAGATTTACCAAACACAAGCAATCAATAATTTAAAGTTCTCAACAAAAGTGGATCACTGAACACTTCTTCCAAACGTGGTTTGTGAGCCAGAAGTCATTACAATGACTCTCTAAGAGCAGAACAATGCAGGGCATGTTGCATTAAGCGTGACTTCTGAAATTCTAAGAACAGAAGGTGATTCATGTTTCAAAGTCAGTGAATGTACATGGAACTCAGGTTAAAATAAGAATTGTAATTAATTCTGGGGAATGGGACATTACAGTGTCACTACTGAAGGAAATTACACAGAATAATCTGAGTATTCAAGGAGGCCCCACTATTTCTAACTTTCCTTCACAGATACAGTTCTAGCACATTGCTAGGAGATTCCAGGCTGGATTCACCAGGGCCATGTCTCATGACTAAGAAGAATTAGGCTGAGATGCTAAGGAGATGGGGTTTCTGTTTGACCCATGGAAACACTACTTTTTATGTGCAATACAGCCTTAAATTAGCGATGCTTCACAGTAATTTTTAAAGTATTCACACATTGCTGATATTAGGCAAGAACAATCAAGAGGAAGAGATACTTAACTATTAATAAGCCCAAGCAAGAGCTCTGTAAGCTCAGTTAGCTTTCTGGTAGTTTTTTTCTATCACTATACCATGTTTTATGACAGTAATTTCTTCTTTCAAAGGTACAATAATTCCATTTACTCACTAAGAAAAAGACATTGTCCTCTCAAAATTTAACTACAGCTTTAGTTGTTCGTTAACATGACAAACGAGAGTTAGGCTTACCTTATCAGCACACATTGCTACTTTAATATCTTGTTTTGTAATCTCATAATGTCTTATATTCCGCACATAATTTCCAACCAGTTTTAAGATGTCTGCAGAAATGTATTCTAATACTGCTACTATGTAAACAGACACTTGGTGGTCAATTTTGTAGCCTAGAACTTCCTGAAAGGGAAAAAAAAAGCAAAAAAAAGCATTCTGCTGTTACTCAGTTAATGAAACAGACACCATAGATTACAACTCAAACCAGTAAGCTTAAGACCCTGCTCAATAAAGATTCACCATGTATCCACAGCCTATTTTAGGAATAGAAACACTCACAATGTATCCACAGCCTATTTTAAGAATAGAAACACTGGAGTGTGTAGGCCTACAGAAGAAACAGTGTCATTGGAGATGCTGCTCTATTAAATGTAGAAGTGCCAAGAGCCAACTAATTGTCCCAAAAACCTCACTTAGACATTTAGGGCTATTTCCACGAGTTTATTGAGTGTTTTCTTAGTCTTGCAAATTGAAACATGAACAATCAAACTTATAGTAAATGGGTTCTTGGCCTTGTTTGTCCAAAAGAGAATTGACTGATTTTTAACTGAAAAATAAATATATTCCATTAACTGGAACACTTAGAACTATCTAACAAACACAAATATTCCTAATCCTTTTAGCTTACAGTTCAGGCAGCACACAGACATTACATGAAACAAAGGGGTTGACCTCTAAACGGATTCTGAAAGGAAGATTCCATCACTGCTTACCTTTAACAAGGGATGGATTTTTTCTACTGGAAGAGATAACGGATTCCTTCGTTTCCTCTTCTCAATAGCAGACTGGGCATCAGCTATTGCCCACTTATCAATAGGATGGGGAAAACTTTTTTGAACACGATCCTTAAGAAAAAAAACATGACCAAGGGGTAAATGCATAATCTGAATGATCTCAGCACTGTAACTACGTTATCAAATTGCTTTCTATTACTTAACAAAGAAATTATGCTAATATTTGGATTTCAACATTGTATAAAAGCTTATACAAAATGTGTATATGTTAGCATTTTGGTACACGCTACTCACCACATTCATAAGGTTGTTTCAGAGTGCCATTATCAGAGAATTATCTAGTGCTCAAAATTTAAGAAATGCCAGAATTTAGCTGCCTTTGAAGGCACAGCTTGCTCCCCTTGTGCACATACCTGGTAATTCAGCGTTTGAATACCTGACTACATTTTCTCCTAGCACTGTGTTCCTTGTACAGGATGGTCACTGAAGGAAATAACAAGCTTTCTGTTTTACCTTTTCTGATCAGCACATGGTCCAGTCTGTACACATGCAAACTGCTCTGATGATGGCAATGAACATAAACGGAAAAGAAAATTTCCAACAGCACCCACATATTCTAAAACAGTTTTAGTCTACAGGTGGATCAGACATGCCCCTGTTTATTTACTCCTTCCAGCAGTCAGAGTGCCTGAGGACATCTGCACTCTCCCATGCAATGACCAACTCTCCTGCTGGAATTCACACACAGGTCTCTGGAGGTTCAAAACCTTCACCATTTTTTGTAGCCCTGGTATTCAGAGATGCCAGAAACTTATTTTCTCAGATAACTATACATTTTATTTTTTCAGACCACAGTTCCCTCTGACTGTTTCAGTTGCAAGTGCTCACTTACGTAAATATGGCTCCTGTTTGAGTAACCACGAAATGAGGAAGATGAAGTTAATGACCACTTACAAAGAGCTGGTACAGGAAAAAGTACACAAACAAAAACTTTCTAACAAAAAAAAAGGTGACAGAATACTACTCTATAAAAGCAATACCCAACTTTCCAAAGTGCGCGCTTTTTCTTTTTTCCCCTCGTAACATTTTGGCAAAAGAAAAGCAGTGGTCCTACCAAAAAACAAAAGTCTGATTCACTATCTAATACCAGTTCATAGACCTACCATGGTCCAGTCTGTTGACTGAACAGTGAAGGTGTCCCAGGGGAAAAAGAATGTGTTTGTCCATATATTTAAAGACAGCATCACTGTGCACAAACACCAAGTGGGTAAATGGTGGTTCCTTGATCGTCTCTAATTCTAGCATTTCTTCTGTCTTCACAGCCAAAAGACTCATAATACAACACTTCATGTTGAGTTTTTTGACAGTTGTTTAAAACAGCATTAAACAATATTCCACAAACCTCTTGTCTCTTGAGCTGCCAGACCAGAATGATGCTGCAAAACAGCCACTAAAGGGGACACGGAACTACTGAAGGTGTCAGTGTTTGAAAGGGAAGAGGAAGGATGAAATTTGTGAATCTTGAGCTCAACACAGCCACTTTAAGGTTTTGTTGTTAGTGAGATTTTATTTGCCATTAGTCCACTTTCTTCAGAATGTGAGGAAGTGACTGGACACAGGCCTTGGCCCCAAACATTGGAAAGCAACAGGCACACAGCACACAAAGCCTGTAGCTTGGCACCAAAGGCTTCAAATCATGGTTAAGCACGAAGTGCTACCAAGGTATTCATGGTCCTACAACCATAAGTGATACACCCTAACTAATAGTTCCTCAGATGGAAAAACTCTTCAGATCAACCTCTCTACTTAAACATTAAGCTGCTCTGCTGAGCAGCAGAGGTTGTAGATCTTTGAAAAGGCCATGGTAAGAGACAAGGTCTCTGTATAGAGGACAGAAGTGTTCCTAAACTCATTCTGAAAAAGTGACTGAACTATTTTTGTTGGAATTTCTGGGACAGCAGGGGGTATATCAGCCTAAATTACCATGCTGAGAAAGCAGCACAGAGCCTCAGACTAAGCATTTTGCATCCAGTACCAGTGGGGGAAAAAAAGATCTTTTGAAAGGAAACAGTCAGTTTTATATACAAAATTTACACTCACAATCTATTAAAAAGTAATACAGCTCACAGACAGTTTTGCTGTGCATTGAACAACAAATTCAATTGATAGCAAAATGAGCTATTAGGAAACGCAGTAGGCTTCATGCAGAAGGTTCTGCTACATAAAGATACATAATTACTGCTTTCTTTTTTGCATTGTGAAATTATTCATATAACAGCTTTCATGTAATAGTTCAAATTATTTGTAATAAGATTTGTAGTAAACATTGTCTACCTCTACATCCAGAAAACTTCTTGGTTGAGCTTGACACAACATATTTAACAACTGAAGAATTAACTCCTCCACATACTGCAATGCATCTTCAGTAGAGGAAAGTTTAGGATGGACTTGCATCTGAACCTATAGGAAAGAGAAGAATTCAAGCTTTGAGTTTTGCTCTTCCCCAAACTCCATGCTTTGCTTGCAAAAAAAAAAGGTGACAAAACCCAAGCCAAACAGCTCAGAAAATCCAACCCAAAATGTAGCTCTGTTAAAGCCCATCAGACAAACCTGAGTGAAACACTCACACCTGACAGAAATATAAATCTCAAATGCTTTATGTACTCAAATCATTATAAATTATGTTTAATGTCAAGAAAATGGTTAATTAATAATTGCATTTAGCAGTGCAATTAGGAAAACTTTTAAAGCCCTTGCATATACTGACTCTCTCCACTAGCTCTTAAGCCACTGTTTTTACAAGACATTTCAGAGGTGGGGGTTTTCCTCCTTTGACAAGTCATTATTCATCACAATCTATAATAACGAAATACAGGACATTTTTCACAGAGCACACTATAGAAAGAACAATGATTTCGGCCTCCAAATTATTTAATCCATTCTCAGTTAGCACTCATTAAGATTGGCTTACAAGTTTGTTTCCATAGTGGTGTTTTTTGAATATGTCAGCCTCTACAGTAAAAAGTACTTTAAAAAGGCCACAGTGTTGTCCTGGCATTAAGTGGGAGCTGAGAGGTTTTGAAAATTTGGTCCCCATATGTTTACTTGTATGTCATAAGCGTGTCTAATTTCTTACTGGTGCAAATTCAACAAGGAACAATCCTCCTTGCTCCTCCCATTTTTCTTCCAGTCACTTAACTTCTGAAACCTCAAGAGTATACTTTTCCTTTGCACTTCCGTAGTTCACAAAATAGCAGTTTTAACCATCCTAAATTTCAGGTACACAAAGCTCAGTGCTTCAGAGCTTAAACAGTTTAATCTCAATCCTACACCGATGGCAAATATTATGCCAGAGCAAGTTGACTGCTGACTTTCGCAATGCATCTGTCAAGCCCCAATTTCATCATTTTACTGTTCCCCTGCACACAACTCAAAATGCCTCCAGTTCCCTCAATCACTAACACAAGAGCCTAACAACTCTGAAGCAAATGCCAACAATCTGCCTCCTCCACATGTTAAACCTGTGTCTATATTCAAATAATGCTGCCATAATTATTTAATTTCACACCTGAGTCTTAATTCCTGTTTGCAGTTATAACAAGAATTAAATGTTATGAAGTTCAAACACACAACAGCCTCAAACAGAAATCCACCTGCCTGCTAAGGCACTCATTAGTCTGAAAGCTTCATGTCTGGGCATAGTCCTGGTGCTCACTTAACTGCTGTTGAGATTCAAATACGCTGGATCACGCGTTTGGCTTCTTGCAGATTGCACACCCTTATTCAGCAGGTCTTAAAAACCACCTCCAGAAGTTACTGCTTTTTAAACTTAAAAGCAGTCTGACAAAAATAGAACAGAAGAACTTCTCTCCATTTGACTAGCTAACACAACTATTTTGATTATGCCAACAGTTTCACTTTTCCTAAGAACTTCACTATGCACAGCTACAGAGAGTGTTTGTGGAGGTACATGAATAACAGCATGCCAGGCAGTCCCAAATATTATTTACAATTCAAACACTGACGTCTGAAATACTGTACCAGCTTGGAATACCTTAACACCAGAAATTACAGACTTGCCAAAATGTTCTCTTGAAGAGCAGAGCTGATCTGAGCCGTCAGAAGATCCTGCCTTTAATGTTTGTTTTTTTAAAGCAGAACTGAACAAATTTGTATTACAGTCTCCCTATGTTATACTCCAGCACTTTGTATTTCAAGAAGTGTTAAATTGCCAAGTCAATTCAACAGTAAAAATACAGAGCATGATGAACTGGAGTGACGAAGAGCAGCTCTATTTTCTCCTTTACTTAGAAAACAGACCAGACTTCAATAACCTCATTACAAGTCTTTTGGTCTGTAACACAGAGCCTATAGGAATAAGAACAAACAAACAAAAATACCACATCAGGCCATAACCTGAAACATTAGCCACAGTCAGCCAAAACAGAGTCAACAATGATAACCTACTCTGAGTTCAGGAGATAAAAGTTTCAGACATTTTCCCTAAGTATTTCTGTTTGGGGGCAGTGACATCATTCTTCTCAAAGGCCACTGTCGAGCTCTACTTTAACAGAACATCCACCTTGGCAGAAGAAAACATCATGAGTTGCCATTGCCTTGCCAACACAGCTTATCTATATTAGGTAGATGGTAAATAACCTTCATTGCAATGTGATACTTAGTATCAGTTAGGGTTCAAAGTCATATAAGTGAATAAAAGAAAACAACCAGACTAACAAGGAAAAGTACAGCATAGTTTGGTGTACAATTATCACAGAAATGTGTAATTTCAGTATCTGCACTACTGTAGCACCCAAAGGCTCAGACTGAGAATGACAGTGTTATTTGGGGGTACTCAGTGTAAGTCCAAAGTCCATTATCTAAGACATGATGCAAGGCTGGGTAAGACGCAAGATTTAGTAAGAGAAGACAAGAAATGGGAACATCTGTTAGCATAAACCATCATGTGATTAGTTTCAAAAGAAAAGAGAAGATCGAATTACCAGGGGCTTTCCGTCTTTCTCATAAAGTCATCTCAGATTTTAAATTAAAAAACCTGGGTCACCCTGCCTTACCACCCTTGAAAAGGGGGAGTATGGCTTGAATCCCACCAGATCCTTCCTACTTAGGAAGGATCACATGATAAAAACAGACTAACAACTTCTGAAGTGTTGCGATGTTTAGATCAGATTCTTATCTAAACATTTAACCTCTCCCTTAAATAATGACAGAACCATTCCCTTCTCTCCTACACACACAATAAAATGTCTACCGTATGATAAGAGAAATCACTAAAAAAGCAGTTTAAAAACTTCTAAAAGAAACTTCAATTCTTCAAGATACCCCAACAAATTCCAATGGGCAAATATAATCTACATCAGCTACAAAACCCTGCCACCGCCATGGCTGCTTTCACTCAGCTCATGTATTCACGTTTTTGAATATCCAATCCTCTCAATCTTTCCCAATTCTCAAAAGAGAAATGACCAGGGTTCTCTTTATTTAAAAAAGATAAGCAGAGCCAGCATTTCTTGAACAGTTTTTCAGGATCTGCTTAAGAACATGAGCAGATATAAACAGTGCCTCCTTTAAAAAAAATTGTAATACTTAAAGAAAATCCTACAATATGAACATTCGGCCTTTTTTTTTCCCCCTTGCCTTTTTTGTCCTCTTCCCTTAAAATCAACAAAAGCAAAGAATTTCTATCAGGAGCAGCAAGAGCCTAAAAATTAGGCAGCCATAAATCTAAACTGGCAGAAAAAGTCAATGAAACCAACAACAAAGAAGGAAGCGTGTAATGTATAATACAAAGACAAATATAGCTGATCTTACTTTATAACCCACGGCAGCCTACTTGAAATAAAGTCTTCTCAAACCATTTTTTTTCAAACTCTACATAATAAATTAGAATATAAACATTCCCATGAGCCTCATGGGAAGCAGTAGGAACATAGACCAAACCCTTATTCATTTAAAGGACTGCAGATCAAACAGCTTCAGGTTACACAGAGGTTTGGTTTCCAACAGGTCCAACACAACAACTACAGGCTGGTCACGATGTGACCCAAACCCCACTCAAGAGAGACACTCAAGAGCTTGTTCTGCATTAGAAAGAGGTGTTTGATAATAGATAAGAAAGGAATACACAGTGAATTTAACAATCTGATTGATACTAAACCACACATCCTCAGCAACAGTTTTCAGTTACATCTTCCTTAGTGGCCATGAGAAAAAGCCTAACAGGCTGCTTGTAAGCTGATAAATTTCAATTCAGGATGAAAAAAACCTGGCTCAAGAGACATCTTGAAGCAATTTCATGTTACATAAACACCAGTTTAATGCTCCTAAATCATCATTAACAATCAATACAACCAGGTTCACAGTTGTTCTGTTAAGTACAGCACACACCAGACAAACCCTGTGGCTTCCAGAGACCAATACCCAAACCTGAGTCCCATCAGGAGCACCAGAAGCTGCAGCAGCTTCAGGAAACGGCATAACAAAAGGAAACAATTCTAAAGGAATTCTAAAGGGAACAATTCTAAAACTACATAACAAACTGAAATAAAAATGAAGCACCAACTGCTAGTTACAGATAATTTTTACATAACTGGGCAAGACTACCCCTGTACTGGATTACGGCAAGAAGTCACAGAATGAACCAAAAAACAACTCCTGCTAAAGAACAACTGTGATTCACTGCTGAGCATGGGCTATGCTGCCAGTCTGTCCTGGTGGCAGCTGAAGGGCTTGGAAAAACAGGTCTAAAAGGAAAAAAAGCATCGTATTTTCCACATTGTATTGATAATGGAAAGAGTTTCATAATGAGACAATGTGCCAAGCCACCCTCCAAAACATTATCAGAGAGGATAAAGCTTTACTGACTATAAGTAGTTTTCTAAACTTAAAATTTTCTAAACCTTTGCAGTTTATTCAATGGATTGTTAGGAGAAATTATCTGGCAACAGAAATTATTCTGGAGAGAGTTTTCATCAGTTTAGTACCTTCAAAAGTCTTCACTAATGTTATAACTCTTATTTTTACTCAACACATCTTTTCTTTATTTTAACTCAATGACTTAAAAAAAAAAAAAACACACTGACAAAACACTCCAGGACGAAGTACTTTATGTACACCTTGCATGGATGAGTGCTCTTACAGAGTCAGCACTCCTTAAAAAGCTTTTTCTTCTATTCTTGTACATCTCTGCTGATATTTGGTAACCCTGACCATGTTTTGCTACCTTGATCATTTAAAAATATAGTCAATTAAATCAAATAAAAATGTCTTGGATGCACACTTCAGCAACATTTCCTAGAGATACAGGACTCAGATTTTTGATAACGTTCTGCTGATGTCTCAGAACGGCAGCAGTTATTACACTGCTCCACCAAGCAGGTGAAAAAAAATCACACAGTAAAGACCTGAACTGTAGGAGGTTCTTAAGTTTATCCTCCATAGCCATCTGAAGAACAGAGGTCCCAAACCGACCAGAAATTAAGAATGCTCTACATCTTGTGTGAAGCAGTGCTAAGAGAAAGAAGTGACATTCTGAGTAGCAAGTGGAAACTGGCTTGTCATGAATTTGAAGATCCAGGTAATTAAAAATCAGGCTGGAATATCTTTGTCAACAACAGCTTCCTGAGAACTTTGTAGTCACTGAAGCAGCTTTTCCCACATCTTTCGCTCCATGAAAGGTCCAGATGACTGACTGGAACACCTGGAAGCAGTGTGTCTGGAACAGGTTCCTTAACTAGAGAAGCAAATCCCCTTCAGTTGTCAAGCCACATCAGTCCAATTATTTTGACCACAACAAATTCCAACAGTACCCCTGGTTAATTGCTCAACTGTTTCAAAACAACTTGAGGGATGCAAAAAGCAGAACATTCTTTTGTTTTTCTTCATCATCAAAAGGCTTAAGGTACCCATCGGTAAGGATGACATGCTTCCTACTGCAAAAACCAATGGATCAGAGAACAAGTGCATCATACACATGCAGAGACATTTAGACTCCATGAACAAGTTATATCAACAAGAAGAAGCCATAAGGAATGATGTTTAAGAAAAACTATCCAAAAGGTTATGACCAGAATGAAGTGTATAAATTCAATAGCAGAGGAACACCAGTGCTGGAAGAGGCATCACTTGGTAGTTGACCCTTCTGAGTCTGTTTACAAGGTGCATTAACAGCTGTCTATCTCCATCGCCAGGTACCCAAGAGCTCTGGTGTTTCACATGTCTTGAATCCTTCATCTTCAGCCCCAGCATCTCACCTCCTGTCCGTCCTTGCACCTACATTTTCAGACACCTGTTGTTATTCTTTCTTCCTTTTCTTTTACCTCATCACCATGATTACTGTCTTCTGCCAGCAAACAAAGATCTCTGCAACACTCCTCTTTTGCAGCTTCAAAATAATTGTGACGAGGCAGAGAAAAATCTCAGTTGACATCATTTTCTTCCTAAGTGAGTGCACTGGAGTCTATCTTGACAGCATCTAAAGAAGAATCAGAAGAAAAGGGATTACCTTATGATCTCAATGGTACAAGAGCTGCTTTTTGCAACCTGTTCAAAGTAAATACAGCTCTACTGCTAAGGTTCGTATCTAATGAAACACAAGGCATGGTCTCCTAAGAATTGCTTCATGTAGGAAGAAATTTAGTCTTACTCTATATTCTTGGGTTTGCTGTTTGATAAAACATAGAATCAAAATAATTCACTGGAAAAAATAAAGCTATTCACAATGATTCAACAACATCTATTTTTTAAGAAAACAATCCTGAGGCTGTAGTTTGAGCTCTGCATTGAAGCCAACTCACAGTTACAAAAGGGCAATGGCATTTTAATGATTCAGTCCACGTGTGGCAGCTTTCCCCAAGAGCTGCAAACACTCCATCCTGGTATATGTGCTTTTACAATGTTAATATAAATGCCACTCTCCTCATCGGACCTACTAATTCAACATAGGTCTCCACAAACTATTAAGTCTGATTTCCACCTGTGCAGGAAATCATCACAATTCTGCCTCTACATCTGCTTGGTTTCAGGTGGAGTTGAGCTGCTGTCACTACCTGGGAATGAGTGTCAGCATCTGGTCAGCTAACGGAGAAGTGAAAGAAAGGTTCTCCTCTAGTAACAAAAGGATGTACATGAGCTTCCAAAAATCTGACTCCTACAGAGACAGCAATGCTCCAGCAATTCAGCAAAGTCACAAGGCAACAGTCTTCCTCCAGGACAGTCCTGCCCTTTGACCCCACCGGGACATGCTGCCACCCACTCTACTTTACCAGTCCCACGTGCTACCCTGTGGGTACAGCTCAGGTCTTTGGTGAGCTACCCAAGGGGTCACTGCCTGCAATGCCGCAGTATTGCACCTGTCCTGTAAAATATGACAGAAGATTACCAAGGCAAGTACACTGTGATGTTCATGGGTTTACCTGCCACCTGTGACAGGTTCATTACTTTAGGGGACTTTTATCAGGGCCCTGCTCAAACCCTACACACCCAAGTCTGAACTATCTGTACCTCTATTACGTTAGGAAAATACATTATATGGTTTCTCCATTAATGAAGAAGCCAATGAGATAATAATTTAGCAACTTCATCCGCCAACTAGTTTTCCTGTAACTCAAATATTTGGCGTTTCAAGCTGGTGACAATGTGGACAGATTCTTTATTTCCATCTTTACAGAAGCAGCAGTAGTAAGCAGCAACTGCGCGAGAGCTGAGGTCAAAAGAGTCAACACCTGCTAGACAGTTACAAGTTTCAGTGTGAAGCCTACAGAACTAACTCCCCTTGACTCCTGTCACCCCTCTATCCACAATGACAAACAGAGCAGAGGACAACAAAACCAAGA
The DNA here is from genome assembly GCA_013397935.1 of Dasyornis broadbenti. Lineage (NCBI taxonomy): Eukaryota > Metazoa > Chordata > Aves > Passeriformes > Dasyornithidae > Dasyornis > Dasyornis broadbenti. The sequence goes on along the minus strand of VZRN01006386.1, from coordinate 87,007 downwards.
CAACTATACCTTGCAGGGCTAGTTAGTCATCCTTGGTAGCTTGTCCTCGTTGGCCTTTTCGGTTGACCTCAGATTCCAGAATTCCTTTTCCCACTGCAGAATTCATCAAACTCCTTCAGGAAGCATCTTTATTGCAGGGTGACTTCATGAATGGCTTGTCCACTAGGAAGAAATCTTGCGCTTCAGATGTCACAAGTTATTCCAAAGTTTTAATGTTTGCTTGCTTTGAATCCTCGCTCCATGTACTCCAGTCATCAGCACTGAGACTCCTTCCAAATCTGACAAACATTTGCTCCACCATGGAATAAACCATCCTCCAAAGGAACAAGCTCTCTGTGGTTGAGACCTTGAGTAGCTCCAGTTTCCAAGAAGGGTTCAGTTGGATGGGTGTCCAAGTGCTTACAAGCACAAGTGAGTCGTGTGGTTAGTGCTGAAGTTCCAAGAAAGCAACTACCCAGGGATAAGATATTAACAGCACGTGCTACAGATGAGACAAGTAAAAAGACTTCCAAGAACTGCACAAAGCCACACTGCTGAAGACCTCAAAGAGCATGCCCAGAGAAGAGAGGCAATACATTGCAGGAGGTAATTACGAAGAAATACTGCATGTGTACAACTGCAGCACCTGAAACCTCTCAACCAGCTCTAGGAAGAAGTCTTTCCCGCAAAAGTTGCAGTTAGTCACTGTAACTAGACAGTAACTCAGAAAATGCTGCTGTGCACTACGTGAAGTTCTGCAATCTGAAGCCAGTTCAAATAAGAATGTCAGAAAACTTGTTTCTTAATCCTTGTACTTTCTGGGCTCCGGGTGCAAGAGTGGAAAAGGAGCCCTCACCATTTTTTCGTCTCTTCCAAATAAATTCTTTCCACACCACAGGCACAAGCCTCACCATCCTTAGGGAGCAAGACTTGCTAGTTTGTCCTGATTAAGCCTTCTCAGCAAAAAGGTATTTAAACTAAGAGAAGGTTAACTAAAAGCCATTAGACACGAACACTAATTAACCAAAATTCTCTCAGGAGTTGCTCATAACAATCCCCCTCCACTCCCAGCCGTGTCACTAAGGAAGACTAGCAGAAACCCACAGCAGCACCACTTGCTTCCCTCCGGGACAAGGGGCGACAGGACTCGCGTGTCCATCACACAGTTTTTATCTACACGGCACCGTCTGTCAGAGCATCACCCCAGAGCGGCTGCCGGGCCCCTCCGCGCCGGGGCACCCACCGAGGCAGCCTCCTGCCCTGCAGGACAGCGCCGACCGACCTCCGGCAGCCCCGGAGCCGCTTCCGGAGCGCGGGGAACCGCAGGGAGCCCCAGGCGGC
>VZRN01006386.1:16145-85293 GCA_013397935.1 Dasyornis broadbenti | reverse complement strand
GAGGGGCGGGGTCGGAGCGCGAGCGCCGCCACCTCCCCGGTCCCGTCCTCGCCCGCTCCGTCGGCGACCGTGGCGCATGCGCGAAGCGGCGGCTCCCTGCGCCCCCCGCGCCTGCGCCCCGCCACGCGTGGTCGCGGCCTTCCTTGGCGGAAGTGACGTCAGGGGCGCGCCCCCTGCCGGCGGGAGGGCGAATGGGTGCTCCCTGGGACTGCCGGTGTCCCGGGATTTGGGACACACAGAGGTGGATCCAGCTGAGACAAGAAGTTGGGCAAAAATAGCAGGAGGCCTGTGTGGATGGACAAGGAGCTCTTGGACAAGCTCAAACACTAAAAGGAAGCTTACAGAGGATGGAAACAGGGGCTTCCTGTAGCCTGGCAGGAATACAGAGAGGTTGTCCAAGCAGCCAGGGATGAGGTTAGAGGAGCTAAAGCCCTGAGAGAATTAAATGTGGCCAGGGACATCAAGGACAACAAAAAAAGCTTCTGTAGGTATGTGGGTGATAAAAGGAACAGTAAGAAAAATGGGGGCCATCTCAGGAAGGAAAGAGGAGACCTGATTACCTGAGACATGGCAAAGGCACAGATACTCAATCACTTTTTTGCCCCCTTTTTCACCAGGAAGTGCTCCAGTCACACTGCCTGAGTTGCAGAAGGCAAAGGCAGGGACTGGGAGACTGAAGAATCACCCAGTGTAGGGGATCAGGTTCAAGGCCATCTAAAGCACCTGAAAGTGCACAGTTCCATAGGAGCTGATGCGATATATCCACACGTCCTGAAGAAACTGGCAGATGAAGTGGCAAAGCCACCATCCATCATATTTGAGAAGTTGTGGCATTCTGGTGACACTTCTACTTACCGTAAAAGGGGAAACATACCCCCCATTTTAAAAAGGGAAGAAAGAAAGATCCAGGGAACTACAGGCCAGTTAGTCTCATCCCTGTGCCTGGCAAGAACATCAAGTCCTTCTGGAAACTCTGCTAAGGCACAAGAGAAATAAGGAGGTGATGGGTGACAGCCAACATGGCTTCACTAAGGGCAAATTGTGCTTGACAGATTTGGTCAGAAAATAGACTGAGAACATGGACCTGTTGGAGCAAGTTGAGAGGAGAGCCATGAAGATCATGAGAGGGCTGGAGCACCTCTCCATAACACAAAGACAGGGGTTGTTCAGCCTGGAGAAAAGAGGCTTAGGGGATACCACCTATCAGCCTTCCAGTACTTGCAGGTGGCCTGCAAGAGCTGGAGAGGGACTTTTGACAGGGGCATATAGTGATAGGACGAGGGGAATAGCTTTGCACTAAAAGAGGAGAGATTTAGGTTTACTGTGAGAGAAATGCTTTACTGTGAGGGTGGTGAGGCACTGGCATAGGTTGCCCAGAGAAATTGCAGATGCTCCATCCCTGGAAGTGTTTAAGGCCAGGCTGGATGGGGCTTTGAGCGACCTGCTCTAGTGGAAGGTGTCCCTGGCCATGGCAGGGGGAGTGCCCTACATGGTCTTTAAGGTCTCTTCCAACCGAAACCATTCCATGATTTTATGAAAATCTGCACCCAAGGAGTATAGAAGACTTCCAGCAACAGCGAAACAGCTGTACTGGATGATGCTGAGCAGGCAGCAAACTCAGCATTGCTGTCCACAGTAAGGACTTGGGAGTGTACCAGGGTCTATGTCTCCCTCCCCAGACAAATTTCTACAGCTTCTTCTACACCCCTTATAGATGACACAGGCCTGAAACATTACTCCCTATATTTTACTTGTGTTTCCTTGAAGGGAAGCAAGAGGTTTTGTCGCATTCCCTGTTTTACCAGCTATTTTGCTTGCCTTTTCACATGCAATCCTTCAAAAACTAGCAGGGCTATTGCTAAAGCTGAACCCTGTGGGGTGTAAGAAATGTTCCCTGCCTGGGGGACACATCCACCCCCACTAGTGCTCACAGAATTGCTGGGCTCCCCCAGCCCCATTGCAAGCTCCCTGTGGCAAAGCTACAGACAGTCAGCAACATGTGCTTCACCTTGCACAGCTCTTGCTTTCAGTCAAGGCCTGTGGGATGCAGAATTTGAATATGAGCCCCCTCTTCTTCATAGCACCAGATCCTGTTTCTGACAGAGGCAGACAGCACTGCATTGAGAGCTGGGCAAGGTAAAAGCAGTGTTCATTCCCCTGTGATCCCAGCTTCCAGGAGTACTTCTGTAACACACACAGTGCCACTGCTTTGTTTGTTCCCTGTAAGAAGGCTCAGTTTGGGCCAAGGCCCAAGCTCAGCCCCTGCACTGATCAGAGTTGGCTGCCAGGCTGGTGAGTGCCCTGCTGCAGTCACATCAACCCTCCTGCCTGCCAGCAGCTCGGACCACTCACTAGGAGCCAGCATGGAAGGAGCCAGCAGGACAAGGGAAACCACAGAGGTTGTTGGCAGAGCTGTGTCCACCATGCATAGACAAAGGCCTTGCTGTAACCTCATGGTGCCTGTGCTGGGGTTTCCTGGCTCTGACTGTGCTCCCATCTGTCAGCCACACTCTGATCCCAATCCTACACCAGGATCCCAATCATAAGGTCCTACCAGGCATGGCTCGAGAACCTTGGTTCAAGGCAACTGCAGGTCGAGCAAAGAAGACCTTATGATTTACCAGACACCCAGGCTCCTGGGCTCAGCTGTCAGCAGAGTAGTCAAGCAGCTCAAGATGAAGGGAAGGGAGTTTTGTGGTACAAACGTCAAATCCTGCAACAGGGCAATTCCTTCACTTCTTTGAGGCTGGAGAGCAGCACGGGAAAAGCAAAGGTGTCCTGACTACAACAACAGACTGGAAACCTGCCTGCCCTAACACAATGTTCTCTTCTTCCCATGTGCCACTACCCTGTCCTCTTTATTTTTAGATCTTCCAGCTGCATCCCTGCATGCATGCATGCTCCTACCAAAAATTCCCAACCAGAGTAAAAACCAATAGCCTTTAGCCTCTAGTACCTATAATTCAGAAATGACTTGAGAAATCTGGCCCCAGCTGCTGCAGAACTCCCCCAGGAACTCTGTTCATAGCAAAGCAGCTGTACTGTGCTTTGTTAAAACTGAGCAGCTTTCTGCATGTCCAAGTGAGGAACAGTCCACAGGAGGCAGGAGATGGAAACCCCCCTGGGGATTTCACAAGGGTGCTGTAAAACACACAACTTCTCGACTTTTCTGAGAACTCAGCTGCTCAGCAGTGGGGCTCATGCCACCACCTCTCCCGCAGGGTGAGCCAAGGCTCAGGACAAGAAACAGCCAGGATGGGACCAGCAGAAGCAGTGAGCTTGAGGCCCACAGGCAGAAAAATAAATCTGCTGAACCAAAAGAAATCAGTTTTGCAATCAACATAGGTGGAAAAGCAGGCAATGGAGGGAAGAAACAAAACAAGCTGGAATTTGAAAAGACTTAGCTCAAATCCACATATCCACTGCCCACAGGCCACAAGGGTATGGATGCTGACTCAAACTGAGTGGAGCTCCAGCAACCTCTGTTCATACATTTAGAGACGCCCAGCTTCTGTGTTTGGCACAACCATTTAATAGCAGAAAACTCAGTATGTTCCATTTTAGTCTTATGTGGAAAATCAGTGCAGGTGATAATCTAATTGTACAACAACATGTTAAAAAAATTTATTTTACATTATATACATTTGGGAACATATTTCAAAGCATTACCAATCACAACAATAATGCAGGCCATAAATCACTTTTAATTTAGTTTTGTTTTAGTGTATATTATCACAATAAAATATAAAGAACATATACAAAAAAAGGAGTCAAATGTGTGCATTTTGCTTAAAACTTGGCATTTACACACTCCATTGGAAAATAGCACTCAAAAATACTTCTGATCAAAACTAAGTTCCCGTGATGCGTAGTAACCATTGTATTGTTTCAATGAGGTAGTAACTAAATTTTGGCCATGTGTTAACATCCTAAAATCAAGAAAAAAGTGAAAATGGTTATAAGGCCAAAAAAAAATAGTCAAAATGGCAACATCTCTGAGCCATTTCCACAATGTGGAATGTTGCTCCTTTTCATCGTGATATGAAACTATTTAGTAAGACAAACAGTAATAACTACTTTTTATCATTGTATACACTAATAATTCAAACACCTATTGCAGAATTACAGCCAGGTACCACTAGTCTGGGACTGACACCCATCCATAAGGTATTGTTTTCAAGCATAGAGAAGTAATCATAAGGAAAGTTTTAATTAAATATAAAAATACAGGTGTTTAACTGGTTGGTTTCACAAAGAAATCTACCCAAATAAACGAAGAAAAGGAACTTTGAAGCCCAAGTCATATCCACAAAGTCACAGCTTACCTTTGTGACTAAATACATCACATCTCAATACATTGTGCAAACATGAACACCAGTGTGTTGTATCGAAATTAAAACAAGATTGTAATCTGATTACAGCCTTGGTTACAATTTCTAAAAGTTAATATTTATTTGTATTAGTAAATTACATATAATAAAATACAATAGTGTTGCTAAATGTACTATATTTGTTGCTAGAATCCCACTTTATAATAAACACATGAAACGTCCTTATAATAGTACCCCGATTTAATTTTTGCATCCTCAGTGACTTTTACATCTGTACAGGTAAGACACTTGTACTTAACAGGAGGACCTCTATCTACAGAAAGTCAGTGTAGGGCTTCAGCAAGAAGTTTCACTGAAAAATACTGCATATGTACAAAGATTACATAACAGTAAATTAAGCACTTCCGTGGTATTATAATGCTTCTGTGTCCATACCACAAACAATTCTCATCTTCCTCTCATGCCACAATAAATTATAAAGTAACTGAAGTGGGGTTACTGCAGCTTTTGTGCAATTCCAGCCAGTCACGAGTGCTGCTGCAGCAGGAGTGTTCTCCTCACAGTGAGCTGCCTGCCACGTGCGGTCCTCAGTAACTGTTCTCATGCCCTGCCAGGATATACAAATTGCTGTTGGCTGTTGGGTTGTCCGTCGGCCGGCTCTCCAGCACCACGACCCTAAAATGGAAATTTAAAAAGCTGTAATGTCAAGTGATCCTTCATTTCAAAACAACCTTGGATATAACTAAATATTCTTTCCCAGGATCCATCTGAGTGGTTGTCATTTCTGTTTCCCTGGATGCCCTTAGTCCAAAAGACCCTCAAACCAATGCCAACCTCAAAGCTACCTCACGGTTTTATTCAGACAAGATCTCCAAGGATCTCCCACAGCCTCTCTGGGCTCCTATTACAGTGCTGAATCACCCATACCATGATGTTTACCCCTCTTTTCTCCAGCTGGAATTTCCCTTGCTGCAGTGTATCCCTGTGGCCTCTCATCCTTTTAGTGAGAGCTTCTGAAAAGGGTCCATCACTCCCCTACTGGACTTGAGCTTTCCTGGAGCTTTGCAAAGCTAACCCATTAATCGGGCTCCAGTTCTGAAAGTTGTTAGTCTGCCTCTTGCCATTGAAATAACACATGAACAAAGCTGACTCTTCTACGAGCATTTCTACTTAATCCCTGAGCACATGTAATCTAATCCACAGAAACTTCATCCAGCTCTGGAAGTCCCAAAGACAAAAATTTTCAGGCCAAGAGAATACTCAAGGAAAGAAGTGCTATGTAAAGAGTCTTATTTTCTTGCCACCCACTTTTGGCTGGCATTGGAGACAAGAGACTGGATTAGCTGGACCTACAACTGAAAGACCATAAGGGATGTCCTAGGTCAGACCTTTCTCTTCAAAGATGAGAAATTAGCAGTCACAATTTTGTTTCACAAACTATTTAACATTTTTAATCAGGAAAGAAACTGCTAAACGGACCAGGATGTTCATGATTGAATTCTCCTCCACAAACATCCTGAAGTGAAGGCAGATAGTGGGAAACTCAAATCCATCTCTTGTGTATTCAGACAGGAAAGGTTGCTTGCAAAACTGTGGCTCAGAAAATCTGATCTCTACTCAGTGTGTTACACAAAGGGAATGACAGACACCCCATGCCATGAGGCAATTCCCTGCTCAGGAGGAGAAAGCAACACTCAAGCTTTTATTAGAATGACATCAGGTTTTTGGCTTCTCAGAACAGAAGCTCCTATGAAATGCCTAGGAAAGGACTTGTGTTACTGGAAAAAGGCTTCACAGCTCAAGCACAAAACAGGACAGAGCTGCAAGGAAAAGGGTATATGAAGAAATTGGAATTAACGTTTATTGCAGTGCAAACCCTGTAAACAGTGCCTTAGACTTGAGAAACTATCAGAGCAAGCCAGAAATAGATGGGACCATATTTGGGGAAGAGGACATTTTCACAAGGCAATTTTTTGCAATGTCATTCTAAGATGCCTCATGAGTTTACTGCAAGTAGCGTAAGACAGAGGCAATTCTCAAAAGAAAAGTTAAACTCTATCTTTGCAGCTCTTGTGAATTCATTACTGCTGAAACTGTCACATCAGCATGCACTCCCCTAGAGACAAAACAGCTGCTGCTTCTGTGGCTCTTACAGAAGTACAAAGTTCGACACCAGGGCAGAGAAAGTTGAAGAAGTCAGTGACACTCCTAGAACAGCAGCTACTGACTTCAGTAGGCTGGTATCTGGTCGGTCACACAGACAGGGTGTCAGTGTCCTGAGAGCAGATGTCAAAGAACAGCTACACTGGGAGTTATCAAGAGCTCTTACAAGACCAGAGCTGTCATGTTGGGAGAAAAACTGGTAGATTTCCTTTCTGGGGGTGAAAGTGAGATATTTAAATTTAAGTATTTTTTGGATTTGTCTCCAGAAGCAGATCTTGATTTGCTACTGCACAGAGCATCTGAAAGTAAAGATTTCACCAAGTTAAACAAAAGAATTAGAGTACAAAAAGGAGAACACTCCTGGAGATTGTGACTGCAGCCAAGTAAGAACTTCTTACATGGCTGACTACTTCTGGAAGCTCACAAAGATTTTTAGAAGATTTTAATTTTTTTATTTAAGAGAAGGAAAAGCAAAGGACTGGAAGGCAGACATGTACACAAAGCAATGTCTAAGATGGCTAAAAAAAGAATTTGCAAGAAACAAGCAAAAAGAACTTTTACAAGGTAGGAGAACACACATTATTCTTCTATTTTAGTATGCCATGTTGACTTCTCTTCTTACCTGTCAGATCCCAGAAGCCTGAATATCCTCGTATTATCAGAAATTTCTTGTGTGATCTAGACAATAAAAATAAATATTTGCATGTTAAGAGAACAAGTGTTTTTTTTTTTAACATCAGTCAAGAGAAAAGAACTGACTGTGACTGATGTTACCAACTGACTGTTGATTTAATCTGATAGAGATTTTAATGCAACTGTCATTTTTAAATAAGATATAAATGTTTTCTGTAATTCCTCCCACATTACATTAATTCCTCTGGTAGCTACTATAAGCAAAACAGCAGGGTTCAGCATGGTACTTGAGTTACCAGTGCAATTCTCTTTACAGCCATGACTGAAAGAGATAGGGTGTTATTAATGCCACCCTAGAGTGGATATCCAAAAATGGGTCAGGTAAATCACACATAAAACACATTTTGTTGAAATGCTGAATTATAGTAAGAATGCACTAAGTTCATATTCTGAAAACCTTAGCAGAGAAACAATCTAATTTGTGGTGCTTTGGTCCATTACAAAAAGAAAATTTAGTCTTTTGACATTTCAGATAAATGCCAGCAGACCTTTGTATTCTGTGGGTGCACTGTACTTGTGTGATACATCTTTATGATCACATGAATATCAAAGCACCCAAAGAACCATCATGTTCATCAATAAAGTCAACCAAAACCCAGTGCACATTCCAAAGGGTATTTAGTCACTTTGTGAACAGGCAGCACTATTTACAGAGATCCTTTTCTACACAGTCAAATTTCACACTCTTGAGGTAAGTAGAGATTCTTCTCTCCTTCCCAGATCCTACTAATGCTAGCTGACTTAGTGAATTCTGGTGTAGAGAACTTGCAAGAGAATTTTCATTCACAGCAATGAAGTTCTTCACTTTTATAAGAAAATCAATTTCTGCTTTCTGTAGGTCTGAGTTTGTAGACTCTTTGCCCAAATTTTGAGATTCTTGTGTGAGAATTCACAGTTCCTTGTTTCATTTTTCACACTTGATCAAACCACTGTGGAAGGTCACAGTTGCGGAAGTAAAAAACTTTGCAAGCAGCTCAAGTCATCCCCAATTAGGCCAACTGTATTAGAATAGGAAATCTAAACTAAAGATGTCTTCAAAGAAAAGAAATGCTGCAAGTAGGTCAGTCAGCTTTTTGTTCCATGCAACCACTTTCTACATATTACGTAGCAGAAAATTCCCCAAAAGTAACAAATACGGTCAAGACCTGAGCCTGACACTGAAGGCATTTCATATTATAGAAGAAAAGAGGTTTATTTTTTTCAACAGCTGCAGCTAGTAGGATAGCCAGGAGAGATAAGGGATTTAAAAAGGACCAAAAACTTACCCTAAACAAGTACTACAGAGAAAAAGTTTTAAGTGGCTTGCTTTCTGTCAACGGCCCAGTTCTTCTTTCAGTTCTTCATTTAGGTTCTGGCTTTGGCTTGCACTAACAAAGCAAGCCAGTGCCCCTGATGCTTTACATAAACAACAAAATACATCCATTTGGGCTGCAGCACACTGGGACATGACCACTCCCAGCTGGAGCAGAGCTACTGATGGGGAGAGTAATGTACAAATGCCACAATAAACATTTGCACCTTTGGAAATAAGCAGTCTGACTCCAGCCTTTGGTTCACGTAAAGCAGGCCCACTGTTAGCACAGATTAGGTTCACTGGGGCTTTGTGCAAGTCAACATAGTGGTGGAACAAGGTGGAATATCTAAGCTTGGTATGGGTATGACTTACGTGTACCTTAAAATACAATTAGTCATAATGAGCTCAATTTCTCAGCCAACGAAACACTGATGGAACAACTGGTGAAGTTCATAAACATTCATTAATAACCAAATGAAAAGACTCAAAAATCGTACAAAGTACAGCATTTTCCCTAACAGGTCCACAAGGTTTGCAGCAGGAAAAAAAAAAAAATGCTACTTTGGGAAGGTAGTTACAATGGTTTAACTCTGTCTAAAAATCACATCAAACTGGCTAAAAAAGGGGCTATAAGGAGATTTTAGAAAAAAAACCAAACAAACCACATTTAGGTCAACCTGGTATTTTTCTCCTGAAGATGGAAAAATATTTCTCGTGAAAGCTGGGCAATTCTTCAAAGTATTTGTAAGCCAAGAGAACGTGGAAGAGACCAAAAAACATCAGGTAACTCATTTGACACTGACAAAAAGCTAAAGCTCAGCAGTGGAACCATTGGCAAAGCCCAAATTTTTGCATCCATGTGTGAGAGGCTAAGTGACTGACAGTGGTCTTCAAAGCAACTTAAGGCAAAGATTAACATTACCAAGAATTAGGCTTGGATATTTTCTGTGGCATTCTGGCCCGGTCTCTTGTTTCTGCTTTGCATGTTAGATGTGATGGGGTTCTTGTATAGCTCCACTTATGCTTCATAGCTTATGAAACAAGCTTAGAATGAGACTCCAGCTTCTAGGTCTAAGCTAGGAAGTTACTGAAACGTCTTACTCTTTTTCAGACAACAGTATTGTGCATTTCTCCTCTATATGGTTTACATCAGAAGCCAGAATTTGAAGCAAAATGCAGTACTCACCTCATTTGATCTAAAACTCCTTCCTTGCATGCCGTGCTTCCAGAATGCTAACACACTGTCTTGTAGACAGACTAATAAGAAAGAACATTGGAATCAGTTTTCAGGTATAAAGTCAACTCTGACTTTTAAGGCCAAAAGCACAAAACTGCAATTTTGAAAACTGTACATGTATGTTCTATTGTATCACATCCACCCACTCAGACTGCAGAACATTTCCCAGGAATCACTGAACCTGCCTCAAAAGTAGCTGCATTATGTATAAATGCATATATGCATTTATGAGCAGGGTTTAAAAATATTTCTACCTAACCAGAAAATGTTCTAAACGTCTAGTCCTAAACGTGTCATTTTCTTTGAACAGGAAACTCTATTAATAGTTGCAGAAAACATATATGGAATTTTAATAAAAAAGTTACAGGTGTTTCTTCAGACATACTACCAGGACAGAACAGGCCACTGGAAGGTCATTTGTGACAAGCAGGGTGAGAACTACAACCCATGCAGAGGTCCCAGAGTGAGAAGCTTCAAATACATTGAATCCTTCCTTCCCCCCATTCCCAAACATAAAGAGCCATAAAAGTACTTTCGGTGGCAATCTTTTCTTGTCCTCTTCTCTGGGAGGTTATGTTTGAAGGGCCTGAAACTTTAGAGCCCCTCCTCAGAAATAAACTCCCTGCAACTTCTGACTATTTTAGATCTCACTGTTCTTCCTCTTCTGGAGCTACCCTCCATCTGTGCACACATCCCTCCTACCCCTCTTTCAACAGAATGTGGTGGAATTCAGGTATGTAGCCACTGGAGACTTGCCAAAATCACGTATTCTTTCTGTTTCACAAATCTAATTCATTCAGATTCTACACAAGGAGACAATTTATGTAAACTGACGTATCATATAATTTAGTCTTTGAGCTGCTTTATAAAAATGGACTGCATAAACACACATGCAAAATGAGTTAGGCATGGGTGATTCACAGAATTTATGTAGGTTGTGTTAAGGTATTCCTTTAGAGGCTAAAAGTCTCCATCATACTCCCAAGACATTTAGCTTAATCAAGAAAGACTCCAAGATTATTACTCCATTCCAATTGCTCCTAGGAAAGCACATGCTGAACCTTTCACTGAGTCTTCTCACACAAAGTATAATGAGTGAGACAGTGTTTCAAATGCCAAAGGCTAGACAGGTAGTATACCTAATTCTTTACTGTAACATTGAACAAGTTAATCATGGAACAATCTTAAGTTGGAAGGGACCCATAAGGATCACTAAGAGCATCATCCAGATGCTGCTTGAGCTCTCACAGCCTTGGTCCTGCCACCACTTCCCTGGGGAGCTTGGTCTAGTGATCAATCACCCTCTGGGTGAAATGCATTTTCCTAATATCCAATCTGAATTTTCTCATACACAATTTCATATAATTTCTATGTACTTACTGCTGGTCACCGCTTTTTGGCTGCCAGGGCACACTGTTGACTCATCTTCAGCTTGCGGTTAATCCAAACCCCCAGATCTCCTTCCACAGAGCTGCTCTCCAGCCTCTCATCCCCTAGTTTGTATGCCAGACTGGGACTACCTCATCCCTGGTGCAGAACCCACCACTTGCTCTTGTTAAATTTCACACAGTTGGTGATTGCCCAGTTCTCCACTCCACAGGGATGTTCAAGACTAATAATGAAATCCAACTTACCTATTGATTCAATCTGGAAGTCAAATGTGAGCTCTGACGACAGTTTGCGGCTGGATTTTAACCTGCCTTGCAGATTCACTATTTTTATGCAGCCTAGACAATAAATAAGGACGCGTTAACCAAGAATTATCTTCAATATAGAATATAATTTGAAGACAGATAGTATGCATGCATATGCATACATACATATTTAGTTGATATTAAACTTACAATCCAAACACACCAAAATGGTATCTCTCTCCAGCTGTGTTACATGGACAACACTCGTCTCTGTTGTGTCTATAAAAAAATGACAGTGTTAGTTCATAACACAAATTAGCATGAAATTAGAAATGGAAGTACTAGAGATTGAGACATTTTGATGGGTTAGTGTGTTTTATCTACTTAAAATCATCATCTTACCAGTGACATTTTTCTTCTCTTAGAGGCATGTCCACTTAGCCAATATATTTGCTGTGACAGGAAAACTGAAGCTATAATATTTAAGTATGGATTTAATCCAGCTTTTTCTGAGCCACGTCACAAAAGTAAGCTCACATGTACATTGTTCTCCCTTTATTCTCTGTTGGTGTAATTGCATATTGCTATTGCAAAAATGCAGATATATGTGACTGTTCATACTATGCCATTTCATTGCACTTTTCTTCTGTCTTTATTTCTAAATTCTGATAGGTACTTATATATTACTATTTAATTCTTGCTGCTATTTGCAGACATTCCATCTCCAGCTGTTCCAAAAATAGGGACTTATTTCCTTCTCCAAACCCTCAAAAGAAGGGTTATTTTCTTCTCTTCTGGGTTACAGCTGCAGCAGTCTCCATCGCAGCGAATAGGGATTTGACCCACAAGTGATTAGTGGACATGTCAACTCAAAAGAGAAGCGTAGTTTTGTTTCATAACATTAAAATTACATACAAAGCAGCTCTTACTAATTCAACATTACTGCCAGATTCTGTAGGCATCTTTCATATAGCAGAGAGAAACTCAGTAAATCCACTAGTCATGAGAACTTAGAGCACATTACCTAAAATACAAAAGCAGCTTCTGGTTAAAATTCTAAAAAATAAAAATCTGTTCAATTGCATCATTGCTCTCCTGCCAGCAGGGGACAGGAATAAGCTGATACAACAAAAGGGTTTGAAGTGGAGCTACAAAAATAGGAGAAAACAACATAGACACACCACGAGAATACACAAATAATTCAAGGAAAAAGTGTAGAAGGCACAATGCAATGCTAAATTTTACACATAAAAAAAGGAAGGAACTGAAAAGGGATTAGTACTCTGGTATCTATGCACCAATGCGGACAATATTGAGAGAGAAATGGCAACAGGACATTTCTCTTCAGCGTGCTCTTTTTATGGATTCTACTATAAAGTCACAGTTACAGGTATGAGTGAAAATAAAAGGCATTGTCTCAAGCAGGTAAGTGTGTTAATTGGCTATCCATTGGTCACTTTGGATATTGTAACTATGCTTTAAACTGTGTCAAAAATCTGACTTTTCAGCAGTAGGAAAGTCAATGGGTATCTTCCTGGTGGAAACTGTTATTCTTAGAGTGAATTCCACAGCACACACTCAGCTGGACTCGTGCATATGCATATGCCAGCACAGAGCTATGCATGAATTCATCATGAATCAACAAGGGACCCATGCTTGGCAAAACCAAAGCTATTTACTGCTTCTAAACCTGCAAGCTATGAGTAGGGACGGTTCCCTACTGCAGCTAGGTTTAGGGGGTAACCTTGCAACTCTAAAAAAGTAGCTCTTAACAAACGTCCTTGAGAGAATTTCTGCTGTTGCTCTGATAGTGGCCTCCTCACTCATGGTGCCACACTGGTGATGGAAACACTTGGTTTCCTGCAACCAGTGGTCCTAATCCTTTTTGCTTTCCATAAACAACAGAAGAATGCTTAATCTCAGCAGGAGGCTGATAGCACCATTTCTAACCACAGTGGCACATTGCAGGAGAGCCAAACCACACCTCAGAGAGATATCAAAAGGAATTGCTCAGAACTCAATTTTACTAAAACCTATTAAATAAACAGAAGCCATGGTGGCAGGGTAAAGCACAAAACATCACAGATGATAATAGAGTACTGCCTAATTTAGAGAAATGCAAGAAACCATAGCTCCATCTTTTGCTATGCCAAAAATCTCGCAGAATCCAATCAGTTCAACCAGTAGAAACATCCAAAAAAAGTGCATGTGCAAGCAGGTTCAATCAGATACCCCTTTAAGCAGAGAACTTACACTTATCACTTAGCCATAATGATCTAACCATTTGCTTCCTCAGAGAAGCCTACTTTTTAGTGCTTCAGCTATAACAGAAAAGCAAAGAACATTTCTGAATGCAGTGACAACAGCACACAAACCTGTTTCTGTAAACCATGAAGAGGTAGAATTTGGGTTGACAGTCTCGAACTTCACCACCTGGTTGAAGTCTCTTCCTCTACTGACACCAACACAAACTAAAGGGAATTCCTGCTCAGGGACTACCAGCATTTCAAACAATCTCAGTGGACAAGGTACAGGAAAATCTATGTGCTAGAGGAATAAGCAAAAATAGATATTAGAAGGGAAACAAATGTAGTCTGAGTTGCTATTAGATATTCAAACTGTATGGTAAATTTTATGCCGTACATTTTGTAACATTATGTCTACTTCTTCAGATAACAAGAATTGATACATACGAAAGACCCAGGTTAAGAAGTTTAAAGCATCTCATGCCAATTCAGTTAAAATAGCATGTCTTTTATCATGTGTGTCCTGTGCAGCTGCCCAGAGATGACAAGAGTGCTCATCACAGCTCTGCCTGGCTACTGAACCTCTAAGCCTTCTTTTCCAGGCTGATGGAGTTACAGCAGCTGCCTTTTTATAAACCCACCCTGGCTTTGTCTCTTCAGGTGATGTCAGATGGGGAGATAAAAACAATTTCTGGGCATCTCTGTGTCAAAAAACATAAAATAAGTGGTCACCTTCTCTCTGGTATGGGAGCAAGACCACTATTAACCTATGTCTCAGCCTGCCAGCCTTAGTTTTCTATTGTGCAGCTGAAGGGCAATGTTCATGGAGAGAAGGGCTTAGTTCTCCAATTGAAGTGCACCCCAAAAACATGAACATTGTCATAAGTATTTTGAGTCAGTTAATACATGACATATTTTAAAGTTATTTTCAATATAATAAAACAGAAACCAAGAGAAAAGTCTAATAAATCAAGAAATGGCTAATGCTTATTCTTAACAAGCCATTACAAAATGAGGTGAACATGAGAGTAATTGTAATTTTACCTTGATTAACATGAATTTTTGCATTGGTTCAACCCATTCTAATAAAACAATACTAGACTGTAGTGCTCCACAAAGGTACTTGTGGCCTGTGTAGGGATTTCTCACTGCCAAAAAAGGAGAAAGAATAATAGTGTACTTAGCACATAACAATTACAAACAATTTCCAACTATGTAAGAGTCCACATACTTCTGGAAAATGCCCATCAGCCCCCCACTCTAATATTTTATATATTTAAAAAATAGATGATTGCATACACATTTCGAGTGTCTTAGGTCTACTGTGTTGATTTGCCTAAGCTATCACAAACTCACCATAAGCAGCTGTTAAAGAATGGCTTTTTCTATGACACACAGTTATCCAGCAGGCAGTGAACAGCTCATGCACTGTCACAGCGAGTCTGAAATCCGGGAGCTTTGTATTTCTGATGAACACTTCTGGATCATCAGGAAATCCAGCTCAAACTGAAGAACAATAGAAAAGCAGGAAGTGCTGCTCTTCCATTGTCAGAACTCAATTAAAAACTGGCAGAGAACAATAAAGTTGCAAAATTGGGCCCTGTGAAATCTGAAGTTTCACAACTTCAATTCTACAATACTGACAAAATTTCCCTCCTTAAGCACTGGCAACATATCCTTTAAGACAAACAAGTGTTATTTTGCACTTTGTAGAAATACAGCCAAGATCAGATTTTACTCTGCAGTGAAGTTACTCTGGGCTATCAGGCAATTAACAACACAGCTTAGATACAAGCTTCTACAATTCAGTACTATCCACATAAGTGAAATATGCTCACACCACCTTATTGCCACAGTAACTCGTCAGCAATCCCTTGGCACCTTAAACATCAGTGCCTTTTTTCACTAATCTATGTTCTCACTCAGCATCAGTCAGAATGACTGCAACGTGCAGCAAATAATGCTTGGCATGACCCTGAGTAAGGTTGAACTCAGTAGCAGAAACCACAAAATAATCACCAACAACTTTAAGGTGCAGAAAGAACAGAACTTTGTCTTTTTCTGCCTCCTGTGGCACTCCTGCTGCCCCGAGGCCAAAAGCACCCTTATGTGCCAGCAGGAATGGAGGCTGAGGCCACAAAAAGTAAGACTCTTACAGCCACCCTTGCTGTGTTCACAAATTATCACTTACACCTATCATGCACAAATGACTCCAGACTTAGTAGGCTGAGCTATCTCTGGATGTCAAGACTCCCCCTCATAATGTCAAGTACCACAGCATCCTTGTTAAATTCTGTGCCTGGCAGGACAGAAATCAGAATCACAGAGGAGCACACCACAAGGCTTCTTGTTTCATGAACAGAAACCTAGAAACATATGGACTTCCAAATTAATTTTTGTGTTAGAAAGTGAGAGTTTTTATGTACTCTGATCCCTGTCACTCCACCCCTGTGGGTGTTCCCTGCAGCATTCATTAACACTCAGTGTTGTTTTGTTTTTTTAAATTTATCTGCCCACCTTTTAAAATGCGTCTTAACACAGTGCAGCTTTGAGACTTTGGTAGCTGGCACATTACTGAACACATTATAAAGGCTTCAGAGACAATGCTGTCCTCAAAGAACTGAAAATACTCCTTGTTTTTTATCATCCAATATTGATAACTGAAACTTCTGCCAGGAAGTCAGGTGGCTTAATCCTGATGGTAACTTCTCTAAATTTCACCATCCATGGAGATTAGGTTCTTCTTGAGGTTTGGTTTAAATTTTGACATCATTCTGCTTCTCCATATTTCTTGTAAATTGTCTTTATATTTAAAGAGCTAAACAGGAAGGTTTTCACTGCTTAAACACAAGGATTAACCTGAATGAGCTCACTGTCAGCATAATAGCAAAAATCTCTTCTCCCTTTACCTCCTAAACTTCACTCAGTAATCTTAATATTGTCACCATTTCTGCTGCTTCTTCACATTTATTTTCCAGACCTCTACTTACCAACACAACACTTTTGACACCATTTAGTGTCAGGAATTTTTGTTGATACTGCAAATTTCCTACAAGAGATAAAACACAAAATTATTGATCAACTAAAACAACAACAGCATGAATTTGCTTTTTAGACAGTTACTGATAGAAAATATCTGCCTCACCAAAAGACTAAAAATATGTTTGTATATTTCTCATTATATCATAAAAACAATTATTTGAAATTTTGTCAGATAAGCCAAAATGTTATTTGCTGGTAATGGAAATCAGAGTTTCTATGCAGATTAGACAACAACAGGCAGTATTAAGACTGGCTGCAGTAGTTTTGACAGTAAAAATAACTAATTTGATGCTGTAGAAAAGATGGGAATAAGTGGATTAATAGACAAATGCTGCACTTAAAGCTATGAATTGGGAAAACAGCTGTGTAACATTTCAAACGGAGCTGTCCTGAAGTGACAGATAATGCAAACGGACTGAACAGCACAAAAACTGAGGACTGGTCACAAATTTTTGTTGGAACAAGTCATGGAAGGTTTGAAAGTAACTGCTCAAGGACACTCCAGGGAAAGAAGCTGGAAAGGACATTTTCTGCGACTGAATGTTTGCCTACCAAGTATCATAAATTGAGGTTAGAACATTTTGCAAATGAATATACAAACCTCACAAATTACTTCAAATTCCATTTTCCTTTGTCTTTTCTCTACCGAAAACTCTGATTTTAACATTTTTCATGTAGCACTCATCATCACAGTATCCAGGAACTTGTTTAAGAATATACTTTATGGTCTGGTAGAAAAAAAAGGATTAGGTTCTCCTACATACTTCAAATGTATGCCTTAGGCCTTGCTAAATCTTTCTACCCTGACGCCCTACAACAAGAGGTAAAACAGCAAAACAGATTATCTAAATTAATCTCTCCTGTCTCTCAATGACTGGCTTGGCACTCACATTCAGGTTGTGCTGCATTTTTTTGGGAAGTGACATGACTGGACAAGAAATTTTCTGAGTCCTCTGCAACTTAGGTGAGGTACCATTTCCAGGCTGAATCTAGTATGGTTTTCTTAGCATGATCCTTATGATAATTATGGTTATTAGTCCACTGCTGATTCAGTCCTCAAGCCAAAGTGACTCAACAAAGTCAAATTTGGAAGAAGGGGAGCAGAACAATAGTGCAGGTACAGAGAAGGCAACAATTAAAAGCACAAATTCTCTCTTATTTTGAATTTCCCCTCTAGGAAGAACACAATTCTCTGACAAGTGTTGCACCATTATGTTCGCAGATAATTGAACAAGAAGCCTTTCCTGAACTCAAGAACTGAATGTTAATGTGCTGTTAATAGAACCAAAGGTAGCAGAGAATCAAGATTTCTATAATACAATTTCCTACCAGAAATCCTATTACATTAGAAGAACCAGTGTCACACGATGCACTTTGAGACACAAAGATTTTTCTGCAAACTAGATTAGTGTTTCTACCTTCCTCTCTTGGGATTTGAATGGGCTACTAAGGATGGCTTGGCAGTGTCCTTGTTCTGTCCAGGACAGGGTTAATTTTTGCAGCAGCTAGGAGTGGCACGGCCATAGGTTTTGTTTAACATCAAGTACAAGCAGGATTTACCATACTAGACTATACCTGAAAAGCACTATGCCCAGAAACAAGGTTTCATGACAAGAAGGTAAGGGACACCAAAATCCATTTCTCTAATAAGAGTACATTCACATCTTGATCCATGTAAATGCACATCAACCCTCTGATTAATGCACACGTGAGTTACTCACTGCAACCTGTGAACAGAGCCCCCCATCATTTGGTGTTTCCAGAACCTCACAAGCATTTCCTGAACTCCCAGAATTAAGATATTCTGATATATCCGATGATGTGTATTTACCTGGGAAGTATTCGGTCAGGGAGTTTATGTGCTGGAATAGCAACAGGTAACTTTTGCATTTGCCTTGCATAATCAAAGAGTCCTGGTAGATTATGGGAATAAAGCTGAGAAGCTTTACCTGGCAATTAGAAAACAAACCACACTTCAAATACGAAACCAAGCGTTTACCAGCACCACCACTCAAAGATAGCACAGCAACTTACCAGATATTGATAACAAACAATTGTTCATGACATATAACCAGGTACATCTTCGAGGAAATAGCTGATAAATGGAAGGAAAAAGAAAGAAGTAATATTCAATTTGATGTACACAAGACCTTCATCAATTAGTATCTGCACAGATGACAGGACAAAACTAGCACTGACTTGCTTTTTGCAGCAGAAATAAGTATAAGCCAAGCAATGTTTACCAGAGTTAATTCAGAGTGAATCTTAGGCACAGACACTATATTTAACACACGAATTAACATCTAGACCATTAGCACATTTTATACTCATGTCTTCAAGTATATTATATTCCACAAGATGTCACTATAAAGATCAATCAACCCTTTTCTAAAAATTTTAAAAAACACCAAATTTTTCTCCTTCAAAGACGAAAAGCTCAACAACATAAACTTCAGTAAACCAAGCGCGGTCAACAAACCATAGCCATTCTAAAGCCTGTGATAGTCCAAATCTCTTTAAACAATTAAAACTGACACTTTGAAGGGATTCTCCACCTGCATGATCATACACTTCACTTAAGTGATCAACAAATGGCCTAGGCAGAGCTCTTTTTTGTTAAATCCTGCAATTCCTAAAAATATGGGGCTGAAAGCAACAGGACATCCCTTTACAAAGCCCAAACAAACAACAACTACTTTTTCCCCTCCTCTCACCTAACTTCTGGAACTTACTGGCACAAGATGTCATGGAGGTGGAAAGTATCAACAGGACAAACAAAGGATGTTCAACAGGTCCAAAAATGGACACAAAAATAGGCAAGGATCCTCCAACATCCTTGATTCAATGACTGTAATGGAGTCTAAGGAGAGTAGACAGTGACCAAGCTCACTGGCATTTCCCACTGACACTTTGGGAAATAGACTACTGGGCTAGATAGACCACTCAGGAGGACAATTGTTTTGCTCTTAAAAAAAACCACGAAAGAAAAAAAACAACTTTTCCAAAAAAAATATTGACCTTGAACCTATTCTAACTCCAGGATATGCATATTATGTCTCCTTAGTCCATTGGTGAAGTGAAATACAGAGAAAAATAATAAAGGACACTGCTTTTGCTTTTACTCTTAGTTGTATTGGAGTGAGAGTAAACGATGTAAAACAAAACTTGGAAATGCTATTGAAGCCCCATTGACTGTTATCATAAATAATGATGTAATATAGGGTTAGCACAGAGGGTGCACTTCTATTCCTGAAGTCTTCTCATAACCTAGTTACGGTAAAAAGTTACGTATGGTAATAAACTACCAGCCTGCTTGTATCAAAATTTAACATGCAAGTTTGATTGATCTATTGCAGGTGCATGAGCATATTGTGACTCAGTAGGTTTAGATCTGAGGATAAAAGAACATCAATCCTTCCAATTAGCAGGTTAATTGACCTGTCACTCATTCCTCTTGTTCCACACATGACTGGCTGTGTTAACAAATATTTCTTCTTGTCTCCAAGTGCTTATTAAAACGCTGCCCTGAAAGCTCACTAAGCAACACACTGTATTATTTTCATTACAGCTCTTCTCCTTCCTTGCCAGCTAAAAAACAAACTAAAACCAAATCCCAAACAGTAAAGAAAAAAAGCAAACCTTGCCTTGCTCTACCTGGCCTATATGAATTATTGCATTAGTGATATTTCTCAGGGTAGGTGTTACAAGTGCAATGCAGCAGCAGAGTAGCTCCTGAGCTAAGTTTAAACCAGGTAACTCATGCACCAGTATGATTATGGATTACTGAGCTCAGCTCAAGCTAGCTAGGCCTCCCTCTCAACAAAACAAAGATCTCTACAGTGTCTGGAGCCTGAAGGATGAACGAACATCAGTGCCTCCAGCTTACAGTGTGATGGCTGTTCTTGCAAATTCCTCCCTCTTGATGGCACGTGCATAGCTCCCTGAGTTAGGGAGAAGGCAGGAAAGAAAACAAGTCTCTTAGGGAGAGACAAAAGAGCTGGAGAATACAAAAAAGCCTGCAGTTGGCAGTTTCCCCTCCCCAGTACCCCCTCCAAAAACCTACTTTTTATAAGACCCTGCAAAGACAGAGCTTTAGATGGAATTCAGTAAGCTGAGTCTCATCAGCAAAGCTGCTTTTAAGACTACAAGA
This sequence comes from Dasyornis broadbenti, assembly GCA_013397935.1. NCBI lineage: Eukaryota > Metazoa > Chordata > Aves > Passeriformes > Dasyornithidae > Dasyornis > Dasyornis broadbenti. Next base: position 64,503 of record VZRN01006386.1, on the reverse strand, counting down.
ATGGACTCTAGTGAATAAAGGATCTCCTTGCTTCCCTGTAGCTGAAACAATGCTTGTTGCAAAAATTCTGTATTGTAACAAAACTTTAAGGAAAATAGAAACCTTGATCCAAAATGCATCACGGAAATTCCATACTATTTACCTCATCATTTAACTGCGAAACAATGCACTGTGATGAAGTTCAAAACACTGATAGATGAAGATCTACATAAACACGGTTCAGCCTAAAAGCACTGACTGAACATGCCTGAAAAGTGCTCTCAATAGCAAACATTTAAGATCATTCTCAATGTAGCCAGTGCCTATGTAAATACAGTAAAAGATATTTTACAAGGATTATACAACATTAACCTGAGTGATTAAAAAAAGTGATGTATTTTTTTTAAACCAGAAATATACCTGCTCCATTGATGTTTCATGAAGTTCATTGAGGTTTAGTGTGTAAATACCTTCTTCTGCACCAAATATCAAGTACTGATCTGAAAACACAAACAAAAAAAGATAGAAAAACTGATTTCAGGAAGGTAGGTATACCTTTACCAAAAAAAAGACTCAGAACACTTACATACATGAAAACAAATAAAACTATAATAGTTATGGTGTTTGAAAGCATGGAAAATTAATCTTGATAAGAAAGCTTAAATTTATGGATTGGGCTGTTTTAAGATATTAGGAAAGCTCAGTCTTTTATTTTATGAGTAATAATTGAAATTAAAAATAACCAATTCAACCACAACCAGGAAATCACGGGAATAATTTCAGCATATCCTACTTAGACATTTCCGTATGTTACATGAAATATCCATTGCCTTCTTTGGGAGTACTTCTACAGCAGTACTGACTGGAACATTATCTCAGTAGTTTGTGGGTGTCTCACTTTGGTACATAATCAAATTCCTAGACTGCACACCAGCGTGGAAACAAAGCAGACATCTATTGAGATGATGTCAACTCCAGAAGATTTACTTCCCCAATTCCAGTTTCTAAAAAAATCCAAGTATTTTCTTGCTGAGCTTAGTAGTATAATACTTAAAATCAAAAGGTGTAATTGAAGAGAAGGCAACTACAATGTTGCCAATTAGCCCTTTTATCAGGCTACATAATAAAGTACTAAAATTAATGCAAAAATAAACAGCTGCAGAATCCTGTAGGACCAGATGATCTCAAGGGGAAAAAAAAAAGTGAAGTGAATGATAAAGAAATCACTCTCAATTACGACTTCCAAAAGTCAGATTTTTTTACAACTAAATTAGGACTGTCATCTTTTGGACCAAAATGTTGAGAAAAGTCTTTAAACTTCAATATGCAATTTTCTCTCTTTAATTAAAGCGAAAAATTTCACCCAATATCTTAATAAAACCAACAGAACTTAAGACAGCAATGGCATAATTAAAGAACAACTGTTTTAAAAGGAATAGTCCTGCGCATCTAAGTTCACTTGAAATCCAAGGAGACAACAAAATGGGTAAAATAGTCATCATATAGTACCTCTTGTATCTGGATTTATCCAAGATGTTGCACAATGAATTTTTAATGGACAGCCATTGAAAACCTTTGAAAAGCAAGCACCCATCTGTGGAAGTGAAAATAATTAAATATATACATATGAAAAATTAAAATGTGACATTCTCAATAGGATTATTTTTACTTCAAGCAGTAACAAAAGGTTAAGAGTAACACCATTGGCTTAGCATTGCTAAGTCATATTAGGTTTTTTAAGCAAAAAAAAATACTACAAACATTCAGAAAATGTGCTCTCTCACCCTGCTCCCAACGTGCATTTGTATGACTCAGCAATACTCACATGTACTTTAGGTGTGGGAGGAAGGCCATTACTAATTGGTTTCTAGAAAATAAAATTTGAAAGTATGTTTACACTCACATCCACACTATGCTTGAGCATGTATACTCTCTCCCCATACCATAGCATAACACAAACACCCGGTATAATATTCTTTCATTAAAATCTCTACTATGATTCCCTAATACCTCCTCATTGAATATTTGCACAGCCTCGTGCAACATTTTCACATCACAATGGCGCCTGTAAGAATGCCACATCCCGTACAAGGGAGTTTAAGCAATATTGTAACAATTGCTCAGTTGTTCACTCTCCTAGCATTAAATGTTACCAGCCAGTGCTGTATGCACTTTCCTGTATCAGTATCAATTTCTCCTAGCACAAACACGCTTTTGAATAAATAGATTTTCCAGGTAACATGGTAAACTTCTAACACACAATTTCAAATTACAAGTTCAAAGCTGTCCAGATAATCCTACTTTCCAAAGTACTGCCAGTATTACTGGCACTTCCTTAAAGCTAAACAAGGACTCACTACGATGTTTCTAGTCTATTTCCTCTTCACTTCTCACAAAAAAAAAAAATTACATTTCCAGCCTCATACTTGGAAGGAGCCCCCAAAAATGACAGTTTCATGTTACATTTAATCTATTCTAACTACAGCATATTCCCATTCCCTCATTTCCCCATCTGCTTCAATAGTCATTGCTCAGTACAATATATGACATGGCTCTTACTACATCTCTTAAGCGTGTGACAGTGGAAATAAATTGTATATATTCGTGATTATGTTTGTTTCTAAGGAAAATTAAACACTGACAAACTTCAGCTTAAGGCTGCATCACAACTAGACAATCAAGGAAAATTAAGCTTTGATTCAAAGTAAACAAGATGCCATCCACCTAGTTTTTATATTAAAGACTACATCTGCTCCTTTTCCTTGCACATATAGAACAGTCAAGACAACTTTAAAAGGACCCCTAGAAACTTAAATACCTACCAGTATTTCCTTTTTTTCTCTCCTTGAAAAATTAATATCTCTAGCTTCATTCTGTTGATGTGGCAGTTCCTCTCTTTCACCATTTAATTGTACAGAAGTGACTCCATTACCTAGAAAGATCCGTATTTTAAAATGTGTTCCTCTACCTTCACCTCAAAGAGTAATATAGCTGAAAAACAATATTAAATGGGCCAAAATTCCAAATTAAGTCAGAAGATATACTATATACAGGATAGTATACAATACCCTAAATTATTTTTGAAGCATGCATGTTCTTATATGCGCACATATCCATCAAGCCACATTCAGTCTCCGTCCATGACTTTTGGTAATTAATGTAATAACTCTAACAGGAGCACAGAAAGGGACACAGTCACAGTTATGAGAGAAAATGTACTGACCATACCTAAAGAAATACTTGCCAACAGCTAATGCTTCAATCATTGATTCCTTACAAACAGCCTTGTTAGAGTCAAATCTTTAACATACCAACTGCAGTACTAAGTATGAAGCAAGGAAAAGCTACCTAAGTCTCAATTAATAGTCAGACAACAAGCCTGCTTAGGAGAGAAGCCAGCCCAAGACAACTCTTAAGACATCAGACTGACAAAGGCATAAAAAGAACAGTCTGAGCAGGCAGCAAACAAACACAATTACCTCCTATACTCCCCAACCCAGTTCATTACATACAAAGGCAAACTTTGAAAGCAGAACTTGGATCTTGACATGACAAATGACAACAACAGCTGACATACTGAACCGAAAACCTATAAACATACTTTTTTAAACAACCCTGATACTCTCTATTATAAACCTGATGCTTAGGAAAGCAATTGTGTCACCAACAGCATCAGCAGGAATCATGTCAATGACTTTGACAGACTTTTTTTACTTGCCCACCATAGAAAGATTACCTCAATATCTTTTAATGTGCGCACAGGTGAGAATGTAGAAATAATATCTCATTAGATTAGGTAAGAAATACTGTGTACTTCTTGGGAGCACTTTTATTACCTAAAGGATTAGATTTCTGTGGAGGTAATCGAGGAGGTGGTGGTCTGGGTGGAACATGAGATGTAGATTTTGCTGGGCTCTCTGATGTTGGGCATCTCTTGATTGTCCCTTGATTTTCATTTTCAGAAGAATAGGTTTCTTGGGGGATAAAGATGGATTTAGGCTGAAAGAGACATAGTAGTAATAAAACCATAATGAAAAAAGATTCAAAGCATTCATGTCACTTCTCAATGAGGAAAAAACCCCATATGCAGTATTTGGATCCTTAAATTTTCACACATAAAGAGCCATCAATACAGTAATTTAAATATTCTGCATTTATTTGTATATCTAAAGTGCCTTTTTCTTCTGGGCAACCAAATCCCCCTCACTTACCTTTGGTGGTAAAGGAGGTGGCACTTTAGGTTTCATGGTAGCACTATAAAGAGAAGAAACAAAAGAGATTGCTACCCTCTTTGAACCTCGAATTGCAGTCTTCAAGAAAATACAGGGTTTTATAAATGCCATAAAAATAAATACCATTAACTTGTTAAGAGCACTATTACAGCCAAATAACTGCATCACAAATACTTGCAAATATTTTGTTATACCTCAGATACTATATGAAAACAAGGATCACAGGTTCCCCCCAGAGAGCAGTATGTCATGAACTGATTTGTTGCAGATGCACAGACTCATGCAGAATAAAGCAGGCAGACACATAAGAGGCCTGATATTTACCCTGTTGAGAGGATAAAGTTGAGGGTATCAGTGAGCTGAACAGGAGTTACAAGAAAATTCATGAATACCATTCCTTGGAAAATTTACTCTGATAACTCAGAACAGCCTTATACATGAAAGCAAAACCCATCTGCAGTGGACAGCTACCCTAGTGTTTAGTTTCGCTGGTTGTTTTTTGGTTGATGAGTCTCTTTCTTCACAGAAATCCTGGGAAAGACAACTTTTTCATGCAAGAACAATTCAATCAGCTTGGCCTAACAGTACAAGATATCATCAGAAAACAAGACAGCTGAAGCATCAGGAGTATTCTTCCTCTTCTGGTTATGTGGTTTAAAAAATGTGCTGCATATAAAAAGAAAACGCTAACTCCTAAATTTTGCATGTTTTTAAAACCTCTTGTACTGTTCCATTTCCTAATCTTTTAGGAACAGAGAATTATTTCCACTAAATAAATTAGGAATACAGCTGTGAAAACTTCACATTCTTGCATGACATATTTCAAAGTAGTAAGATATCTGTTTGTTTGTTTACAGGTCAACTGCTTGTCAGCTTGGCTTCATTCTCTTCAGGAGTTTCTGTCCTGGCATCTCAGCTGTTGTTTGTATGTCAGAGAAGCTGAAAGGGGACTTTGGAGAACAAGTTCCCCTGTGTCATGCACTTCAGCTGCTTTGGTGGTAAAAATTATCTTCTCTCAGTAACATGAGACCAAGTTCAAGTCCTCATCATGAGTGTTCAAGCTCCATTTCCATTTTCTTTTGTATTCTTCCTGCATTTCAGACAACCAAAGCTACTGGGCAGCCAAAGAAAGAAAAAAACCTAACAATCTGGCATATATGTGGCACATGTTTTACAAAGGTCTATGTGCCCTTGTTTCAACAACAGGGTTTAGATGCAGTTTGTCACTGCTGATCATGCAGGGCAGTGCCCCAGTAATTTCTGCCTTCCCAGCTTCCATAACCAGGAAATTGAAGCATCATCAGCCTTGCTGCACGAGGGAAAAAGAAACAGCAAAACAATCAAAATTTTTAAATGCAGAAATGATAACTTTATATTGTTCTCTGAAGTGTGTGGATTCTCTGTGGCTACAAATCACCCAGTTTCACGCACTGGCATCAGTTTGGACTGGAAGGTGTACACTGGATTCACTAGTTTTGTTCTGGATCTGAAGGGAGAAGTGACTGACGCCACACGTGCTCCTTTGGAGAACAAGTTCCCCTGTGTCATGCACTTCAGCTGCTTTGGTGGTAGAAGCTCCATCTACAGCTCCATCCCACAGAATATAAATCAAACCAAAGCCTTAAATCTTCAGTGGGCTCAACAGAAAGATACCTAAGACCAGGCTGATGAACCAATAATTGCAGCAGAGCTTTGGGCTCAAGCAGATACCAAAAGAAATGCATAGATGCAGAATCTGTCTGATCCAAGGTTGAAGAATTCAAGCTTTTACGTGTCAGGCCCTCTCCGTAGAGCAAAGGTACTTAGAATGAAATATGGGAAGAAACAAAAAACACCAGGATGACTTTGGAAGACTATTTGTGACTGCCCTTAGGGTCAGGTGAATTGGAACCTCTCCAGAAGCTATGTCAGGTTCTTTCTTGCTTAACCTAAGAAAGAAAATCTACGGACACACGACGGTGACATAAGAGGCTGAACTCAATGTTGTTTGAAAGTTCTGATGGTGCAAGGAACAAAGATCTCAAAGCACTGGACAAAGAAAGCAGTACCAGCACTTCAAAACAGCAGGGATCAAGAGGTTCCAAGCCCTGGAACACTACTGAAGTTGATGATACTGGCTGTAAACAGAGCAAGAAGTAAGAGAGGAAAAAAAAGGTTAAACAAAAATGGACAGACACAGAGCTGTACACAAAAAAACCATCCAGTGGTTAGAATGGATGGAGGAACCAAGCAGTAAAACAATTCAAAGAGAGAGTGTAACTTGGTTCTCTGCAAGAGAGAGATGCCAGCAACAGATAACACACGTTTTAAAGGTTTCTTGTATGAAGCGACAGCTTTCCAAATTATCCATTAACAGAAAGCAAACAAAAATTATATCTCAATGGTATCTTTCTTTTTGGTCTTTACCTAAGATGTATTAAGGAATGTAAATCTACACATACTGGTTGTGCTTTTTAAAAATGTTTCAGCTCTTATCTATCAATCAAATAGAGCCCAAGAACACTTATATCAGTGGGATTTAAGATGAACATCATTAATTCAACACATGCCTTTGCAATCATATAACCTTGTTCTGAGAAAAGGGAGTTGACTTTATTCCAAAAACCAAGCACTCATAGAAGTATCCTCCTAGCTGAGAACACAGGCAGAATGAACTCAAATATCTAGAGAAGTATGTAATATATATATATTTTATCTACTTTCCGTAAGTTTTATTTTCATATATAATTATCAGTTCTAAAGAAGGCACCAGGACTAGGGTCCGAAAATTCTTGGCTCAATGTAATGATGCCGAGATTTTGTTCCGTAATAGAAAATAAAAGGAAAACTGTATCAAGCAAGGAGTACGATCCCCGGCCCACCCACAATTTGTAACAAGTGTATCACCAGAATAAGAAGACTTATGGTAATAGCACCTAGGAACAATATTAAAATACCTATCTTTAAAAATGCCATAGGAAAAAGAATCCTGAGTTGTTACAGAATATGATTTAACTTTTTTTTTTTCAAGATTCTATTCAAGAATCTGATTTTATTTATTTATTTTTACAAGAAGAACTTACTGTTTAGAATCATCATCTGCATCATCATCGTCTTCTAAATGTGCCACATGTCCCCTAAGAAAATGAACAAGGTACTACAGTTGAGCGAGTTGTATTAAAATTACCTTGACTGTTGTGAAAGATTCTGAGCTCAAAGTCTAACTCTTTTATAGAATTTTACTGTCTTTTATTTAATCATTATTATTCTTTAAAGTACAGCTGCAATCTAGGTAACTAAGCCTCTCTCACAGCCTCTCAGCAAGCACAGGGACAAACAAGAAACAGTTGTGACAGACAAAAAAAAGATCAGTGTACAAATTACTTTTGAACCACACAAGAGAGGAAAAAGAAATAGAATTACCGCTGATGTAGTTCTTCTTCAACTGATTTTAAGAGACTCCTTCAGCATTAAATAAGAATAAGAACATGATTTAATTGTGGAACACAAGCACAATTATCAAAAGCCAGAACAAAAGCACCCATGATTCTATCAGTAAATAATCCAAAGCATGTTATTTCAGCTGGCTTTCAGAATACACATCCAGCATCAACATAAAACTGAACATAGCTGCAATTTTTTTAAATTTGTCTTTTACACAATACCCTTTCATATGTGTTGATTATGTATTGCTATTAAGTGCAGTGGTCCTTTTTTCTCTTACTCTACAACAAGGACTGTGTTAGCTTGATCCAATTTAAAACAATTCACACTATCCAAGAAAATTGTAATCCTAAAAAAATAAATCAGACTCACAAGGATGAAACTACTATTGGAATAAATTTATTCTTCCCTGGTAATTTTTGTAACATTTTGAACTTCATGTTTTTGTCTGAAAACACAGAGAAGAACCACAGGACTAAGAAAGAGCAGGATTTCAGAAAGTAACAGTATTCATTTGTTTTCCCAATTCCCAATAAAGACAATGCAAAAATAACATGTTCTATGCCCCTGTTTTCTGCATTTTCAGTATGATTTAGTTTAGCAAATCAAAGCTAGGCATCCTAATTCTGACATGCATAAATGTAATTAAGTAATTGTGTGTAAAGGGAAAATTATATGGAAAATTATTTAATATTATTAATATATCAAGATGATTAAAGGTATGAGCATGAAGTTAAAGGGCTTGCTAAGAAAGTAAGTTTTGTTTTTTTAAAGCACCTATAACTGCATGTTCCTAGTGCCCTACAAGATGAAGAAGGGCAGAAAACAATGTCAAAAAGCAGCACTGGTAGATCCCAGATGGGGTAAAATTGTGCTCTGTGAGACTTATCCTGTGAGAATATTTTGTAAACAAGCAGACCAAGAAAACAGCTCTTAAAAGGAAGCTTACACCACCACAAAGACAATATAGTCAACACAGTGTCAAATACTGAAAAGTGCTGCAATTCTGTATCATTGGAGTTACTATTATTTTAGAAATAACTATGTGATTTTGGAATTGTAACCGACAGAAACAAGCTTGACTTATTTTACTACATCTGTTTCAGCTAATGTGTTTTTTATATTAAAATAGTCTTGAATGAATTAAAGACAGAAAATGCAGTTGCTTACTCACTTGTTTGCACCCAAAAAGTAGCCACACTGAGGACCATGACCATATTCTAACTGTAGATCCTAAAAATATAAGACAACACGTCTTTTAAGATGAACAGGTGAGCATCAAACACACACCCTATGCCATGCTGCTGTTATTCCCTCTGCCACATGTGAGATACCAAACGAGCTGATTTCTCTGGCCTTCCTGACCCCTAACACCACTCTCAAGCCCACTCCACCCAAAAATCTCCTCTGTCAGTTTGCTGCATCTCTAATTCCTTTTAAAACTGTGACCTTAGTCCCTTCCTTGCACACAGAGATCCTCTGCTCAAAAAAAGTCAGCTGCAGAAAAGCAAACAAAACAAAAACAAAAATAATACAACAATTAAAAAAAAAGGGATTAAGGACTTTGCGATCTACCAGAGTCTAAAGTCCCTTTAGCACATGGACACATTTTAAAAATAAGCAGAGAGGACAGTGTTTTTATCAATCTGGTTATACCAATATGTGTATACTTTAGGAACAGCTTTTCTAATGAAAAAAAAACCCCAGTATTAACAAAGTCAGACACGCCAGCAATCATGGAAAGCAGGCTACACAGAAAAAGTTGTGGCAATAGACTTTCAACACTATTTTGAAGTAAACACCACAAAGGTATAAAAATTTAATGCATTAATGGAATACAGGGACCCCACTGAAGCACAATCAAATCTGCATCTGCCAGGAAGATACTGCTACAAATACAGTGTATTTTCTTCTTCAGATGGATTAGAACAGGAGAAAATCTGAGCATAAATTTGCTCCCAAAATACTGAGTGCATTCACCAGGAGAATCAAAGTATTGATCACCTAAATTAGTGACAAATAGAGCTACACTCTTCCTTCCCAGGAAACATTTTAAATGTCTCCCAATACCTTCTGTTGAACAGTCCCCTTTCAGCTGCAGCCCATATCAAAAGCATGTCACCCTTCAGCAAGAGGCCCAGATACCCAAGCTTTAAGAGGAATAAGTCCAGATTAGACAGGGCTGATCTTTCAAATGGGCATTTTTAAAAATCAGAGGTAAAGTCTCACACCAGATTTGCCAGTGTTCCAAGCTGATGAAGCAGAAACCATTACAGTCCTCAGTTCCAGGCTGAAGGGCAAGCACTTTACTACAAAGCTATAAATACTGGATTTTGCTTGCCAAGGAGTTTCAGGTTGTTTACTGCACCCTCTAGTCTGCCCTGTAAAGCTAAGCAGTAGTTTGCACATGGGTGTGTCTACCACAGCTGCATTGGTAGCATTTAGTTGCTTCAGTGACTTTACATATTTTCCCAAAACAAGTGAAATATTGTGGAAAGAACACTATGTAACTGATAATTACTTGACGTAAAAGAATGTATAGATCAGAGGGGTGAATAAAAATTGCAAATGCAAGCCTGGTGCTGGTATTTCCTGAACCATAGAGAGACTTGACTTTTCAACCTCTGTATCAACTTTATTACACATCTTATTTCTAGAATTAAATAACCACCCAAAACCACCCAATTCTATCCACTTCTGTCGATCTTACTCCTCACCACAGCTGATATTCTACAATCCAACACAAAGAAACAGATTTAACTTTCTTTGCTCTGAGCACTTCTATTACTTCTATGCAATCTCAGACAATTCCACCTGCAAGCACAGATATTTTGAGGATTCAGTCTCTAGAGCAGAAAGTCACAAGACTGGAAACATAAGATGTCACCAGACTCACAAGCAAGTAGGTTAAACAGGTTGTGTGAGTCTCTCTAAGAGGATGCTGGAGCAAAGACTGAGAAGCTGTTGAGAAAAATAACCCCAGAACAGTGCAATGAAATCTGAGATTTTCACCTTGAAGAGACAAGCCTTCAATGTTGCAAAATCACATTATTCAAAAGGAGAAACGAAGATGTTATGCTGGGCAGACCCAAAATGTCTGTCCATTTTAATTCACACACTGTGCAATGTATGGCTATAGATACATTGTACAGCAATGACAGGAAATTTATTAAGAGAAAATAAATAAACCTGCCTAAAATAAACAGAACCTTCCTCTGTCACCAGACCTTTTAAGCGTTACTGGAATTTTCCTTATCAAAAATGACATCTGCCAGAATTACTTCTGTTTAAATGTTTTAAAGGGCAAAAACTTTGTTTTGATTCAGTTTACTGTTGTGTAACATACACTTGACTATGATTTTAATTGGACATGTATAATTTTCCTAAGCCCTTTAAATATTGCTGGTTTTCACTCCAAAGGTAGGTCAAGTACTCCATTACTGGGGAAAATTCTCCTTCTGCACTCTTGATAAATAATGAAAGCTAGAGAGGTTTTAAAAAGTGAAATACATTTTTCTTCTACCTTCTATTTCAAATATACATAGAATTTATAATTTTATCTTAAATAAATCTATTCTAGCTACATATTTGATATAGAAACATTGGTAAATACTGCATGTATCCAGCAAAACCTGCATCAGAACACCCAAGTAAAATAGATTTTTAAGCCACACATAAAAGTATGAAATCTTATGAGTTATGGATTTCTACGGGGAAGAACAGATTAGCATTAATTACTAGATTATGCAAAGTTACCCATCAACTTTATCGATCTACATTAATATTTTCAATTAACATACAATGCTGATTAGTTAATTTAAATTCTTTTTAGATCAGACAACGTTGACACAGAATAAATCTGAATGACTAGACAGATATATTCCAATAGAATCTTGAGATCTACAGCCAGTAGCAATGAGAACAGGTCAATGAGCCTGGTATTGAACCAAAGATGCAACCCCAGATTATTCTGCATTCAGCCCCAGGCTACCAACAGCTCATTCCTGAAACAACTCATCTGTACAAAACAAGAGTGCTCTTTGCTGGCAGGGATTGATTGGAAAAAAGGTAATACAGGAAATAATTACAACTCCTTTTCAACAGCTTAGGTAACATTAAAGGAAGCCAGGTAGAAAGCCACATCATACCTTCACATAAATCACATGTGCAAAGTAATCAATGACTAAAAACAGTATAGAGTTTTCCTCAAAGCAAAGATACATTTGATGATAAGGCCACATTATGAAAAAAACTCCCCAGGAATCATCAAGTCTACAATATCTTCTTCTGCAAATTAAATTTTAAAAAACCTGCTATTTAATTTCTGCAGAATTTCACTGTAAATTAACTGTTACTGTACCTTTAATAGTCTTATCATCTTAATTTGTTCTATAAGGCTGAGCTGTACTGGAAATCTATTTTCGGTGTTCAGACCTTTAAAAACAAAACAATGTATACAGCAAACCAGCTGTTTCTACAGTTACTTCCTACTTTTGCTGTTCTTGAAATTTAACAAGGCCATTTGAAGTGATAAAATTAAGGCTTGAAATGTACAAAATGCTGGGAAAGTAACTCTGAATTTCAAAGAATGCAAATCACCTTTGGACTACTAACATATCAAGTGAGAAGGCATATACACATCTCTTTCCCAGTAAAATGATAAAGCAATTCTTATCTCATTGCTTCATCAAAGAGGAAGTTAATTTTTAAAGGAGTCTACTACTACCTAAGGCATATTCTACATTTTAATGCCTTTATTTCAATAAAAAGTGCATTCTTGAACTTCTTTGGATACCCTAGCACACCAGAAATAGCAAGTTGTATGCATATTTTTTAAAAATAGGCTAAATATAACTGTTCCTTGGTGAGGTTTTACTGTGCATTACTGCTACAAAAGCACTGTTGCCCCCTACCCTTTCATTTCAGTTCTCTTCACATTTTGTCTGTGAGTGTCCCCTTATCTCCTAGCAGTGAAACTGAGCATCTCATTTTCTCAGTTACTTTTTCCAAGGTAGAAATACCCAAAACATGCAGGGAAGGAAAACAAGAGAGCAAAAAACACTGGTACTTTTCCCCCCATTTCCACTTTTCTTCTGATCCTGAGGACCATGCTCTATTTCACTACCTAAAACTGAAAAAGGTGTGAAGACTCTCTGCAATTCAACACTGATAGCTGCAATAGGTTTTTAGGGCTATGTTAGCTAAGTAGGATAGGAGTCTTCATGGCTTGAGGCAAAGTAAAAGCATGTGTATATACGTGTTGTGAGGAGAAAAATTACTTAAATTAAAGACAAATGCTCCTGGGCAAGGTTCTCTATTACCTATGTCAATCTCTTTAATTCAATCTTTTCCTACCGATATTTTAGTTTTTCTGCCACAAATAATTAAAAAACCACAGACTAGCCATGCTGAAACACTGCATTCCTAAAAGCAAGGATGACCAAAAACTATCACAAATTATTAAATCCAGAGTGTATTTATAAGCCAAAAGAAAACAAAAACCAACCATGATCAAATTATTTAAATAGGACTAAGCATATGAATGCATCTGGCAAGGATAACAGTACAGACTGCATGGGAGACATAAACCTCTTACTCAATTCTTTGATAAAGAAGTCCAAAATGAACGTTACACTTGTGACAACTGAAAACAATTATAGGTTGGAACCCGAGATATCAAACCCAAGTTTTATTCAACCCCTCTGTCACTTTAACAGTAGAATTCAACACTTTTCACAGTGTATTAAACACTCTGTTAAATTACTCTAGATTATACTTCAAGCCCCTACTTTAGGGAGAAGTAAGCTGAAGATTACCAGGGGTTCCTTCCCACTTCATCTTTTCTTGGGGAATTCTCCAATGGTATTTCTAACTTAACAAGGTGTGCAGTTCAGTTCACCATATATGAACCAGAATAATTTTTCAACTCACTACGAATGGGACTAAAAATATTTTGCCGCAGTGTTTCATCGAAGACCAGGATAACCTAAATGAAAATATTTTCATTTTGTTCAACGTGACATTTTGTTTTGTGTCAGAAGAATAATAAGCTTTTGTGACTCAGGATCAATAGCATAAGCTAAAAATTGTCTCAGAATAAAGAGTACATATTTTAAAAAGTGACTTTGATTTAAACGATTTCCTGAGGTCACTGAAAATGCAATGCTCAGCTCTGCATCTTATTTAAGCCTGAATCCAAACAATTGCTTTTAAAATACACAGAAAGACAGTGAAAAGATCTACCTTATCCAAAATCTAATGTGCACATAAGATTAAGAAGACAAAATAGGAACATGAAGAACTCTAAATGAAAGGAAGTAGCATGCACAAAAAAAAAAATCTTAAATGATGGATGGTACCCAAGAAAGTTTCTGAGTAACTTGTCTAATTGCAGAAAAAATATCTATCCTGAAAGACAGAAGAACCTGTATCTAGAACAAAATAGTCTGTTATTTATTTAGCTATGAACCAAAGGGGAATATTTGTAGAACATCAAAGGGAAGCACGATCTTGTCGTTTCTGTTTGCAATTTGTATTAAGGGATACTGGAGTTTGGATACAGAATTTTCCCTGCGAACAAGACTAGTACTCAATTTCTCCATTCTCCTGGCAGATCCAGGGAGATGTTTCAGAAGAGCACAGGGGGAAGGAGAGGAAAAGAAAAAGAGAGGAAAAATTTTTAAGGGTAACCACATCATAGGCATCAAATGTTTGAAAGGTAATGTGCATGATGACTGCATGAACTGCCATATAATCAATTCAGCTCTGCAAAATACCATGTGATAGGTAAAAATCTTATCACTCACTCCCCAAATTTGCTTTCAACCTCAGCTCTATGTGGTCCAAAGTACACCTTAATTTATGAAAAAAAAAATTTTTACAATCTTAGAGACACCTCACTCTGCAAAGGAGTTATTGCTTATGAGGTATTTTATGAATACCAGTAGAACAGCATGGGAAAGAACCCAACAGTAGTAGGTGATACATTCTGCTTGTGAAAAAGTATAATCTTTCCCCCTTGATGACATTTGAAAAATTCACGTATTACTTCTCAATGAACATATCTGAAACCAGTACTGTCAGAGCAGGAGTGGGGCAAGGAGAGACAGAGAGAGAATCTCTGATTAGTGCATCCTAAGAAGATGCACTAATCAGAGAAGAATGAACCAACTAGTAATTATTTCCTCTAAGGGTTAAATCTTACTGGAAGAATCTCACAAATAGGTGATGTATTACCACCGATTCAGAATTTTCCACTTTGATTCACCAAGAGCACAGGAGGATGTGAAGAAAGCAGTGAAACACAGAAAGTGCTGTCGATTGACTTTAAAACCACATTTCACTACTGTAACAACAGTACTTGGAAAGTTTTATCATAGCTAGAATTTTTGAAGAGTGTAATGAACAGCATGGGGTAGAAGAAGGATGGAAAAGGACAGTCCAGTTACGAGACATTCTCATTCTGCTTTTAAACCCACAGATACCAGGCTAGCAAGATATGTGACAACACTGAAAGTAATCTAAAAAAAAAAAACCAAACCAAAACCAAACCGAAAAGCCAAAACCACACTCTCAAAACCAGAGGAAGAGCATGGGTGTTCTCACCAGGTAGAGATATCTAAGTGACTGATCTCAAAACATTCTTATAAAGGAAGCAATACAGAAATTTCCTTCCAAGAAAGGCAAAGACAGTCTAAGCTTTCACTAACTATGTTTCTGGCAGATTCAAGTCACATCAAGTCAACAGATGGCAGAAGAAACAAACAAACAAAAAAAACCCCAAGAACAAAAAACACATAAAATACAAGAAATTCTCAAACACCCCAGTCTTTCATCTTCCTCTCAGTGCACTTAAACATCTCACAAATCTAAGAAAACAGTAGGATAATGCTCTTCATTTAGTACAGAATGTTTCTTCCTTTTTTCAACAGTATATGGAGATGTCCAAGACTTAAATGCATTACTCATCTAAGTACACAAAGAGCAGAGAAATAGGAAAACTCACTTCCTAAAGTAATTTTGCCACTGTGATATGTGATGCTAACAACCAAATTTTTTACCCGTGCAGCAACAGAAAATTTGGAAAATTAAACAGACTTAAAACAATACCAAATGCCACTGAAAACAGTTATGAGCCCACTTTCTGTTAGTTCAATTAAGTGTATATTCATTTTGTAATATAATTGCCATCTGGAGAATTCAGAAACTTACATAATTTTATAGTCTTTCATGCGACCATTTAAAGGAACTATCAGATAAAAATACAGGGAAAATGTTTCTTCTATTTTCAATCACCGTCCAAAAAATTAACAAATTATGCATAGTATGGCAGTTAAAGAAATTAGAAAGAATACATAATACTAAGCCTCTTCTATAAGAGTGATTCAAGTAAACATGAATACAGGTTAAATACTGTCAATGCTGCACATACTAAGAATTTCTTTCTACACTACAGTAATACACATACAGACTAATAGTTACACTGAATGGTTTTTACACAGATGAAAACACCACTAGTACAACAACAGGACAAAACATGAGCTTTGAAAAAGGAAAACAGGGACAAAACTAACACTGACAAAGAAAGGTGTAAGACGAAAAATACCAGGTTAGATCTTGCAGTGTAGTATATGTCTTCTGAATTGTCCAAAAAATCGCTACTGTCAGGCTGTTCATTAGATAGAGATCAAGAAAAGCAAATTATTTATACTGTGACTGAAAGCCAGGTGCTCATAATGGCAAATTTTCTTGCTAGAAAAAAAAAGATACTGTTAGTTGAAACTCAAAACCATGTTAAGACAGTTCTCAGGATGGGGGTAAAATACAGCTAAGGGAATGGCCACATTACCAAACACCAAAATGATGAATTATTATTCATCACCTGAGTTGTGGTAATGTGTGACAAACTGTCCCAGTAAGAGTCCAGTTCAACATCTCAGTGCAGCACTGACAATAACTCCTCGTGCTGGAGGGGTCCAGTTCTTTGTGCACTCACACCCATAAGTAACTGAGCCTAAGTTTAAGCATGCTTAGTGAGGCAGAAGCAGAAGCATCAGAACTGCTTTAATGAAAAGAGATCCACTCTTTTATTGCTGGAGGAAGAGACAGGCATCTCTCTCTCCCACCTTCAAAGACCACCTCTGCCAGAGCAGATAGATTGTTGCAAATTTCTCCCACAGACTAGTTTGTGGTGAGGCTCTTTGCTAAAGCATCCATTATTTGAATAGATCACTTGTTTGCAAATTGCCATGCCAATTTAAATTGTCTACTGGTTCTATAGCTAATCTATACCTACATTTTCTGATTTGGTCTCTGGACCCAACATTATTTTCAAAATCAGAGTTCTGTTTTATCTGGGAAGAACATATCCGGTCTGCATGCTTCATTCTGACATACAGCATGGAGCAGTTAATTTTCCTCTTCAGAAGGATCCAAACAAACAGTTACAGACATTCCTTATAGACAGAGAGATAAGGCGAGTTCTTGGAACAGATTTCCATTATGCAACATCTGATCAAAATAAACATTTTCTTATCAGCAGAATTAAGCTGGATGGTTCAAGTTCCCCTTCACTGAGCAGCAAGAGCTTCTGAGATTCCAAAGTGCAAAGGTCCTGACTGCTAACACACAGTGTTAGGAAAAGGCTCAATTCCTCTGTTCCAACAACACCCGTCAAGAAAGTGCTCTCAAAAGCTGTGCTTTAATCCCCCTAGAAAAATCTCTCTCCAGTTTAGCAACTCAAGTTCCCAAGGTGCAATAAGCACACCATGAAGTTATCCATTATGGTTTGTATAGTCATTAACTGATAAAAACAAAGAAATGGGAAAAGTATTTTTAAAACTTCAGCCTCTCCACTAACTTCTTTTTGCAATTATGATTCTGTGTGTGTATAAATAAAACTTCTAATGAGCAAAAGCATGATAATTTCAACTATACAATGCTTCCAATTGTATTTTCTTTACAATCCAGACCATGCAACAGGGATGCAAAGACAGGATAACTTGGAATCAGTTCAAAAATAATTTTGAGTTAAATGATGGGTTTATGGTAGAAGCGCTGCCTTCATTATCATATTTAATAAAAACTTACATAACCAGAGCTCCTAAATGATGCTGTTACGCAGTTATGTCAAGGTCTAAGTAACACATCTGAAATACGTGTCTAAATCCTACGTGTGATTTGGTAAGCTGCTCTCCTCCACCTCAACAGGCACCAGAAACTGAGGCTCCCTGTCCAGCCAGTTCTGAGGACAGACAAGATTAAATACAACCTCATACACTCAGAGTCTGCTGACCCACTACCAAAGGGCAAAGCACTTGGAAGGATTATTTCAGTCCAACTACAGAGCACCACAAGGAAGTCTGTGTCAGAAATCCGACTCACATGTGGTTCATAAACTACAGAAGTACATTCCTAAGTACACACCCTTCCAAAAACCAACTCAGAGCAAAGCCAATGTCCCTCCCACCTATTTACTAAGCCAACGTTTGCACCTTAACACCTGCCTTAGAAAAACAAAGAGAACACAATAGTCTGCAGTGAGGAAGCAAAGGAGTGTGCTTTTATCCAGGAATGTGAAGAAACTGCCCAAGTGCACAAATGTGGAAAGCAACAGCTTTCTCCATACAAGAGTGGAAGCTACTGCAATTGTGCGTGAGACAGCACAGACACCTTTTCCCTCACAGCGTGAGTTCTCACATCCCTCGTTGCAATGGATCCACAGGAAGAAATCATTGGCAATACACCTTGACAGAGTATGTCAACTGCCAGTCTCAGCATGGCTCAGCTGTGATGCAGGGCCACAGGACTGTTCAGAGGGGAATGTCTTTTAAAATCACTGTACCTCTCTCCCCCAGGCTCTCAATTTTTTTATTTCCATTGTCAATACTAGAACAAGGGGGAGAAACAGTTGAGTACACATACGAACTCTACAATTAAAAAAATAACTCTAAATAAATGAAATTATATACTGGGCAACGAGGTATAAAGGACAGAGGAAATCCTCAATACAAAGGGCTGTTGCTTAGCACATACATCACACCTGGCAGAAACCACAAATGGAGAGGGCTGCTACATATAGTGAGTGTAATGGCACTAAAAAACTCCGCTATGTTACAACTTGTCAGTAAAATCACTAACAAGTTTAGCAGTACCAAGGAAGCAAGCTACACGACTTGGATTTCTCTTCCGCCACAGGTATTTGTAGGGAATAATGTGTCGTGCACAGCCCATGCTGCTTGGTACTCACAAACTCATGATGTGGCTCTGTCTCTTTCCTCAAGGGTGGATCAAACTTTACTTGGCCAACTAAAGAGGAGAAAAGGAAAACAAGAAGCTGGACTGTAGTTAGACAAGACTTAGCTCCAAAGGCTACCAAAAAGAGAAAAAAAACAGTTTAATAAGTGTATCATATCCCCACTGACAGAAACTTGTGACACATGGACATAATCAAACTTGTGCCTGCTAGAAACTAATGGACACAGGAAGTATTTTTATCACAAAGGCAGCCCAATCACCATTTGCATCACCTACTCATTAGAAGGAACAGGAAAACTATTGAGCAAATAGGGCAGCAAAGTGTCCTCTTTAGAGGTGCAACACAGCTATAATTTATAGATAAAACACATCCATTATGTGAATTCACTGTTGGATCTGTTCTTCTGGGAGATTCACTAGCACTAAAGAGTGCTAAACAAAATTTGGTGCAAATAAACCACATTTTCTAGGACAACTCTTTGGCAGGACCTCTTGAACACTCCTACCCTCAATTTTACCTTGAGACAGCTAAAGCTCAAAGCATTGCTCTGATTTAATTCAAACAAAATAATTACAACAATTTGGGGGATGGAATTGGCTTTTAATGGCTAGTGATCAACCTTCTCCCTTCCTGATCTCCATGTAATTGTTTCAATTCAAAAGCAAATCCAAAATGCTAAATTAAGGAAGAAAAAAATATTCCTTTGCCATTCTGTAACCCAGCTGAATCTGGCATTGATCTGAATATCCTTGCTGGAGTAACACATGAAACCACACCAATCAGCTTTCAGAAGAATTCAGGTTGTGTCCTGGTCAATTAAGAGGAAGCAATAATGAACTTTGCTGAAGGGCTGGCAAAGGGTACATCCAAGTATTTTACAGAAACTATATCTGGAAGTGAAACAATCTAAGATTTTATTTTCCTATACATCACTAAAAATGTTTCTATGTATGTCAGATACCCAAAATACCAGCTGAAATAATACCAATGATTAAATACATCATATTGTCATATTACACATGCTTACAGTTTATTTCGGAGCGTGTCTTTTCTTCTCTCCCATTTCTACTTGTTGAATGAATTCTATGAGGCACAACAAGAGGCTAGAAGAGAAAAACAAAATATTTCAATACTAAAATACACTCGACACCCGCTATTGTGTAACCGTTTTTAGCAGGCTTCTTTAGCACAATATCAAAAAAGAAAGAAATCAAGTGAAAGCTAAATGTAAAGATTGCATACATTTTTTAATATATTAAAGTCAGAATTATTTGGAGACATTTTAACTGTTGAATGTCTTCAAGATAAGGGTTTTTAGAAAACTGGATTTGAGCAAATAAAGACAATGCTGGCTAGCATTTGTCTTTGCTGATATAGTATCTTCTTTTTTCACCATTCAGTTAAGGGTATTGGTAGCTCTTAAAATACACAGTAAGACCAAATCTGACCTACAGGCAGCATTTCATTCCATTAGATACTCCAATAATTTTCCCAGCTTCTAACCTAAATTGATTCCTGAAAAGTCATCAGTTAGGTTGTCTGCCTGAGATTTTCAAAGCTGAATAGAAAGGAGTATTCCTGGTACTCTTGTGTTGTGTAGAGAGATAGCAACATTTCCACAAATTCACCTTCATATTTATATTCCACTTCTATTTTTTCTCTGAATTTCCATTTACTTCTCTACAGGATGAAGGGTCCTCTGTTTCAAGACTTGGCTTTCCTTTCTTGCCTCTGCTGGATTTTCTCTTTTTTCTAAATCCACCACTGCAGGTTCTCTTAGAACTGTGTGAGCATTGTCCACCCTTGTTCACTGCCTCATGGTCCATGCTGAGCATCTTTGCTTGTGAATCATCCTTTTGCAAGCTTTTGTTAATAATATTGTTGATGCTATACTATCACAAAGTCATGAATAGCTCAGAAACTCTGTTTATTCCTCAAACACTATCTGAAAACATGATTTCCCTTCTGTTCTTTTCATCACACACTACTTCCTTGATTTCTATTAGGAACCAATACATGTACATGGTGCTTCACCTCCCATTTTTGTTCACTTTGCTCTTCTTTGAACCTCGAGAGACTTACAGATTATGGGTGTGTATCTTACCCCATCAGCAGTTTTTTTGTTTCTCATAGCTTGTGTCAATCCTACCCTTCCACAGTTCCATTTTGTCTATGGTGCACTCTTCAGGCTTCAAAAAATGGTTTGCTACAGCTCAGAATGCATTTCAAGGTTTGATCTGATACTAAGTGCTGAAAGGTTGCTCATTTATAATCTTTTAAAAGGCACTGCCCAGTTGTGTATGATGTGTGTGCATCTGTATTGATAGCACCAGGAGCCCAGCTGTACTGTGGGTAGGAAGGTATTTTCACCTGTGCAGCAATATTGTGTGAGCACTTGCACCCTGACACAGATGTCTGTGTTGCACTACAGACAGAGCCTGTTCCTATACCACCTCCTCTATGACCAGAGAATTACATTCAGGATCAAATCTTCACTTCTCAGTCACGAGAACAAAGTCCTCAAGTCACCTCGAAATACCTGCACTGACAACACGCTGATACAAACACCTGACATCCGAGCTGTGCAAGAGGACAAAGGAATGTAGGTTACCTTCCTGACACAAAGGCCATTTGGGCACAATTTCCATCATGGCACAGATCTCAAAAGCAATCTTATGCCCAAAACTTGCAGTGTGGTATAACACATGAGCACTTTCCTCTTTGCAACTTTCTCAGCTAATACCACAACCATCCTGAGAATCACTATCACAGAAATGTGGAAAACAGGCAGTTGTCAACATCTGCTAAGTCCAGAGTCTCAGCCGGAAATCCTGTCTATGACTGAATGGGAAATGAAGTGAAGACCTCCATGAGCTGGGGTAGGGAAAAATACTGGACATGTCAGTTTCAGATACTGTTGCTAAATTAATAAAAACTGCATGAACAGGAGAACCTTTATGATTATACCCAAATGATGGCATAGTTTTTTTGTTTTCACATATTAAACACTTCACCTTTGAGTTTAGTGAGACTTAAAGATGTAGTATGGCGGCGCTCCTCAGAGTGGTGGCAAATTCAGATCTACTTCACAACACTGCAGACTATCCAAGCAGTAACAGATTGCATCCCCCTAAAAACAGCACAGGCCAAGTGAAGACCTGTCATCACAGTGGGCAGCAGACTTGCCTTCAAAGACCACTGACAGATAAAAAAGCTCTTTAGTCTCTAAAAAAGAAAATAACCAAAGAACCTCAAAACACTAACAGCACCACCCAAAAAAAAAATTCATTGCTCTAAACAAACTGGGGAGTAGGTCTGAGGCTCTAGATTCTCACCAGTGTTTTTGTACTGTGTTATGCTGTACCATGTTTGTCACTTTTTTGGTTTTTGATGGATGCATTCAGGTGATTGCAACAAGTACAGGACTTGCCAATCCCTAAATTAACATCTCCAGCTGCCTCTGCGAGCAGGCAAGTTTTGGAGCAAGTTCAATTGCATATAAAAGAGCATGTACACTTCTTATTCCATTTGTTTTATTACAGCAAAGACCACAATGCCAACAACTGCTTTGCCTGTGGTGAGATTCCTCATCTGAAATACAAAACTTGCTCAACTTCTCCCCAGACAAGACACAGTTTTTGCTCCTGATACCACACTTCATTATGGGATAATTGATAAGTAATACAGTAGACAACAGAAGAGCCTTCTTAATGCTAAATCACAAGGGACATAAAAGAGGGAACACTATTTTGTAAGCTACCAGTAACTATCAATGAAATGCAGACTGAAGGGATGCCATGCAAGAAGAGAAGAGAAATTCTCCACGTGAGCAGCCCAAAATGAAGGTTAGGAGTCCTACTGAAAAGATATACCAGTGACACAGGGTAATGTACATGGTTTCAGCACAATCTGCCAAAGAAGCAGGGAAGCCTCACACAGCTCAGCAGCTCACTCATCAGAAGCACACTATCTTTCTTCTTACAACAGCTCATGAGAGCTTTGGTTTTCTGCTTTCCTCAGAAATACCACTTAAGGGGCCTCAGAGCTGTCACTCATCACCGAGCAGAGAGAGAACTAAAGGACGCTAAAGAGCTTATGGTGAGAAGATCCAAGTTACTCAGTGCTGACTTTATCATGAATCAGAGACCTTTCTCTTAAATAACCTGAAAGCCAACCACATTAAGGGATTTCTTGTGTGTCTGACTTTTTAAGATACTTTTTATCAGAAAAATCTACTAAATGTGCTCCCGCTGTGTGCATTTGCCTTTAAAAGTATTGACTATAATTCCATCCTTATGCCTTCATGTCTTTCTCTCTCATTTGGAAAATACGTAAGCACTGCACTCTATAACACAAAAAAAATAGATACTTCACTTTGGCTTCTTTCCACACTTTTTATTTTAGCTTTTAAGATAGAATTGGTGCAAATCAACTTGTCTTTGCTGTTCAAGGGGATAAAAACTCATTTAACTTGTAAAATCTGAAATTAGTCTCTTAAATTAGTTGCCTCTTTAAACTTCTTTTCCTTTGAAGGCATTTTTAAACTAGTTTACCCATTAAAAAAAACAAAAATATGTAATTAATCAATGGCATTTGTGTTAAAAGGATTACATTTTTCTTCAAAAAAAAGCCATCATTTAGGGAACTGTAAACATTTGTGAAGTATTCACTAATATGCAGTAAAGTATGAAGACCGGATGAAGTAACAAAGTATCTGTTTTCCCTTATTTATTAAACACTTCAGTCCTGTGCTGTTTATCATCTTACATAAGCAGGCTACTATTAAACAGCAGTTTGAGCAGAAAATCAGAAACTCTTTGATAAAACTGTAAGTGAAATCAAGCTTCAGTGTATTCTAAGATGGAAAAATACAATCTGCAAAAATCACACATCAAACCATTTGATAAAAACAACTACAGGATCATTCTTTCCTACACAGGTATAAAATTATTTTTATGAATGCTTCTTTGCAGATGGAAGCATAACTCCACAAAAAAACATATAGCAGAATGCATGACAGAATTCAGGACTGACGAAGTAGACCACATTTACTGTTTCAAATTCATTGAACAACAGTAAACAAAATTTTGAAGTATTTAAATCTCTTTCTCTTTGAGACTCCCTTTCCAAAAAGATGACTTTTGCTAAGTGCCTGTATCTGTGACAGAGCAGCACAACCAAAAGTAAAAGCAACGCCTAAGACACCCAGATCACAAAAAATCCTGGGGTTCAATGAATCACAATCATTTAGTTTCACTGGCAAATAAAAACTTAACCTGATTCTAGGATTAAAACATATTCCTACCTCAGGATCATCATCATCAAAATCATGGTAAGTGGAATGATCAGGATTATTCATTTTATCCAAAAGTTCAATGGCAAGACTTCGATTTAATGGCTGGGTAACAAACGGATGCTGAAAGACAGAGGGAAACACAGAGATTAAAATTCCAGCCACTCACATTCAGCATATTTTAATTTTATAACTTACAAAAAAAACCAAACAAACCCATACATAAATTTATACCTGTAGCAACTTTTCAGCTGTAGGTCTTTTTTTAGGATTTTTTGTAAGTGCCATTTTCACAAAATGATGGAAACTATTGGACCTGGAAAACGAAGTGCTAAACATTAAAAGCAATTTCCCAGTAAACTACATTCATTATCTACTGAAACAGAAAAATACTTACCATTTCATTTTGTCCTTTAATTTAGGAGGCTGGAAGTTGCTTTTTGTCATTAGAAAAAGTGCTCTGAAAAAAAGAAAAACAGTATTTCTGTGATTATGCTGCAATACATAAATGAAGTAAATTATGAAACACTTTATTTAGTTGGCAGGAAGAAGCCCCATGAGTTTAAGAGACTCAACCAGAACATTATACACTTATGCACCAGAAAGGGTTGTTAAAATTTCCATCCTGTTCACTCAGCACACTCACAGCCCAGTACCCTTGCAGTACACCCAAAACCTACAGGCACACACATCCATCTCTTCAAATGCATTATTTAATTAGCTGCATTTACCCACCAAGCTCTAACCCCTTACTAACCTCATTGGATGTAGGTCAAACATTGGAGGCTGAAGTTCAGCTAGCTCTATAGCAGTGATCCCAACTGCCCACAGATCACAGAGTTGGTTATAGCCACCTTTCCTTTCTACTGCAGCAACTTCTGGAGCCATCCTAAATGGTAAAAGACCCTTTTAGGTAAACTTCTCACCACAAATCAAATATTCTTCTGTACACAGGAGTTTAGTAGTCTCTTCTTTAATGCTCTCAATCTATAAGGTCACAGTATATATAGATATAAACACACGTAAGTACGTGTGTAAAAAATTATGTAATGTACACCTGAAGCTTCCTTCAGTCATCTTCTAGTAACTAACAGGCAGTTTCTAAAATGATCATTTAGGAGTAAGTGGATGAAATCAATCTGTCTCAGACTAAATACTACTCAAGCAAAGACCTGAAGTATAATTATTCAACTAAGATAAAATCCAAATAATATCTAAATTTACACATTGCCCAGAAAGTGATCCACTGACTTTGAAAAAAAGAACTCTAACAAGAGAAAAAGTAATAAAAGGTCAGCTTTCTTGTATCCTGAAAGCCTGAGACGCGTCACCTATGTATAGAGCACTCCTTGTTTGTAAAGTCTGTTTCTCTCATGTCAGGTGACCTCATTTAAGTCAACAAAGTGGTTTCACATTCTCAGGTGGCAAAAATGAACAAACATAACTGGCACATAAACAGGAATACCTAAAGGAAATTATTCACTTGGAATTGTCATGTGTTTTGAATGGCCAAAGCGAATTATGAATTTGATTGTATTACATAGCCCTACCAGATGGCCAACATGTTAGTATTTCTTAGCTTTGAGCTTTATCAGTCCAGATCACCTGAAAATTAGTACTAAATCTCAGTAACTCAATAAATGTAACACAGATTAAGTCACTTAGAGAGTACTCCAGTAAATCAGCAAGCAGTATCTCAACTGATGCATTGTTTAAATACAGGAATCCTGTGGTCACAGCACCAAGCCTGCTGAAACTCAAAAAGCATTTGGACAATGCTCTCAGGCGCATGGTGTGACACTTGGGGATGCTCTGTGCAGGGCTAAGAGTTGGACTCCACGATCCTTGTGGGTCCCTTCCAATCCTTATTTCTAGACCTGAAAACATCAGCAGGTTTGGTGGTAGAACTTACTTCAAGTCTGCATAACTAAACTATATCTAGATACATTTCTTCCAGAGTTCATTAAAAATCCCAACGACTCTAAATCAAAAAGGAGGGAGTTACAGCAGTAGAGGGGGAACATGGGTTAAACATTTAAACAGGAAGGTTACTGGCACTGCAGTTAACCTGCCCTGAGACACATCTAGATCTAATGACCACTAAAACCTTCATATGGCCTGTTTCAACTACATTTTCTTCACTGCAATCTCAAAAATGTTGCCACTTTGCTTCTGTGCTCAAACCTCTGAGAAGCTTGGCAAAGAACAACTGATGGTTCTCATCAGCATTTAACCTAAATGCTTTCTTAGTTATTATTTAAAGTTATTTGAGAAGCCTGGCACAATTTGAAACTTACAGGCAAGGACTGAGGTCACCCAGATACCTTGGAAAGAGACACAAACTAATCACACAATCATGACTGATGGGTGTTTGTGTTATTCTGGAAGGGAAATGAAACCTTGATGTGACTTACATGGCAGAAGAATGCTAAAAATACTGTGCTTGGCTATTTCAAGTCAATACTTGAATATAGGGTTTTCTTCATTATATATATTTTATCTTGCACCTACTATGCTGTCAGACTACAGAATTTTAATCTGTCTGTGAAACTTATGACAAAGTGCTGTTTTACAGTGGAGAATGTGTCTCATTTACTTTAAGTTGAAAGGGAACAACCACTTCCAGTAAAAAAAAGGATAAAATGAAAGGCAAAACTTCAGATAAGAAAAATTATACACACTAGTTCAATGGGGGAAAAATAAAGATGCAGAACAGATAGAACTGTATCACAGAACTTAATCAGTTTAAGTAAATAAGGGAAAAAATGGCTTAGAGAAACACTTCACAAGTGGTAAAAGAGTCTGTGGATCTGTGAAGACAAATGAAACTCAAACTGAAAAGCTGAAGAAAAGCTATATCTAGGCTGGAGGGGAAGAAACATAGAACATCAAAATGGAAAATCAGGGAATAAAAAATATTTAAGATCAAAGTTAAAAAAAAGCAAAATTGCTGCTAGTTTTAAAGTTTTAAAGTTTTACTAAATGAAGATAAATTAGTCAATGGTGATGGCAGTACACAGCCTTTCAATTTTACAGAGCATTGAAGCCTTTTCTCTGATACTCAACTAATTCAGGATTTGGAATAAGTAACACAGACATGATCACCAGGAAGTCTGACACAAGCCTTTAGTGGATCCTCTACCCAAGAAATGACAGAGTATACTTTTATCACGATTTTTTCAACAGTATTATATGTGTTACCATTATATTAATGGTCAAGTAAAACACAGTTACCAATATGGGGTGCCAATGAATGATTTCCTTTTGGCAATTGTAGCTGTTATCTGTGCAGATACTCCAAAATCAGCTATTATAAAAAAAGGCAAAAACAAAATGACAGTTAACAATTTGATGAAATTAACTCTTAATGAACACAAAAATATGTTAAGAGGTTCTTATACATACTGGAAATATTTAACAAAAAATAACAAAAGCAAATAATAAAAACCTCGTGTGTCTCAGATACCATTGGTCAGCTCCCCTCAGGCACTTGCCAAACATGCACACAAATGTCCCTCATACACACAAGGAAGAGCAGGCTGGCACAGAAGACCTAACAGGTACATGCAGTGTTTTAATACAATAAAATACCTCATTTTGTGCTACCGAAGAGATTATTTCAGATAAGCTCTCAAGGTATATTTCACATTTAAGGACTCTGGATAGTAGATTTTATTAAAAATTTATAATACCCTGTGATTTTACTTTTACTCTTCCCTTACAATATCAGAAGGTCTTTTACCTCATTGTTCCAAAATTATTCCAACTCATCCTCAGATACTAATTGGATGGTTTAGTTAGATACTAACAGCAAGATAAAAAGAATTCTGATATTCACTAATTCACTAATTACTTACATGAACCATCACCTCATTAAACAAAATAGAGCATGCTGCTTCTTAGAGCACATAAAAATATTAATAGCACTAAATTGTATTAACTCACCTAATTTTACATGTCCATTATCAGTTAAAAGAATGTTTGCTCCCTTTAAAAAAGAAAGGTTTACTTGAATTAAAACACGCCAATTCCTCCAATACCACATTAAAAAAATAATTATGTGAGATCTTAAAGCAAATTAGGGGCCAAAGACAAAACAAGGATTGCATTCAATAAACCTGCAGCCTTATCAAGCGAATGTTTGTGAAATTAACAAGCTGCCATTCTGTTATTAAAAGAAAAACTCCTTGTATATACAGTGTTTAATTTTTATTTTAGCCTATAGTACTACAGAGTTTGCACTGCACACAAAACCTCTCAATAAACAGTATTTGCCTATGCTGGTTAATTCTTACTTTTTTCTATTCACAATGACTCAAAGGAAACAGGAACTCAAAAGGTCAAAGTGGAAACAATTTCGTTCTCTTTTCATAAGTAGGAGCTCATTTTGTCTTGTTTGAGAGCCATGCTTATTA
Source organism: Dasyornis broadbenti (assembly GCA_013397935.1). Classification (NCBI taxonomy): domain Eukaryota; kingdom Metazoa; phylum Chordata; class Aves; order Passeriformes; family Dasyornithidae; genus Dasyornis; species Dasyornis broadbenti. The sequence continues at coordinate 35,904 of VZRN01006386.1, read as the reverse complement.
AAATTATGGCCTTAAGGACTTGCCTCAATAATCAGGCATTTAGCAAAGCTACTTCCGTCCTTATGCAACAGAGATTCTGTTAGTGCTGGATTTGAAGAGGTCACTTTTGTGTGGCTGTGTGTACCACTCACTTCAGCACAGTAATCAAAATTAACCAAAAGCAGAGGTTTGTATTATAAAATTACAAGATAAAAGGACTGAGAACAAACCTGATTTGAAGACTGAAACCAGGTACAGGTTGAGCTGAGTGAAGGTTAGAGCTGGCTAAAAGCTCCAAATGTCAGCACTGCACTGCCCATAAGGCAGATGGAAAGGCAGCAGAGATGACCTCCAAAAACATGTGGTTTTACAGATTATGGCTTTTCCCAAAGACGGAAGAGTTAGGTCTGCAGTAAAAACACGGCTAACCTGGCCCATGTTGCACAAGTACAGTTAATGAGCTTGGCAAACAGTGTAACGGCCGCGCTTACAGCTCTTGACCTTGATCACCTTTCAAGCTAACAGGACAGGTACTCTAAACACATAACTTAGCTACTGAGAGAAGCAAACACAATTCAGCAGTCAGGCGATCTGCAGATGAAGACAGTACTTTTCCATGCTCATGAGAGCAGTTTTATTTAAAAAAAACCCAAAAACAACTCTCAATGTAAGCACTGTAAGCATTTGTTACCAGCACAATTCTGCTTAGAAGTATCTGTGCTCTATATCCTTACAAGCATTCTATAAAGTATAATGGAAAATATTTAATTTTGGTGCCTGAAGTAATCTTCATTCAGGAATTACTTTCATGATTGCTCAAAACCCAAATATTCTTCTGCAGCCAGTTGGAACAACTTGGAATCAGGCTGCATGAAGGCAACTATAGTTGAAGCTGCTGGGGAAAAAAGAAACCAAAACCAGCCAAACAAACAGCATGCAGCACCACAAAAGAATATGATGATTTACTGTCAGATTTCCAGGAGGAAGCTTGCCAGGTTTAGAAGGGCTTTGGAAGGGCATTGGAAAGACTAGGTAGTAAAACTTCAGGAACAAAATGTCAACAGGAAGCACCAGAAGGAAACTATAACAGAGTGTAAGAGTCTGAACAAGCCACTTTTGATATAGCTTTGCTGAGATGGAGATTTAAGTAAGTTAGTACTAATAGCCTGATTTGCAGCACCCTCTCTATTTTTAGCATGTGAGGGAGAGGACAGAAGTAGTCTCCGAGAACCACACAGAACAGCAGCCGCTGCCCTACAATCTGCTCACCAAGAAGCAAGAAGCCAAAGCAAGAGCTCTGCTCCCTAGCTGGTTCCAAAAGAAGGGTATATTGAGCTCCTTGGAAAAGCTATGGGAAAGAAAAAAACCTTTCTTTTGCATAGAGCACACACCCTGACAGCCATCTGAACACATACTGCTCTGGACATCACCTGATGTCTAAATTTTACAGCACTGGTCCAAAGAAACAGTATGCATGGCTCCAAGGAAGAGAATAAACTATTTCCACGAATGTATTTTAAAGAAAGATTTCTTCCATTGGGCAGAAACTTTTATTTTACTCTAAAATATTAAAAACCACTACATATTCAGAAATATACTGAAAATTGATACATAACAGTAAAGACCACTAGAGGTGATGTAGCCTATTTTAAAAACCTTCAGTTTTTACTTACCTTTATATCTCTGTGCATTTTTCCTTTGCTATGAAGATAATATAGTCCCTGTATAAAATATTTAAATAGTAATTTAGTTCAACATTTTTCATGTGACATATGTTTCTTACTTAATTACCCCATATATTTAGGATCCAATTCAATCATCTAAATGACTCACTGACTGAAGAATATTTTTATATTTCAGTATATCCTGTTGTAAATTTGCAGATTCAATAGATGCAGCAGCATATCTAATATATTTATATAAAGTAGCATACCTAAATATCTTTATATAAAGGCATTTAGATATTCATCTAACATCTGAAACACAGGATAGATGGAAATAATACCAGTCACCACACCTACTGGAAGAAGAGTATTCCCCAAACAAGTTTTCCTCTGGACATGGTAACTGTCACCTTTTTAGATCCAGCTAATCACTGGTAAATTACGAGTCTTCTATTTAGCATTCAGATCACTGCACCACTGGTAAAGCTATCTCCTGTACCATTACATATTTCAGTCGAGCCTAGGAACATGCTAGCAGGCAGTGCTTTGGATCCAACCCAGAGTTCAACTCTATTTCATGGATTTCCGCAGAAGCATTTGGCTTTCTGGGTCTTAACAGTATAAAAACATTTTAAGACTCAACACAAGTTAGAAACTAAGTTTAAATTCTGGAAGAATTCTATAAAACCAAATCCCTGCATGAAAAACCAGAGACCACATCACTTTGGACACTCCAGGCTTATTTCTAAAATTTTCTTCCAGGGTAAAACGACACACAAACATCTTCCTCGCTCTGTGACCATGAACCTCCACAAGGCTCTATGTTCATGGAAGATATCCATGTCATGACACTTTTTTTTGCCAGTTCATGCAAGCTATCACAGAGTTGCCTGCAAAACTTAAAGTGTAATTAATCAAAGCATGTACCAAACCACTGCAACAACTGGCAGCAGGCAGAAGAGTTCCATGTACACTCGTTAAATCTCTGCATGCTACTGGCACACAAAGTCCATTAATTCACACAGTTTTACCACTGCCCTGGAAGAATGTGAAATCACCATTTTCAAAACCGAGTGCCCGGAGACAGGTACTTTAAAAGTCATATTTAAATGACCCGTATTTTCAGAATCAACCTCACTGATTCCAACCAAAATGGATAATGAGTTTTTTGAAAATGGATGATTCAATGGGCTTCTAAATATGGAGACTGAACTTCAGGCATCCAAGTGAGATTCTGGATTCCTGGACACTGGTGGCAAAATTAATGTTGGACAAATTACTTCTCTAGATGGGCAATGGCCTATATTCTCAGACTTCTTACTAAGGAAAATTATGTTGCATTATAAGCTACAACAAGATATCTGAAACTACATGCATTATATTTGGTCAGAGTATTATAAACATGTATTTATAGACAAATTTAAAATACAGAAAAATGAGTCCACGAATAACATTTAGAAAATACATACAAAATACGTATTTTCTCTCACACAATTTATACAGATTAACCAAGGTATCTTCCCACACAAATAAATAGTTTCATAAATTCCATTCTACACTACTCAAACACTCCTCCATATCTGAGAAGATTATGGATTTGATTGATGGACTACCTGGCGGATAAGGAATTGCCTAAATTATTGTATCCAGAGAGCAGTGGTAAACAAGCTCAATGCCCAGGGTGGCAAGTGGTGTCCCTCAGGGTTCCATACCAGACTATTTACTATCTTCATCAATGATATAGACAGGAGGATTGAGTGCACAGCAGCAAATTTGCAGAGGCCTCGTAAGAAAGATGGGGACAAACTTTTAAGTAGGGCCTGTTGTGACAGGACAAGGTGTAGTGGTTCTCAAGTAAAGGAGGGTAGATTCAGATTAGATACAAGGAAGAATTCTTTTATCATGCAGGTGGGGAACCACTGGAAGAGGTCACAGAGAGAGGTGGTGGATGCCCCATCCCTGGAAACACTCAAGGTCAGGTTGGATGGGGCTCTGAGCAACCTCATCTAGTTGAAGATGACCCTGCTCATGCAGGGGGGTCTTTAAAGGCCCCTTCTAACCCAAACCATTCTACAGTGCTCTAAGAACAAGAGAGTTTAAAGACTCAAAACCCTTTATGCTCCCAGATGTCACATAAGCCTGACCTGTAAGTTAAAAAAAAAGCCATGTCCTGTAAGTCAGAAGTCAGCAGGCTCTGGTATGGCATAGGAAGATGATAAGTGGCAACCAAGGGAGATGACTTGGAACAGAGCTATCCTGAAAGAGTATTTGAGAGAGGCAGTAGGTCTCAGCTGATGGCATTCAACAGGTCTGCATTCACTACAAGTCAAGAACAACTGCTCTCTCACACAGAAGCAAGACATCCATCAAAAAAGCAGTTTCTGATGTACTGGTGTACTGAACCTGTAACTTAGGAAAGAAAAATCGAAGCCACATATACACAAAGGAGAGGCTAATGACCTTGCCTTCAATATCTCAAGCACATAGGCAAATTTTTTTCTTATTTGCACAGATCACTTATTAGATATGCAAAACTGAGCGTTTACATTTTCCTTCAAACACAGTAACTAACTTATACCGCAAATATAGATTAAGAAAACAAGCTGCTTCCCCCCTTTCAAAAACAAATATGAAATTAACAGCAAAAAGATGACAAGAGTTTTCTTCAAACGATCCAGGTTAATCTGAGGTTATGCAATCATATAAATTTCTACGCTGTAATATGGGACTACCTCAAAAGTCTGAGAAAAATGCTATGTCATCAAATTACTGCACTTTCATAGCATCACATGTTATTTGTAGCTTTTACTTTTAGGTTTTAATACTTTTACATTAAAAGACAACCACAAGAACCTGAGGACACACTACCTGTAGTGTTTCTCTGCTAACATAGGCAATCTGCTGCTCTGATAGTGGTCCAGTCACTGAAATGGAAAAGAAAAAGGAAAAAATAAAAATCTCAAAATCACGTAAGATATTGCCCATTCCAAATTCATACCTCAGTTACTTCCATTCACCCTGATAGAACCTTACACTACAAGTCCCTAAGTAAATGTGCCTAGTCTTTACCCAAAATTGAGCATCCCACAGACCATCAAACATTTTTTAAAGTCACTAATGTCCAGTCCCACTGGAACGGAAACTATGGATTCCTTCCATATTTAAATCTCATAGTAACTAAGAGGAAAAAGAAGCACAAGTAATGATTTAAGCCTAACTTTTTCCCCTGAACAAACCCATTGTGTTCTTCTATAGAGGGGTGGACTTTCAACTCAGTGACTCAGAGCTGTAGCCAACTCCATTCAGTCCCCTTTGAGCCCTGGGCAGTTCTTTGTACCATTTGTGACCTGCTCTCTCCTTCCATCCTTCCCACTGCCAGAGAACTTGCTCCCTCCAGCTTCTCTGCCTTTCTCTGAAATCAGCTGTCAGCACTGCTGCTCTGGGACTTGCCATACCAAGAACCTTCTCAAACTCTCCCTATAAACACATTCAGCAGTTTCCCAGGGAATGAGTCTTTCTCTCCCTCGAGGGTCCAACTTCACTCAAGTCTCTTAGAGGAAAACAATTCAATTCTGAACAAATATGCAAACCAAACAGTGAGCTGCAAGCAAGGTATACTCTGTAACTCGTCCCAGTCACTGGACTTTGATCCTGAAACTAGGTTTAAGGCCAGGAAATGCAGTTTTGACTGTAAGCTTTTCAGGTTTTGCACAGAAAACAAAGAAGCTGGATGGAGTTTCTCAAAGGACATTGAAGAAGTAGGGAGTTAAGAATTAATCTACATTAAAGAATATAACTGCTTAGCTTCTACAAAACCATATTAGTATCATGCAATATATATCTTAAAAAAAAGCTTAAATCCAACTTCACTTTTCTGAAAGAAAAGCCCCAAACCCACACAAAACTACATATATTGGCACCCACAGTAAGCATATCAAGGCATCTATTTTTGTTTTGAGAAATTTAATTCCAATTAACTTAAATTACTTGAGATTACAGAGGCCTATAGCTCAAGTGGAATAAGACTCTTTAGAACATAATAAAGACCAGAAAAGAACCTTCTATTCTGACCACCAGCAGAGAAGCCAAAAATCAGCTGCTACAGGAAACCACTCCTGTAGACATCTGCTCAGGCATTTATGTGGCATGAGCTCATTTCCTACTCTACAGGTGTTCCACAAAACAAAGCCTATTAAACACAATGCTTTTCTCAAAACCAGCAAAGAGGTAAAGGATCACCAAGCTCACACTCAAATAACTATGCCAGGAACATGGTGTGAACTTGTGAATTGATGCTTCTTTTAACTGTACCCAAGGTAAACATAAAAAAGCTGCTTATGCACAAGAGACCCTCACACTTAAAATCTTCACAATTTACAATACAGATGGATTTCCTCAATGAAAAACATCACCTGAGAACCACAAAGCTATTACTCACAATATACTCCTTTCCTAAATAAGTATTAATTCCAGGGCAATAAAATCCTTTAAACGTGATTTTGTTTCTTGAAAAATAGCAATCAATTGACTGATCCTGTCTTTATCCAATAGATGCACACACAGCCCCTGTTTCTTTGACTGCTCACTGCACCCAAGCCTAAAGCAAATATAGAGACCACCTTTGCTTTCACATGTCACACACCCAGCTTAACAAAAAACTAAAAAAAATTTTAAAAGACCCTCATGGAACTACTGGTATACAAACATTCAAACAATCACTGTTCACAAAGGACAAGAACATCCATGCTAATCAATCCACTTACCTAGGTAGGCAGTGGTATAGATTATACTAAAACAAAGTTCAAAAGCTCAAACAAAATAGCTATGAAGCAAGACAGCAGATCAACACAACAATTTTATTTTTACAATGTAATATTGTCTAATTTTACAGTCTTTGAAAAGCAGTGATGGGTATATGAGCTACTGAAGAGTGGAAACAACTTATGCTAAAAAAAACCCCCACTACAGCTAACTTTGTTTACAAAACCCAAACCAATTAAGTAAAAACATAAGCTAAAATTGATCTCCAATGAATTATCATGGATACTAAATTTAGGATTCCTCCTCTCTAATTCCAAAACACTGCAATCATTTCAAATTTTGAAAATAAGCTGTACTTAGATTTTAAGGAATAAAGTCTTGACATACCATGATAAATATCCTGTAGAGAGCCACCTCCACAGAACTCCATGCAAATCCATAGCTTGTCTCGTCTAAAGAGTGAACAGAACCATTCATTAGCTGTCAGATTTGAAAAGAGCACTTTTAAAAGATAAGTCGGAGGACTCAAATACTATAAAGCACAACACGCTCTGTATTATGAAAAGTACAAGTCAAACAGTGAGTATAATTCAATTTTTATGTGACATTTCACTGTCTAAATAATGTAACTAATGAAATAGTAAAAAATATTCTGCTTTAATGAAGCAATAAAACCAGTATTAGTGAAACATTCACATTCATTTTTGTTGAAATACATTCTTCTGAGAGTAGAGACAAAACAGATGTGAGTTATTTCTTCTTCATTTTTACTTCTCCTCCACTTTTTTCAGAGCACAGGAGTTAACACAAACAAGAAACAAACACACACAAAAAAATAGCCCCAGAGGTCTCTGTCAACCAAATTTCTTCCACAGCAGACTAAGTGTAACTCTAGTACTTTAGTCAAAGCTAGGCAGAGTGGAGCCCATGCTGTGGTTTAGCGCCTGCTCAGATGAAGTCTTTTCCTTCAAAAATACCTATGGATATGTTTGGTGGCAGGGTCAGAAGGAAAGTTATTTAGTTCTTCCCTTCTTAAGGGAATCAATTCAGTTTGATTCACTGCACCTCCACAAAAAGTGCTTTCCAAGAATAAACAATGGGCTGATTCAAACGTATCTTCTATTATGGTCATTAATTCTATTTTGACTCATTAATTTTCATTGCTAAGACATGTGGCCACAAAAAGGCACTTTGAAAAGCAAAAAAAAATCTGGAAATTGCCTAGTCATTCCTGGCCATCAAAACACTCGGGGGGAAAAAAAAGTCCCATACAACCACGTTAGAGCAGACTGCAACACAGGACAACCAAAGGAAAGACTGATGGTTGTTCTGCAGCTTCTAATGACCTGGTCTTGCATGTCTTGTGTTCATAAAGCTCTGTTTGAACAGCTAAGACACATTTGTGGAAGTGATTTTGCAAGGCAGTGGTATAAGTGCTGAGCTTATCTCCTGAGCTGCAAATTGCAAGTATTTTCACCAGCAGGCGACAGCTAGAATAGCTGCTGTTCCAAGGAAGAATTGTCTTTCTTGGATGTCCTCCCCTTTTACATCCAGAGTCCACATGACCCTCAAAGCTCCATCCCAGCTGCTTCCTCTAGGTGTGAGAAAGGTATTGTCCAAACATTGCAGGAGTTTTAAGCAACAGAATTACCTGGCTGTTAACTCCATACATTTCAAGGGGTCACTTAAAGCCTTGCTTGAAATAATATTAAAGTTTTCCACCAAAATAGCTGACCAAAGCTAGACACAGAAGCAGTGTGACAACCTGTGCAAGAAAACCGAGTAAGAAAGATGCACTGAAGAGACATCTCCAAGTCCCTTCTTTGTTCCCCACAATGATGAAGGAGTCAGACAGCAGCACTTCTGGGGGCAGTGGGCTCATGGGCCCATATGGCTGCATCCTGTTTGATGCCAGCAGAATGGAAGCAGGGAGAAACCAGAACCCTTCTAGCAGCCTTGGGACAACAGCAGAGCACCCACAAAGTAAGAGACATGAAGCACGTAAGTGTTGTAAATTCTCACTTTTGCTTACTGGGCAGAAAACAAAGAAAAAGAACGTAAGAAGATCAGAAGAGATGACTACATCTCTAAGTTGTTATCTAGCCTTTTATCACTGTGCCTAAGCACTTTGAGACAGGTGAAGATGCCTGTAACATCCAACAGCAACAGCATACACAGTCATCTCTTTCTGCAGAGCATATGGCCAGAGCAGCAAGCGAAGCAGAGACAGGATCAACAGTACCATTTAGTGTCTGCAACTTAACTGCCAGGCTAACAGGAAGGCAGAAATGTCACTGTCTGAAAAATCCCTCCACAAATAGAAGAAATCCACAGGGAACAATACGCTGGTGAGTAGCGAGTATAGGAAAATGGTATTTTTCTTATTGTTCTTAGCATTGAAATATGCTTGGAAAACAAAAGGTCAGACAACAAAAGGTCTCAAAGACAGTGACTTGATTGCCCAGACAAAAGAGAAGCACTCTGCCAAAGAAAGAGGAGGGAACCAAGTAAGAGTGTAAGAGAGTGACAAAATATATTGTATATTTGCCAAAGTTTAATTCTGGGTCTCCAAAGGTATACTTTGATACTCTGAGACAAGAGGGAAACTTTTTTTTAAAGAAAAAGCACATCCAGCCTGAATACAGGAGAAGAGGCAGTGTTTCAATACAAAAATGTTAAAAGAAGTTGAATGCAACAATAGTGGTTGTGCACAATCTGTTTTCATATGAAAATTTAGAAAAATCATCAGAAACAGCTTTTTATTAGTTATACTAAGCAATCTGTTCCCACTATGACTGGCTAAAAGAAGCAGCTGGAAAGACAACTGAATATATTTGTCAATGCTTCTACAATGCAAATAACCTCACCTCCAGAAATAAACACAAAACCTTCACGTTCTGGGCAGAAGTTCACATGTTGGAAAAACAGACATTCTACTGAAACATTTAAATACTATATACACTATACATAATACTATATACACTGACTCTTCATACTTGTCATACTTCTGCTTAATTTTCCACTTATCTATTAAATTCAAAGCTTTTAAGCATCAACTCAGTTGCAAGGAAACAACTACGTGGTCATTGAACGATTTTGCTGGGAGAAAGATTATTTAGCGACACTGTAGTATATAGAACAGATCTGAAGGTGAATGAAAAAAATACACAAGTGGATAATACTTACTTGGGAAATTGTATTTTGCCTATGTCACCTTACAGACTTGCTCTTTACAAGGGGACAGGGACACATTTTTAAGTGAGCAAAAGAAACAAACTGTACCTGAGATAGCTGCCAAAATAAGCAACAATGTTCGGATGTTTACAGTCTTTCATCATAATGATTTCCTGCTGCACAACAGCAAAATCTTCTCCTGAAATGCAGTAGAACAAGTATTTTCATTGGCCTGGGTTATACTCACATCTTAACTTTCAGCACATATTTATAAAATAAACATTCTTAGTAATTAAGACTAATTATCTACAATTTTCACAGACATAAATCAACTGTAAATCAGTATTTTTTAGCAAGGGCTTAGCAGTAAGTAACTACATTAAGTTTCATTCTGGGACAGATGGACCTCACATCTGGTGATAGCTCTTTCTAAAGTCCTTATTTTCCCTGAGACCCCACTGTGTCCATCTGCATAAGTCCTGCCAATAGCCTGGGTTCTAAAAAACACAACAAATGTTGCTATTTTTGGCCACATGCCCATATTCATTAGCTCATCTTCCTAAGAAAAAAAAAACCCAGTCACTAGCAGGCTGCTGCTGTAACATTTCAGTAGACTCCACAAAGATGTAAATTTATGGACTGTGAATAACTCACATCCAGAAAACACTGATATAGGTGTGAATCTCACTATTCGGTACCATGGTTGTCCCAGTCTTTCTATTAAATGTTCTTACCAGATGTGCACACTGAAAAGATAATGTGTGAAACTGAAAATACAACTGAGATGTTTTTCTCTTGGGAATGTTTTAAGTTTCTTCCAGTATGTAAACATATTGATGACATACCCATTCAGTCATTTATAACCAGAAATATTATATCCTATGTATTTTATTTTACTGATACCAAATTTCAAATCATAAGCTGCAAGTTAACATCTATTTGTAGTGTGTTGCTGATGGCTTCCTGTCTCCCGGCTAGACTTTTAAACACACAGACACTCAAGAAGAAAGAAATTTGTTCACATATGGACCTCCATGAAAGGACACAATTCCTCCAGTATGTGACCAGCGTTTTCACCGCATTCAAAATAAAAGTAGCATAAAGCCTTAACGCAACTGTCTAAACATCATTAACCCTGAGTCTGCACACTCTACCCCAATCTGCAAAACTTTCAAAACAGGGCAGCTGAAGGCTATTCTCTGACCACCACTCAGGCATCCAAAGGCAGCCAAAAATATTTAAGTGCAAGATGCCAATCATTGACCCATCACCAGAGCATGGGGGCAAGTTACCCCAGCTGCAGTGCATCCCCAGGCTCTGCCCACAGCATGATCCTCATGCTCAGCTTAGCTGGAATGATAACTCATGTCATGCACAGCCGAGGACTCCAGCAATGGGAACTGACATGAAAAAACAAAGCAGCAGAACTAGACAGGAGCATCTGAGATCACACTTTCAGTGTGAGGAAAAGAAGTGTGATGAACATAGACTACCTAGTAACATACTGTCCTGTCTTAAACTTTTACATGTGCCTACATTGTGAAAATACAACATTTCTAACCATTTCCAGAATTGAAAGGGGGGAAAAAAAAAATGGAAAAAAGTAATACCTTCTTTCCCTTCTAGCCCACATAAACCTTAAAAATTAGTTAAAATATTACACACACACACCCCCCAACATTAAATCTGGAAATGGAACACCAACAGTTAGAAGTTAAACAAAAAGTCTGGATGTTTTACTTCCCAGGTTAGTCCTATTCAACAAGCCTACTCTTATTAATAGAACAGACATTGCAGGCTGAGAATTGATCTGTAGGCCACAATGTGCTCTGTGAAATCATAATAGAAGCACAGTTCAAGCATAAATCTAGCAGACAGTGAAGTCCTAATCAGAGCCTCCAAAAGATTTTCAGGAAAGGTACTCAACTCCTAGATATTAATGTTCAGCTATTATTTCAACCCTTGTTTTCTTTCTTCCTCTACTCTTTTATCAGGTGAGTTCTTTTCTGCCTTGCTGTTTTCCTAATTTCTTTTGATCTAAAGGTTTTTATACCATGATGGTTGAACACAGTAATTAAAACAAAAAACCCCACAACTCTCACTGAAATTTTAATCAGCTTTCACTTAACTGTCCTCCAATTACATTTTTCCTCTTACATCTTGCTCGTCATGATTTTTTTTTTTAGAACAGCGTCTTTTTTCCTACACTAGAAGTGAACAATTCTCTTCTTTCAATAAGGGACTTCATTGATTTTTTTACAATTGTTATCTTAAGCACAAAAAATATTTAGTTTCTGTGGCCTCCTTCAGTTAAGAAATCACTTACCTGGTTCTAGTTTTATTACTTTAATTGCTGCAAGCTCTCCCGTGTTGACATTTCGAGCCTATAAAAAAAAAAGGATTATTTAGAAAGCAGAACGCAGCACCCACCTCCGCATTCTCAACTTAATGTTCTCTGACAGCATGTAGACAAAGAGCAACTGACGTACACAAGGGTTTAACACAGTGAAACCACTTGTTGGGAAGCACTAACAGCTGATTTGTACTGAGAGCTGAAGCTTTAAGCCTGCTCAGGAAACTACAATGCCACGGAACACTTCAATTATGCATGTCCTCGACCACACTGTGCTTCCACATTAAAATCAATAAACAAACCAACTACTGAGAGACTGAAATTCAGGTGTAACACACATGGGTGTCTCGGCAGACAAGGGATCCAGGGGACATCGAAGACTGTGCTCTGCAGTGTGTGGGACCACTTGGTAAGACTCCCACAAGAGCAATGCAATGCTTCTTCCCCACTTCACTGCATGCCAGGTCCCTTGGACCTTCCCCTCCAAGAGCAACAGCATCCTCCCCTTGCTGCAAAGGGTTCAAAAAAGCAAGCCAGCAACAAAGGAGATAGGGAGCATTCCTTCAAAACACTCCCTTCAGACACACAGCAGCTCTGGGGCCAACTGCAGCAGAAATGACTCAGGAGCTTCACTGCATTTTCACGCAGAATATTCTGAGTTGGAAGGGATCCACAAGGATCATCAAGTGCAGCTCCTAAGTGAATGGCCCATACAGGTATCAAACCCACAACCTTGATGCCATTAATACCATGCTCTGACCAACATGGCTCTCTCCTGTGAAGGCTTCAGTTCTACTGAGCAACCAAGCTACACTTTTTAAAAAGCCATTAAGAAGCAACATAAATTATCACTAAAATTATTTCTCTTCTACAGCTATTGCATTTGACTTCTAACTGAAAATCAGAAGCCATTTGCCCAGTGCTTTCAGAGCATTTCTGTGTCTCTGAGCCCAGCCATGGGGGGAAGGTAGCAAAGCTGCTTCCCAGCACTCAAGCAGCAGCAGCTCCTGAAGAATGCCCAGCTACAGCCTATTCCCTCCCCAAGGCAGGCTTGGTACCTGTAGCTGCACAGAATGCAGAGCCCATGCTTTCTCCTACACAGGACTCAGAGCCTGCTTTTGCAAAGGCCAGAATTACAGACCTTACAGATGCAGCCAGGAGCCCACCTTGTAAGCTGACAATAGTCTCATTTAAGTCACTTTAGGAATTCAGGAAGTCATGCCTTTTACGGATTCATCAAATATGTGTTACGTTGGTTACATGGTAGCTTGGGACCTTGTTGTGGAACCAAAAGTGGAGAGGAAAATACCCCTAAGACTATAAAAAGTAACCATCAATAAAGTCTGGAAATAAATGCAAGAGGGTATTCCTATGTTTAGAGATCTACCCAGCTCATTCCCCGTGCAGCTGATCTCAAACTTCTCACTATTCTTTGGTGCTGCAACACTGCTGCAATGCTGGGAGTATTGGCATTTGCAAATAATTTGCAGGCAGAGCATTAGGAACAGATTCCAAGATCAATGTGAATCCTGTAAAAGTCAAGGAGTAGTCCAAACCTGACTGACTGTGGAAAAAACAGTTTACAAATGAATTTTCTCAGGCAGCCTCCCCTGTATGTCATTATTTATCCACCCCACCAATGGCAGCAGTGTCTCCATCCATCACTGGTGGAAAAAGGATGCACAGACATTAAGAACAGCAAAAACATGAGTTACTTTTATCTGTACCAGAGAGTAAAGGCAACACATGAGAAAGTGCCACTGTTGAAGCATGAGCTAGGATTTTAACTCCTTATTTCTTCTCCCAACATATTCTCTTCATAGCAAGAAACAAACAGAAGTAAAATGTCCATCAAGCAAACGTCAGCATTTTTTAACCTCCAAGATAAACCAGAAAAACCACTGAAGCTGTAACAAAGACCTGTGATCACCAGGGAGTCTCATTAACACAGACTTGTTTTAAGGCAACTTGTACTAATAAGATAATCAGTGAGATACAACTGTAGTGGATACAAGTGAGGAGATCCCGAAGTTACACATCCTGCACAAGCCAGGATGGAAACATTTCCTAGGCCACAGAAACATTGCTCATAATTTTTTTTCTTTTTTTTTTATTTTTAACAATACTGTATCCAGCTGTCAGGAGTTTGTGTCACTGACTATGGCTCCATAGGCCACTACACTCTGCAGAGTGCTGTAGCAATGAAAGAAAGACAGAAGGCGGGTATGAGCTAGCAACAATTTTAAAACAAATTTGGTTAGAACACTGAAGAGACTTATAAAAAAAATCTTACATGGCGGTGATGCAAAAAAAACAACAAAACCCCTACCACTAGTAGACAGACCAATCTATAGGTACAGGATACAAAAGCAGGGCATGTAAGATGCCAACTAAAGAAACAGAGTCAGAGCAGCCAGCAGCCTTCCCAAACCTACACTCATAACACTTCGAGGCTGATTCAGCTCCCTCTCATTGCCAAGGGATTTCACCTTCAATGTCTTGTTTTCAAAAGAACTGTTTGAGTTGTGGGCAGCAAAGCACAAACCCTGTATCTTTTCACCCTCAGCTTAGGCATTTCTTCCTTCATTCAGCACAAGCATTAGTTGGACTCTTTGGTCAGTGGGTCATTTTCTGGACCAGTATCTTCCTGAGTTTATGAAAGCCAGAACAGAGGAACAAAATCTGATTTAATGCAGGTCACCAACACCTTCAGCAACAGCAGGCAACCCTGTGCTTAAGGACATAGATTAAAAAAACATGACTCCAAGCTGAGAATCTGAATAAGTTATAACTTTGCATCATCTTCCATTTGGATTATCAGCATTGAAGGTGTTATCCAAAGTAGGAATGTGAATTGTCTTTGTTAATCTGAGTACATAGACAAATTATTCTGATTGTGGTGACACAAGGGTTCCTTGCAAAGGGTAGGGATGAGAACAAGGTACCCCTGACAGGTTTTACTAGATCTCAAACACCTTTCAGATTATCAGCTGTGAAGCAATTCCTCCTCTAAGCTCAAGTAAGAGACTGAGAATGACTGAAGCACCACATGGTTTTCAACACTTGTTGGAGCTGGCTCTGACCCTAAATTTGGGGGTGCTTGCGTATGCACCACACAGCACCTCAAAATGAAATTGCCAATTGCTTATAGGTTTTGAGACTGGAGAATCAATCAGGAGTAGATGGGTGAAGAACGATTTCAAATAAGTACTTTTCAGCTGACAAAACACAATTAAAATTTTGAAGAGGCTCACATAAGAAAACCCAGGCTCATTTTTTGTTACCACTTACACTCTTACATGCTCTAACTCCCAGCCTTTGTGATGCTGAGGTTTATAGCACCCACCTCTGTTTCCATGAGCAGGATCCTTCAACCCCTTCCTTCAAATGCAGATTTCACAATGTCAATGGGAATGCATTATATACAGGTTTCCTTAAGGCAAAGATTAGCCTACAATACCTGCATCTACATACAGATGCTTTACCAAATGTGTACTGCATTTATACAATGTCTGCTCTTGGAAACAACAGAAGGATGCTAATTCTATCAGCAGCTGAAAGAACGACACTCTTCCAGAGATCCAGACTGGCATCTGAAGAGGAGTTTCAAAAATTGCACCAACTGCTAGGTCAAACAGAAGAAACATTACCTAATTAAATAGGAAATAATTACTAGTGTACTCTGTAACAACAGTAGAGTATCAGATAAAAATTTTATATAAAACAATGCCACCAACTAGAAATAAAAGCTAAAAACTGTCTGGCTTTGTTTATCCTTCAAATGGAAATTGATAATATAAAGCATATAATGCTGCCACAAAGCCAAAAAAGCAAAGTCTAAGACAAGGGTGAATTACTGAACAAAATTATTTTTAAACAAGTCACTACTTCATTGGATAACTGGTCCCAGTGTACAGAGGAGGCTTCCTGAGCCTGATTAGCTCTACTCTTCAGGAAAGCACACCCAAATGACTCCCCAACCCTCTTGCTTCCAGCCCTTAGAGCCTTTCTCTTCAGCCTCTCTCAAACCCTCACAACTCCCCCAGCTAAAAATAATTAGCTTCCACAGTTTGGTAGAAAGTGTGGTACCACAAACTGACAGAGTGACAATTTCAGAAAGCAGTGCTTTGATAAAGTTGATGTTAAACAAAAACCTCTATGCAAGGCACAGATTATTGGTTAAGGAAACCACAGGCCCAGAAACTAAGCCCTGTAGTACTTACTCAGTGCAGTAAATATGGGATGGCAAAACACCCACTCCCTTCTCTGCCTACCTAACAAGCTTCAAAAATCAATTAAAGCTGAATAGAGAGATGTCAAAACAGACGTTTATTCCTAACAAAGTCAAGAAGCTTCAAAAGCTGTAATGTCAATCAGGAAGAAAGGAAGACTAAATGCCTATCAAAAAGCACACAACTAAAAGGCATAGTTTCAACATCTCAGAAGCAGCAAACTGAAGAATTGATGGCCTACTGGATCACCCCAACAAAGAGGAGCAAGGGCACACACCTGTAAAGAAGACGACTGGAAAATGGAAGTTCATCAAAACTCAGGTTCATCTGACCTGGACACATTCTTTTCCAGCAACACACAGCAGCTCTATCAGCAACCAGACCCCCCAAAATATGGATGGCAGCAAAAAGCAGTAACTGTCACCAGGTGTTCCCTTCTTCAGAAATAACCACAGAACCTCAAGTTTTCAGCATAAGGTAGTTAAGCTGGTAGATACACGACTCCCCTCACCAAAACCAACCTCCCTGCCAAAGGCTGGGGAACAAAAAATCACACCTTTTTTGAAAAATGAAACCTCAAGTAAAGCGCACCGCATTGAGTTGTGTGTCTTCATTTGTTATCTGGCTGAAGCCATAAATGACAAAAAGAACTGAAATAAGACAGACACAGTATAATAGATAACCTCTGCAAGGACAACAATCTTGCTAATTATCACAACTGTTTGAATTTCAGTAAAGATGAAAGTAAAAGAAGGGCCTTTCTTGTAGTAAGGTGCTGAAAATCTTTGGAAGGGTCCACCTGCACTAGATGAATGACTTGTGAGATGACAAATGGAGTTCAGCCTTCATTAAATCAAAGCAATGATTTTTTTCAAGATATGCTGTGATACAAATTAATCATTTAAACAAAAATAATGGACTTACAATTACCTCAGAAAATACTTCCAAACTCTATGCAATTACTACCAAAACCAAAGGTACAAGGATGGGGACAAACAGGAAACATAACAATACAGTCACTATCAGAAAACCCCGTGAAAGCACTTGTAACCCAAACCTTAAAAGAATGGCACAACTTACAGAGTATCTGGGACTAGGGCTTGTTAGAATGGCAATTTCATACCAAGAGACAGAATAATCTTCCTAAATGTGAGAAGGATAAATGCAGAGCAAATTAAGCAACTCCCTCATCTAACTTTCAGGAATATTTCCTGAAACTGAGCAGGACAGGACGTTATCTCTATTTCACAACCAATATACCCTAGTTCTTCTTTTACACTTCGCTGATGACCCTATACAATTAAATTCTTTGCAGCACTGAAATATAGAAACACAAAACCAGAAATGACCTGCACAAGGGACACATGAAAAACTAAGCAATTCAGGTAACACTTCATCTCTTACAACAAATTTGCAGTGGTGCTAGTTAGAATATACACATTATTGTTGACTGTGAATATTTGATAGAGAACTAATGCCATGAACAAGTCACCCGTTACCTTTCTTGTGATGAATCCATTATGATTTGCTCCAAGGCCTCTTTCAAAGCTGAACTTTGGTGGAAGTGCAGACAATTGTAAAATATTGGCTTGAGCAAAAAATCTGTACAGACAGTGCACTGTCATGTCCCTTTCCAGATATCAGCCTAGAGAGCAGGTCTAGCAGCAAGATTGTATCCATCTGACCCACATCCTCCCTCCCTTCCAACCTCCCTAGTTTAGTCCACACCACCAGCTCTTATGTCAAATTCAATAAACTCCAGAACAGAAATTATGCCTCTCTTTTCTTTAATATATATACTTTTCTTTTTTTTAACAAAACATTTAAACCATGCCTTGCTCTAGCTCAGTTCAACTAGAACAGAGTAAGGAAAATAGATGCCACTCTGCTCTGCATTCAGCTCCTCAACACTTTGCCAGGAAAGCAGGTTACAGAAAGTCAGCATTTAGCAAGACTCAGCATAACAAGACTGTCATCTTATTAAGGCAATAATCCCTACTTGCTAACAGCAGAAACACTTTCCTACGTGGCTCTCTCTGCTAAGGGGGCAAAACCACAAATTACAGCTTGAAGCTGCCTGAGTATGTGCAGTGCTTGAAACTACTCTGTTCAAATTCCACCACTGACGAGCACCATTGTCACATGGCTGATTTCAACTCCACACAATTATTTCATCAACCTCAAAGTTCACCTACAGGCGACAGGTGAAGGCAAAAAGAAGGGGCTTTATGAAGCCACTCACAAACATAAGATAAGGCATTAGTAAGCTCACATGTGGATGACACTTCAGACTATGTTACTACTTCTTTGTCACATTAAAAGTAACTGGCTTTCACTGTTTTTGGGCTACTTTTATGCTCCACTTTGAAGACACCTTGGGCAAGACCTCACCTCAGAACGAAACAGGCAATCACCCACACAGGAGAAATGCACCTCTCATTTTCCCTACAGTGTCCACAATCTAATCAGAAAATACCTCTCATCTAGATGAAATAATTATAATACCAGCCTAGTGTATCCAGGTCCTGCTATATCACCTTCTGTCTCAGCTGGTACAGGCACATTGTAAGTATCACCAAATCCACTCCGTGCCTCAAACAAGAGAAGTCACAAGCAGTGCCAAACACTGGCCACTCACAGAGCACCAAACTGAAGGTTAATGCAATTTAAGTATGATAAAACATCAAGGAAACCCTCACAAATCGAATTAAATTTAACAAGTTTCACATGCATGGTGGTATTGCATACATAAATATTCAAAACTCTGTGGCTGGAGGTAACGTCCTTAAAATGAAACCATAAAGACAAGTGACTTGGTTAAGTCACATCCATCAAAATCATCTACAGAGCACTGAAAAAAATCTG
Source organism: Dasyornis broadbenti (assembly GCA_013397935.1). Taxonomy (NCBI): domain Eukaryota; kingdom Metazoa; phylum Chordata; class Aves; order Passeriformes; family Dasyornithidae; genus Dasyornis; species Dasyornis broadbenti. Next base: position 16,876 of record VZRN01006386.1, on the reverse strand, counting down.
ATTGATATGGTATCAGAGTCAATATGCCAGTTAAAAACTGCAGCAGGAAGAGACAAGCACAACATAAAAGAGTTTGCAGAAAAACAAAACCACAGAGCATAAGACAAGTAGACTTGGACAAGTAAAACATCAGCATAGTACACAAACACTCAAAGAAAGCTGGCAATGTGGGGTAAACAACACAAAACCCCCTTTCAATTAAACAATTAATAAAGCAGGGAGTTAGCACACCAAGACTGCAATAACAAGAGGATTTAGGTCCTGAAACTTCCATGACATTTAAGCAAGATGAGATTAAACCAAAATCAGCCCAATCCAAACAAGACTTCATTCCAGGCACATTCACTTAAAAATGACAAGCAGCATTAGCACCAATTCTGTGCACCTCAAATTGTGGAATGGCTCTGCATGTTGCCCTACAGTCCTGCCTACCAATACAAGTTTCCTTAATCACAAACATACACACCCTGTGATGACAAAAACAGGCCAGAAGATGCTTGGAAAGCACACGGTTCAAATAATGCTTCCACCAGGCTGCACATGACAAACTTCAGTTCTCTCTTCTGCTCCAAGGCCAAACAGGAGCAGGTAACAACTGTCATTCTACCACAGGGAGAGGCTGCCACATCCCAACAGGCAACTGGACATACAAATAACAACATACACTGGCAGAGCAGAGCAAAATGACAAAATGCAAAATGCATTATAAAGCCCCTCAAAAAAAAAAAAAA